>CM059192.1:48470479-48799590 GCA_030323885.1 Branchipolynoe longqiensis
CCTTCATGATGCGACATCTGCGTTCAATCATGAGGCTAACCTGGAAGGACAAAGTGACAAATAAGGAAATACTCAAACGAACGGGGCTGCCCTCTATGGAAGATCTTCTGATCAAAAAGAATCTCTGGTGGACTGGACACCTCATGAGGATGTCATCAGACAGGCTACCGAAGCAGATCGTCTATTCTCAACTGTCTTCTGGCTACATAAAGAGAGGGCGCCCTCGTCTCCGGTTCAGGGATACCATCAAGAGAACCCTGAAGCTGAGAGACATTAAGACCGACTCATGGATGCAACTCTCACAGTAGAGAGCTAAATGAAGAGCGGCAGTCAAGTAATGAAAGCAGTCTTTGTTGCATCACGACCAACAGCATGATGATGATGGTGACATACCAATCGAATGAATGTACCTGGCTGGGCTACAATACCCTACCGATTAAATAATAAAAGAAAAAAGTAAAAGCAAAATGGTGATTAATGCGTTGCTCAGCTGGGTCAGTGACAATCTGACGCGAGCGACAGGCGGCTGCAATATATATAGGCGTATGAGCGCCAACCAGTGGAGCAGAAGCGAACCAACCTGGCGGTGCCACCACCATCCGCCGGGAGCAGCACAGTGCGTTTTCTCCCTACATCTGCATATATTAGCATATATACATGGGTGTAAGGAAGCATGACAGGATATTGAAAGAGGTGGAGAGGGACAAAAGCTGGCCGACGTAGACATTGTTCCCAGCCCAAACACTGCCTCCAAGACAGGAAAGGAGCAGCAGAGTCTACTGAAAGACTGGGTCATCTCACCCGCCGGATCACTTTCATGGCAAGACAGCATGATCCGATGTAAAAAAAAAAATTGTATCTGTCTGTATGCACTGTGATATGTGTCAGACCGCCTGTACTCAGTCATTTTCACATTCATATGACTGGGTTCTCCTGGAGGAAATCCAACATCCTATCCTCCTCGGCTAGCGACAGAGAACAGTCACTTTTTTTCACCCTCTTCTTCTTGGCCGAGGCAAAGCCTGACGTGCTAGTGGAGGCTTAGGCAGAGGCGATGGATGACGCATGCGAGCTCAAACGGGAAGGAGGAGATGGAGAGCTGGAGAGCTGGAGAGCTGGAGTGGGGCCGTGTCTGGCTCTGGGTCTGTGTCTACATCTGGGTCTCCACCCTCATACTCCATCTCCATCTCCATCTCTTCAGCTTGGCTAGATGGAGAGTGGTGTGCTGGAGAGTGGTGTGGTGAGGAGGCAGGTAATGACACCGGCGATGGTGATGATGGTGATGCTGGCAGAATCTACTTCTTCCTGCCTCTCCCACGCTCTAGTCCTCTAGTGATAGCAGCCTTGCAGGCAGCTGAAGCTGTGATGTTCTTCTTGGCAGGCGTGGTGGCAGGGTGTGGAGAGAGCTAAGGTGATTGCATATGTCACAAATACACTTTGCACATGTTGCACATAAGTTTTGAATACGTTATGCACAGGCTATGCACACATCAACACGCTAGGCATACGTTGACCATACGTCGTTGTGCGTTAGTCATACGCTGAAACTGTCGTCTCCAACCGTCACTTCACATCCTAGCGCACTGAGTATATGTCGCTATTCATTTCATATACGTCGCTATATGCCACGCATACGCTAGCCATTGCCAGCCATATGCTCTGTGTATGCTTCATACATTGCACGGACCACCCGCAGTGCGAAAAGTTCGGCGAATGCCGACCTATTTAAATTTGATTTTTATTTCAAAACGTTACGCACGCGCTAACACCATATGTCATAGTGTGACAGGGCCTTAACATCAGACTGCAGCAGACGACACGGTCTGTTGCAAATGGCGACTCTCATATCCCACCTTGTATAAATTCGCAGTGTAAATAGGAGGGTGTTATATTTCTTAGAATAGGTGGGGATAAAGTGCTCAGAAAGAATCCAATGGCAGGAAGACAAACAACCTTGATCTAACACAGAAATACAAGTATTTTCAACTGAATAAGTACTTTGAACACACATTTAAAAAAATTTAAGAGAAAAAACAGCTATGCAAATAAAGCACACTGGTATGCCATGCCGCACTGATTCATATCCACAGAGGCAGTATAATATTAAAAGAGCCCACACACAGTACAGCAGCCACTATATATATTTAAAGAGCCACACACAGTCCAACAGCCACTATGCATATTTAAAGAGCCACACACAGTACAACAGCCACTATATATATTTAAAGAGCCACACACAGTACACCAGCCACTATATATATTTAAAGAGCCACACACAGTACACCAGCCACTATATATATTTAAAGAGCCACACACAGTACAACAGCCACTATGTATATTTAAAGAGCCACACACAGTACAACAGCCACTATATATATTTAAAGAGCCACACACAGTACAACAGTCACTATATATATATTTAAAGAGCCACACAATACAAAACATATTATAGATATTTAAAGAGCCACACACAGTACATGACTCATTATATATATTTGAAGAGCAATGCAAAGTACAAAATCGACTTTGAATATTTAAAGAGCCACACACTGTCAGTCAAAAGCGTGATTTAAATGTGTAAAGGGCTACACACAGAACAAAACCTGGTTTGAATATTTAAAGAGCCACACACTCTAGAAAGCCTGCTTTAGATATTTAAAGAGCCACACACAGGAGAACACCTTTTTTGAATATTTAAAGAGGCACACACAGAACAAAACCTGCTGTATATATTTCTGTTGAGTATATGCTTAATGCTTAAATGAATGTGATATGACTTTTTTTTTCTTTCTTATGGCGATATCCATTGTAACTCATGATGACCAGTCCCATCCGATAAAAGTCAGATCAATTATGATATGACACTTTGTATGTTCCAATGACATAATTTTGATTGATAAAAACTGCTGAAATTATAAAAACAAAAAAACCTAGTGAGGGCGCTATCTGTGTTCAGGCATGCATACAACAGGACTCCATTGCAGTCATCAGAAATTTGAACTGATGTATAGTTGCATAATTCGATTTTTGAGTTTCAGCTATAATTTTTAGATAAGTATGTTAGATTGATAATTATAATCTACATTACTTTAGTGTGAAATAGTTTTTATTTTAAACTGGATGCAGTGACCGAATCGGTAGGGTGCAGGCTTCCCATGTGAAAGATCGGGAGTTCACAACCCAGACGAGTCAAACCAATGACTTACAAAATTGATACTTGTCACTACATATCCTAGCACTTGGCATTGCTAGGATAGGGCAAGGCTTGGTTAACTCAGGATCAGGATAATGTGATTGAATGGAAAAGTGGGGCATGGTGCTGGTGGCTTGGTCTTCCTGTGGTGCAGCACTATAAAGTTGCCATGAGTACTCACCGCCACAAGCCTGATATGACCTTAAATGTTGCCAGGATGAAAAGTCCCAACAACAAAAACTTGTTTTTTGAAGGGTTAATTTAAAAGATTTAAAAAAAAGAAATACACTCCGTTAATACTGGTGGGCACAAGAAAAGCTGAGCACTGACAATTTCTGATAAATTTACTTTATATTCCTTTCATGCAGCAAGAAGACCGGACGCGGTGGCCGAATCGGTAGAGCGCAGGCCTCCTGTGTGGAAGATCGGATGTTCGATTCCCAGTCGAGTCAAACGAATGACCGGGCGCGGTGGCCAAATGGGTAGAGCACAGGCCTCGCGTGAGGAAGATCGGGAGTTTGCGTGTTCGATTCTCAGTCGAGTCAAACCAATGACTTAAAATTTGATACTTGTCGCTTCCTAGCTTGGTGCTCGGCATTATTAGGATAGGACAAGGACTGGTTAGCTCGGTGCCAGGATAATGTGACTGAGTGGGATATCGGGTCATGGTGCCGGCAGCCTGATTTCCCAGTGGGGCAGCACTATAAAATCACCATGAATGCGTACTGTCACAAGTCGGTACCCAACCTGATATCACCTTAGATGTTGCTAGGATGTAAAACAACAACAAACAAACAACAACTGCAGCAAAAAATGGTTAATAAAAGCATCAGTATCTAAGTTGTAGGATCAAATCTAAGTAAGCGGTTTGATTTAGAAAATGTGATGCTTTAATTGTACTATGCAGCTTTTAAAGATCCAGAACAGTGTTGTAGTCATTAGCTTCCTTTACATCCGGTGGTTAAGACCCGGATGATAGTTTCAGTGACCCCGGTACTAGTTAGAGGTCACTGGGCCAACCCAGCATGTGGCTTACATTATTGGGGCTTTACATCCTAGCACCACCGAACAGCCATATTTGTATAGGTGCTGACTTATGATAGTGCATAATGCTGATAGCGACTATATAGTGCTGCCTCTCTGGAACACTGCGCCCAAACCTTTAATATTTTAGTCATATTCCCATCCTGATATGACCTTAGATGTTGTCAGGATGTAAAACTGCAACAACCAACCAAGCAATAACATTTCTTCGGCTAATTTCCCCTCCTTCAACCCGGTCACTAATGACCACCCACCAGTATGTAGAATGAATCTGGATGACAACAGAAAAGCTGTGGTTCGCTCAGGTGATGGAGAAGTGCTGGTGTTGGCTCGTCCTGATAAGACCTTAGCTGTTGCCAGGGCATAAAACTCCAACAACCAACCAAGCTGGTGTGGTGAGATTTGGTAGGTGTCTGTGAGGGATTACCTCGGTGGAGCCCTACAATACGCTGGCGTAGGCTCACCTGGCAAGAATCCAGGGAGAGGGTGGTGGAGGCTGTGGCTGCATCTTCTCCACAATTCTTATGCATTGGGCACCATCCCCCAATATCCACCAATTCCAATCCTCTACAGCCAAATGCTTGATTAGAATTGTTTTTTTGTGTTTTTTTTTAATTGTTTTTTTTGTGTTTTTTTTTTTTGGAGGGGGGGAGGTATTTATATGAACTGTTCTCAATACCATGCCACTGGTCTTTCAGCAGTAGTTTGGTAAGATGTTTACATACAGACATTGTTTGTCTTAGACATAAGGTAATAATAATATTCAAGATGCATACAACTAGTATAAGTGCATGCATTATGATGTCTATAATTTACAACTCTTACTGGTTGGGGAGGCACAGGTAAGAGTTGGTCACACATGACACACCAACACACCACTAATAGTAATACACAACAAGCACACTGGCACACACCACATCGCACCAGCACTATAGCAGCACCACACCAACACCACAGCAGCACCATAACACCCCACACAAGCACTATACTAGCACCAAACCACACAACACCACATCATAACGCACCACACTACACCAGCACTATAGCAGCAGCACATCGCACCAGTACTATAGCAGCACCACACCACACCATCACTATACCAACACCACACCAACACCACAATATCACCACACTACACCAGCACTATACCAGCACCACATCACACCATCACTATACCAGCACCACACCAACACCACAGCAGCACCACAACACACCACACAAGCACTATACCAGCACCAAATCACACCAGTACTACATTAGCACCACACCACACTGCACCATAACACACCACACCAGCACTATACCAGCACCACATCACACCATTACTATACCAGCACCACACCAACACCACAGCAGCACCACAACACACCACACAAGCACTATACAAGCACCAAATCACACCAGTACTACATTAGCACCACACCACACCACACTGCACCATAACACACCACACCAGCACTATACCAGCACCACATCACACCAGCACTATAGCAGCACCATACCAACACCACAGCAGCACCATAACACACTACACCAGCACTACACTAGCACCACACCACACCAACATCATATTAGCACCACACACACTAAAACCACATCAGCACCACACCACACCAGCACCATAACACACCACACCAGCAGTATACTAGCACCACACCAACCAAAACCACACCAGCACCACACCAGCACTACACACACACCAACACCACACTAGCACTACACCAAAACCACACCACAGCAGCACCACTCCAGTACCACACAACACCAACACCATAACACACCACACCAGCACTATAACACACCACACCAGCACCATACTAGCACCACACCAACCAAAACCACACCAGCACTACATTAACACCACACCATCACCACACCACAGCAACACCACACCATACCACTCCAGCGCAATACCAGCATCACACCACACCAACACCACACTAACACCCCACCAAGACCAGACCAGACCACACCAATACGATACCAAAAACACACTACCAACACATCACTCCCGGATACCCAACCACCAACACACACAACCCCACAAGTACACCCACACACGGCCTCTCAAACCATACATCCATCACTTCCACCCCCACATCCACCACCACATTCACACGCTCATCCTGACACACACACACACATCCTGACATACCTACACCCACTTCACCACTGACACTCCACCCAGCCCCACAACATACACGCATACACTACCAACACACTCACACTCACACTCATTGCCCACATCCATCCACCCGCACAACCTAATTCACCCACCCACCCACCCACCCACACCGGACGTGGTGGCCGAATCGGTAGCGCGTAGGTTTCTCGTGCGGAAGGTCGGAAGTTCGATTCCCAGTCGAATCAAATCGATGACTTACAAAATTGGTACTTGGCCCTTCCTAGCCTGGAGCTCAGCATTACATAGGACAATGACTGGTGTGCTCAGTGTTAGGATAATGTGACTGATTGGGATATCAGGTTAAGGGGCCAGTGTGGTGGTTTAAAATCTCAGTCCGTTTAGAGTCTACGTTCGGGGTTCTGCGCATGCGCCAATGGGTTATGCGGTATTCGATTAACACGACTCGGGGGAATCAGGTCACCCGAGTTGCTAGAAATTCAAATAGAACAGCGTGAGTTGACAAAAACACGTCCCTTGTGCAGAAAGTTTAACCCACCTCTTGGCTGGGGTTGGCCAGGAGCAATGATGTCACATACGTGTGTCAAAAGGTTGCTACGGTCACCCGAGTTGATTAATCCAATACACTGAAATGATGTTCGATTTTGATGCATGCGCAGAACCCCGAGTGTAGAATCTAAACACACTGAGATTTTAAAACGCCACACCGGCATCCTGGTCTCCCAGTGGGGCAGCACTATAAAATCGCCAGGAGTGCGCACGGTCACAAGTCGGTACCCGTCCTGATGACCTTAGATGTTGCCAGGACCTAAAACTCCAACAACCAACCCACCCAAACCCTCACCAGCACACACCACCCACATGCACCCTGGTGGATTGTGGCTTAGCAATGATCCCATACCGCCCAGTCGTGGCCCTCCACCTCCACCTCCCCTCTTCACGTGATCCGACCCTTCAAGCCCCCACCCCCACCCCACCCTCTCCCACCCTGTCCCGTCTGCGGCCCGAATGTGGGGTGAATGTGGGCATGGCGGGCTGTTGTATGCGCCAGACAGCCAGCGCACATAAGAGCACAGAAACGAAAGCACATAACTAAGAGCACAGAAACGAAAGCACATAACTCAGAACACATAACCCAGAGTACATAACTGGGAGCACAGAACTCCGAGCACACAGCCCAGAGTTAAAAACTCAAGAGTAGACCCACATCACCCAGAGTTCAGAACTCCGAGCACAGAAACGAGAGCACATAACTCAGAACACATGAACACGGAGGACATAACTCAAGAGTCAGCACCCATAGTACAGAACTCGGAGTACAAAACTTAAAGCACAGAACTCAGAGCACAGAATGGAGAGCACAACACTCAGATCATATAACACATAGTGCTGCATGGTCATAGTTAAGAACTCAAGAACGGGGGGACTCATTTCACATGCCCCAAAGCACAAAGCTCAGAGCACGGATAACTCAGAATACAGAGAACGCAGATAACCGGAGGTAAAACCCCAACAACCAACCAACCAACAACATAATTCACAGTGCAGTATTCTGTGTCTAACATTAAACAGGGAGCGCATAACTCAGATCAAAGAATTCAGATCACAGAGTTCAGAGTGCATCATTCAAGCGTATGTGTGTGTTGATATATTTGTCCGTGTGTGTCTACCTGTACATGGGGGTGTTTGTCCGTGTGTATCTGTGTGTTTGTCAGTGAGTGTGTGCGCTTGTCTGTGCGCGTGGGTGTGTTCGTGTATCTATGTGGATATTTGCGTGTCTGTGTGCGCATATATGCCTGTGTGCGTGGATGGGTGCGTGCCTGTGCGTGAGAGGATATGCACAGAAATGGACGAGTGGAGGGGAACGCCTCTGGGCTCCCCTCCCATGCCTCCCTCCCCTCCCTCCCCTCCCTCCATCCATCCCTCCCTTCCCTCCCTCTCTCCCTCCCTCTATCCCCCTCCCGTCCCTCCCCTCCCTCCTTCCATCCCTCCCCTCCCCTCCCTCCACCCCTCCATCCCCTCCCCCCTCCCTCCCTTCCCTCCCTCCCCTCCTCCCTCCCCTCCCCTCCATTCCCCTGATCCACCCTCCCCCATCCCATCCCATGAGCTGCCGAGCACTGACCTACTGCCCCCGTTGGCAGAGAATACCAATTGTGCTGATAAGGTATGTATGCGACTACCATCGAGACCCATGCACTGAAACCACACGGCTCCAGAGGTTCAGATATCAGATCCCCCCCCCCCCCCCCACACACACACACAGACACACACACTCCCCCCCCCCCCCTTCACCCCCGCAGCCAGTTTCCACAGACCACCCACTACTCTACCACTCATTCACAGTAGTAGTCTGCGCATATCCTCTAGTGGGACCCAAGTATCCTGTTTGGGTTGTTCCTTTTTATAAATGCATAATGCGGTATATTAATAAAAAATATAACACTGCCACTCCAAGTTGGTACCTCCGTGGGGCAGCACTATTGAAGCTACCTGCCAGTCAAACTGAAATATGGGTTTGTTTTGTTTTACATCCTAGCAACATCTAAGGTCATATAAGGACGGGTGCTGACTTGTGACCGTGCGCACTCATGGCGGCTTCATAATGCTGCCACACTGGGAGACCAGGCCACTGGCACCCACACTCACAATATCCTGATATTGTGCTATAGCCAGTCCTTGTCATATCCTAGTAATGCCGAGCACCAAGTATACATTTTATAAGTCATTGGTTTAACTAGACCGGTGATCGACCTCCCGAACTTCCACATAGGATGTCTGAGCTCTACCAATTCGGCTACTGTATCCGGTTCTGAAGGACGGGTGTCATCTCTCTCTCTCTCTCTCTCTCTCTCTCTCTCTCTCTATATATATATATATATATTTATTTATATATATATATATTTATATATATTTATATATATTTATATATATTTATATATGTGTGTGTGTATTTGTATTTGTAGATGTGTGGATGGATGTGTGTGGATGTGCACACTGTCACAAATCTTGCCGTGAATATGGCCTTTGCTGCCGACACGGTGGTAAGCAACCAAGACTGATAGATACCCGCCCTGATATGATTATCACATGTTGCTAGGGCTTTAAAAAAACCTAGCTCATCAACCTATCAACAATGATCATGCATAATTTCGTATAGCGGTAGCAGAGCTGGGGTTTTTATAATTAACATTATGAGCATAACCACCATTGTCAGCCAGTCAGCCTATAACCACCATCCTCCCAGGTACATTTGGAGGGGGTATGGTTGGGGTGGGGGTGTGGGTGGCGGGAAGAGTAGGGTGGGTGGGTGCGGTGGAGGGGGTGGGGTGGGTTTGACCTGACCTTGCTGTGACAGACTTGAGATCGGTATTCCCATGCAGGTCAGGTCAGGCACTGACGTCACGTCCCGATGCACATGACTGACCCGGAGAAAGTCATTCATACTTCCCGACAGCCCGCCACTTTCCACCCACCTCCGCCGTCTGCTGCCACCTAATGTCGTCTGCTGGAACTAACTAGCATCAGAGCAGACGACACATCCCGCCCCCCCCCCTCCCCCCACACAAACTATGTAATCGTCACAACCCATATCACTATCAGTGTTCAGTGGAATTCACTGAATGTGTATGGTTTCATTGAAACACAACAATCAGGCGACATTTCACTAAAGCAGACGACAATTGATGGGAGAAAGAAGCGAAAAATCACCCATTCTTGGCGGCGTGTTCTATAATGCCTCCCGCCCCTTGCTTAGGGGTGGCTGACACCATTATTAAAGCTCGGGTATGCCAGGTATGTAGGTCACGCATAACAGAGTTGACGCTCTCAGCCAATCAGGGCGTGCGCACCGAGGGCGGGTAGGCGTGGCGCGAGTATTGATTGGCAGGTGGGGGTCAAGCTGCGGGGCGGGCTGGAGGGCGGGGCAGGGAGGGGGGGGGGGGAGGGTCCCAAGTGGCGGCTATCCGACGATCAGGTCATGGAGGTACGGGTAGGAGAAGGGGGGGGGGGGGCGTAGAGCTCGTGGGGAAAGGGGATGGGGGTGTTATGAGGGTGATATGAGGGTGCTAATTATGATGATGATGATGATGATGATGATGTAAAAATAGGAAGAACATACACAAGGAATGGGGACATTCAATGAGTAAAGAGAAAGGAAAGAAAGAAGGGATGGGGGAAGAGGAGAACAAGAAGAGGAGAACAAGGAACAGAGAAGAATGAGAGAATAGTTGTGAAAGATGAAAGGAATTTGAACAGCGAGAAATGAGGAAGTGGAGAGGGAGAAGATGAACAAGTACAGATGGGAATTGAACATGTGGAACAGGAGAGTGGTGGGGGGGGGGGGGGGGGGGAATGGGAGGACGTGAAGAGGGGAGAAGAGGACGTAGAGATCGGAGAGCAGGGAGCAGAGAGGGGAGAGGGGGTGGAGAAAGGCAACGCAAACAGGGGATTGTGGGAGTGGAAGTGGAAGGAGGGAAGAGGGATCATACACCTAGATGGGAAGAAGAGAAGACAGTGTGGCGATGGGCGCATCCGCACCGTAGTGGTGGCTGTCGGGAGGGGCTGAGACTGAGAGGGCCGGTATTCGGGCTAGATTAGGGAAGTTACGTAAAACTCAAAGGTGACCGAGACTGGTTTCACATTTGTAGAATGGGTGTCACGTGTGTGTGGATGGATGTGTGTGTAGCTGTATGTATGTGTGTGTAGCTGTCTGTATGTATGTGTGTGTGGATGGATGTGTGTGTAGCTGTATGTATGTGTGTGTAGCTGTATGTATGTATGTGTGTGTGGATGGATGTGTGTGTAGCTGTATGTATGTGTGTGTGGATGGATGTGTGTGTAGCTGTATGTATGTGTGTGTGGATGGATGTGTGTGTAGCTGTATGTATGTATGTGTGTGTGGATGGATGTGTGTGTAGCTGTAATGTATGTATGTGTGTGGATGGATGTGTGTAGCTGTATATGTGTGTGGATGGATGTGTGTGTAGCTGTATGTGTGTGTAGCTGTATGTATGTGTGTGTGGATGGATGTGTGTATAGCTGTATGTATGTGTGTGTGGATGGATGTGTGTGTAGCTGTATGTATGTGTGTGTGGATGGATGTGTGTGTAGCTGTATGTATGTATGTGTGTGTGGATGGATGTGTGTGTAGCTGTATGTATGTGTGTGTGGATGGATGTGTGTGTAGCTGTATGTATGTGTGTGTGTGGATGGATGTGTCTGTAGCTGTATGTATGTGTGTGTGGATGGATGTGTGTGTATCTGTATGTATGTGTGTGTGGATGGATGTGTGTGTAGCTGTATGTATGTGTGTGGATGGATGTGTGTGTAGCTGTATGTATGTGTGTGTGGATGGATGTGTGTGTAGCTGTATGTATGTGTGTGTGGATGGATGTGTGTGTAGCTGTATGTGTGTGTGGATGGATGTGTGTGTAGCTGTATGTATGTGTGTGTATGGATGTGTGTGTAGCTGTATGTATGTGTGTGTGGATATATGCGTGTGGATGTGTTTGTAAATGTTTGTCAGTGGTTGGATGTGTGTGTTTGTGTGTGGATGTGTGTTTGTGGATGTGTGTGTGTATGTGTGCATGTGTGTGTGGAATGGTAATGGGCGGGGCGCAGTTGTCACCAGACCAGACATGTCAAGTAGAATGACCACCACTATTGTACCACCACACCGTCCATCACCACCACACAACCACCACCACACCACCACCACCACACCACACCACCACCACACCACCACCACCACACCAGCACACCACCACCACCACACCACCACCACCACCACCACCACACCACCAGCACCACAAAAAAAACCAGCACCACCACCACCAACCACACCACCAACGATCACCAACCACCAACCACCAACCATCACCAACCACCAACCACCACCACCACCACCACCATCACCACCACAATCACCACCACACCCCCACCACCACCAAAAACACCCACCACCACCAACAACCACACCACCAACGATCACGAACCACCAACCATCACCAACCATCACGGCCCTCACATTGCCCTCTCCCACCAGATCGCCAGTACAGATAGACGTCTATCACTATCACTAGCAGCTGTCACCACCCCTACAAGAGGTAGACACAACTACTGAATTAGTTAATATGATAATCCCTCTGTTCACGAGCATGCACGTGTCAATCAACCACACGTGATGTGGACAGGGATACGTCTAGATACAAGATTCACCCGTACTGCTGCAGTAGGGGTGCAAACCAACCCTATGTAAAAGCTGTCGAAAATGCGGGTCAAAGAATTGAGAGCCTAATTTCACAATCTAAGAAGCAACAATTATTCTTTACATGTCTTATTATTAGCCCACTACCTTTGAGTTGAAAAATATAATATAATATCTAGTTTAATAAGATTTAAAAGTGAAATCGATGGCATTCTATGGCCCCCATCTTGTCTTTTTGCATTCTCGCCCATTTCACCAACTCTGTGCCTATATGGGTAGCCATTTGATACTGGAGCCACAGTTTCTAGGTCATGTTCCATACTAACGCTATTTTCACCCGTATTTATATAAGGCTGGTCTTCACCCGTGTACTACAAAGTACAAGTACCGGGTGAATCTTTTATCTAGGATACGTCTAGATAAAAGATTCACCTGGTACTTTTAGTACACGGGTGAAGGACAACGTAGTGTAAATACAGGCGAAAATAGGTTTAGTATGGAACATGAACTAGAAACTGTGGCTCCAGTATCAAATGGCTACTCATATAGGCACAGAGTTGGTGAAATGGGCGAGAATGCAAAAAGACAAGATGGCGGCCAGAGAATGCCATCGATTTCACTTTTAAATTACATTAAAGTATATGTTTTATTATATTTTCCAACTCAAAAGTAGCGGGTAAACATGAAGACATATACAAAAAATAAATGTTGCTTCTTAGATTGTGAAATTAGGCTCTCATAAAGACTCATTTCATTAGCCCGATTTTTTTACCGTTTTTATATAAGGCTGGTCTTCACCCGTGTACTACAAGTACCGGGTGAATCATTTATCTAGGATACGTCATGGTTATAGTACCGTAAGGCATAGTGCATTATGCGCATATCATTATATGGCATATGTACTATATCATAATAGTATTTAATACAAGAATAATTCCGATATATAGGAGGTGCATATGTGTTGGTTGGTTGTTGGAGCTTTACGTCCTAGCAATATATAAGGTCATATCAGGATGTGTACCGACTTGTGACAGTGCACAGTCATGGTGATTTTATAGTGCTGTCCTACTGGAAGATCAGGCCGTCACCACCATGACTCGATATCCCACTGAGTCACATTATCCTGACACTGAGCTAACCAGTCCTTGTCCTATCCTAGTAATGCAGAGCGCCAGGCGAGGGAGCGATAAGTATCAATTTTGTAAGTCATTGGTTTGATTCGACTGGGATTCAACCTCCTGACCTTCCGCACATGAATCCGACGCTCTACCGATTGGACGACCGTGTCCGGTGCGCACACTTGTAGGGTACTTTATATGACATGTTGCACATCTGCTATATATGGTATATATAGTAAATATGGTATACATGGCATGTATGTTGTATCTAGTGTAAATTTGTGCAAGAGTGGTACACGCGTGAGGCGAGTGTCAATGAGGAAGATGCAGCAACGTTGTGCCACCAGGCGAGGCAGAAGGCCTGACCAGTAGATGACGGGAGGAGTGTCAGTTATGCAGGAGCGAACCAGTAGAAGACTGGTGGAGTGTCAGAAAGGATGAACTTTGGAGACACTTCCTAGTTAATGGGCTTTATACTCATATAGTGGCTTATGCAGCATATAAATTATAATTGTATATATAGTATATGGCATACACGGTGTACTGCATAAACCCGTATGCGCATATCAAGTGTGTATGTAACACACGTACGGTAGTGTAGGGTGTGTGGGGGCAGGTGTAAGATTCCTGATCAATCAGATTGCACCACAAAGTCGATCAATGAGATTGCACATTATAAAATTACCTGCTCTTCTAATTAAACTCGACTCACGGGGCAAAAAAACCACTTGACCTAGTTTCGCTTCAAGCCAGCATTATGGCGATCAGTCACACAATAGTCATACCCCAGTCACACGTACGGCTTGCAACCGCTTGCGACCACTTTTCGACCACTTTGCAACCACTTTGCACCGAAGAACCCACATTGCAACTTTGCGTCTTCTTTGAGACCAAAGCAATGGTCACCAGCCTCCTTGTGACCAAAATAGTCGCAGGGAGGTTTTTAGTGCAGCAGCTGCAACCTTCTTTCAACCAAAGTGGTCACAAGAAGGTTGGTGACCACTGAGTACCACTTTGCGACCACACATTTTCTTTGTGGTCGCAAAGTGGTCGCAAACAGTGGTGTGACTGGGGTATTAATTAACCTCCCGAATGAAGGGGCTATAACTAACCCGAAACCACTCGCACACTACCCGAGAGAGTGAATGCAGGCAACGCCGCCAGAGGGAGCATCGTTAATTAATAGCGACTGCCCCCATCGCTATGTGCCAATATTCCACGGTGACCCCGACTGACCCCACCATCACGCCATGATTGATACAACGAGGGGCCCCTGCCGGCTGTTACCGTCACTACAGCGGTCACCACAACACCACCACCACCAACCACCCTCACCACCACCATCACCACCACCACGCATTTATCGACGGCCTCCACAACATGTCGTCTGCTCTCACTGAAACTTGACAGCAACTAAAAAGTAAAATTCCACACCCGAGCCTTCATTCACTTAGATTATTTCTGTCTATTTGGTAGCTTAGTAACACCTTTTCACTTGAGCGTTTAGCAAGTGGACGCTGTTGTTTCCTATTGATTTGATTGGGTCAAACTCAAAGTAGGGCAGACGACACTTATTATGGGATGTGCACTCGCGGGGGCACGCTGGGTGCAGGCGGCGCCAGTAAGTCATGGCTACCTGACAAGTGGCAGTCTCGCCGCCTCGTTAATCACGTGACGTTCACAATTAGCTGCCTATTTGTATGTACTTCCGGTATGTTTGTGTGTGTGCATGTGTATGTGTGCGCGTGTTCGTGCGTGCGTGTGGGAAGGGGGTTGGGGGATGGAGGGGTGCCAGGCAGTGAGTGCTGTGAGGAATGCGGTACCGGGATCCGGGCTCTACTCGACTCTGTGTGTCGGCAATAGGGGGCGCCACCGGGCCAAACCAGCCGCGCCGGAACACCGCCGGAACGCCGCCGCCACGCCGCCGCCGCCAGGTCACCGCCGCCACGCCGCCGCCACCACAACACCACGCCGCCACACTGCCACCACACTGCCACCACACTGCCACCACACTGCCACCACACTGCCACCACACTGCCACCACACCGCCACCACACTGGCACGCCGATCCACCATCACACCGCCACCACACGCCACACCATAACACAGCCACCACACCACCACCACACCGCCACCACACCACCACCACACCACTACACCACCACACCGCCACCACACCGCCACCACCACCACACTGCCACCACACCGCTACACTGCCACCACACTGCCACCACACTGCCACCACACTGCCACCACACCGCCACCACACTGGCACGCCGATCCACCGTCACACCGCCACCACACGCCACACCAGAACACAGCCACCACACCACCACCACACCGCCACCACACCGCCACCACACCACCACCACACCACTACACCACTACACCACCACACCACCACCACACCGCCACCACCACCACACTGCCACCACACCGCTACACTGCCACCACACTGCCACCACACTGCCGCCACACTGCCACCACAGCGCCACCGCACCACCACACCAATCCACCATCACACCACCCCACTGCCACCACACCACCACACTGCCACACCGCACAACATCGCCACACTGCCACACCACTGCCCCACCGATACACTGTCACACCACCACACCACCACACCGCCACACCACTGCCACAATGATACATATCCACACTGCCCCACCATCGCACTACCACACCGCCACATAGCCACACCGCACCACACCACCACACTGCCACCACACCGCCACACTGCTCCGCCACCCTGCCACATGCCACACAACCACATTGCCTCACCACCGCACCACCACACAACTGCACAACCACTCTGCCCCGCCACCAACCACTTCACAGCCACACTGCCACACTGACATCATCACCACACGGGCACAATGTTACACTGCCACATGATCACTACATCACCACACCGCCGCACACACATCCATCACACCATCACACCACCACAAGCTGTCATATCACAACATCACCACACCACAACACCACAACACCACCACACCACAACACCACACTAGCACGCTGCCATCACAAACTATCGCGCCACCACACGATCACACTGCTACCACATAACCCCACTACCACAGCACCACATTGTCACCATCCACCACAACCCACATCACTACCACCCTTACCAGCAACTTCGCCCAACAACACACCACCACCCGCCTCCCTGTCCCCTCCCCTCCCTTCCACTGCCTCTCCCCTCCCTTCTCCACCCTCCCCTCCTCTCCCCTCCTCTCCCCTCCCCTCGCCCTCCTCCCCTCCCTTCCACCTCCCGTCCCCACCCCTCTCCTCTTCCTCCTCCAGACGCACTCTATTCCCGTCCTTCCACACACTCCCTCCTCCCCAAGACAGTCTCTACATCCCCCCTCTCCTCCCCTATCTCCCTACCCCTCCCTCCCCCCCCCCTCCCCTGCCTCCCCTCTCCTCCCTTTTCCTCTTACTCCTCCTCCTCCAGACACACCATATTCCGCTCTTTTCACACACTCCTTCCTCCCCAAGACAGTCTCTTCCCCCCCTCTCCTTCCCCCCTCTCATGCCCTCCCCTCTCCCCTCCCCTCCTCTCCTCCCATCTCCTCTCCTCTCCCCCCCTTCCCCCTACCCTCCCCTCTCCTCCCTTCTCTTCCTCCTCCAAACACACCCTATTCCCCTCCTTTCACACACTCCCACCTCCCCAAGACAGTTTCCTCCCCCTCTCCGCCCTCCACCCTCTCCTCTCCTCTCCCCTCTCCCCCCCTCCCTCCCCTCTCCTCCCCTTCCCTCCCCCTCCCTCCATTTCCCCCTTCCAGTCCCCTCCCTGCCTTCCCCTCCCCCTTCCCCCTCTCTCCCTCTCCTCTTCCTCCTTCAGACACATCCTATCCCCCCCCCCCCCCCTTTCACACACGCACTCCTAACCAAGGCAGTCTCTACCCCCTCTACCTCATTCCCTCTCCTCACACTCATACCCCTAAGCTATACCCTCCCCCATCGCCCAATTCCCCCCCCCCCCCTCCACTCCCAACCCCACGCCTCCCTCACTCCTCCACTCCCCCAGTCACCCCACTCTCCCCTCCGGCACATATCCGACCCCCCCCCCCCCCCCGTCCGCATCACACTCCCCTCCCTCACACACACTCCCATACTTTCTTCCCAAATACTCCCTTCCCCTCCCCCCACACCCTCCTCTCCTTCCACACACACACACACATACACATACACACACACACCCTCCCCCGACACAATTTGTTTCAACCGCATATTAAAAGGACATGGTAGACATTATCTAAGGGTAGTGGAATCCAATTATTTGAACGGAAGGGTAGGGTGTGTTGGCGGCAGGGTGCGCGCGAAAAGTTTACATTGCATAAAGGGCGCATTCCATATACGCGTAATGCGTAATGCGAATGCGAATGCGAATGCGACAAAAAATCGAAACGGCTTGAAACCTATGAGCTACATTCCATATACGCGTAATGCGTAATGCGTAATGCGAATGCGAATAAAATGCATTATCCCGATCGCTCCATGTAGCGATCGGTGTGTAATGCGTAATGCATAAAGGCGCTGCGAATAGAAAAGCATCAGTCGCATTTGTCCATTGATATAAGGCTGGAGGAGGCGACTGATAATTACGGACAGCTGTGTAGGTTTATCCGGCGGACCTGTTAGGAAGCAGTCTTCATATTTGGGACGGTCCGTAATATGCAAATTCGGGTCGTCAATGCCGCATAGTTGACGTGAGTGTAACATCGGTAAAGCATAGTGATAACGTCATTCAACGAGAGAGGACACCGTAATTACGCTCACGGTACGTTATATACATTATTCGATTGCCAGAACTACGTTGCGTTACATTACTTTATGTTACATACGTCATGACACGGTGGCGAAATGCTAACCGTATGTTGGACATACGTTAGGCGTATGTTATCCAGACGTTTTCATTATGCGGACTGTATGTTCCCACCGCCGTTATTGTAGTGCAACATAGTGCAACGTAGTGAGCAGCGTTTGACTAATGTCCGTCTACCGTCATCGACGTTCACCTTACGCATACATAACGTACGGCGAACGTAACACCCTTACATCGTCGTTACGTCGAAAGTTTTGGACATGTTGCAAAACCTTGACGCGTGCCGACGTAACACAACATAATGTGACGTAGCTTGACGTCAGTCTAACGTCGTCGTAACATAACCCAACGTACCTCAACATAATGGCGAAAAGTCACCTACGCCAGGCTTACGTTGGCTCTTACATCCTAGTGTGACAGCCCTTTTACACACTCCCACTATGCACAAAATCCCCACCATCACCATCACACACACACAACCTACACATCTACACACATACCGCCTTAATACCTGACCAGTGTCGCCCATGTTTATTCTGGTTGTTTTGGGAAGGGCCCGTTGTGTCTGTGTGGGACGTGGTAGCTGGCAGGGGGAGGGGGTAGGGGAGGGGAGGGGGGAGAGGACTGGGAGAGCGGTGAGGGGAGAGAGGACTGGGGAGAGGGGGAGAGGGGAGAGGAGAAAGGAGAGGGAGATGAGGGGGTGGAGAGGGGAGATTGGAGAAAGGGAAGGGAGAGAGGAGAGGGAATATGGGGGAGATGGGAAAAGGAGAGGGCAGACGGGATAACGGAGAGTGGAGTGGGGAGAGGGAAATGGGAGAGGGAGGAGGGCGAGAGGAAGAGGGAGAGGGGGGGGGGGAGAAGAGGAGAGGATGAGAAGGTTGGTTGTTGGAGTTTTACATCCTGACAACATCGAAGGTCATATCAGGATGGGTACCGACTTGTGACAGTGCGCACTCATGGTGATTTTATAGTGCTGCCCCACTGGGAGACCAGGCCACCAGCATGACCATGACCTGATATCCCACTCAGTCACATTATCCTGACACTGAGCTAACCAGTCCTTGCTGTATCCTAATAATGCAGAGCACCTAGCTAGGAAGTGACAAGTATACATTTTTAAGTCATTGGTTTGACTCGAACAGGGTTCGAAACAGTGGGTTCGAATCCCACGATCTACCAAAACAGGAGACGGACGCTCAACTCATTCGGCCATCCCGCCTGGTCGTGAGAGGGGGTGGAGGTTGGGTGTGTGTGTGTGGAGTGGGGGGGGGGGGGGCGGGGGCGGTCCCAGTGTGTCTACACAGGACTCATCGAGAGGGTCTCATTATTGCACTAGTCAATGAATCATTGACACTGGCCCCCGCGGCGGACTGTGGTGCACCTCTGGGGCTGTGCTGCGGGAGTCACGTGACACCACACACTCATCATACTGAGAGAACATGACATTAGAGCGGTCTCTGCTCATTGCCGCTGCTTGTGGAGAAATGACACCAAATTTCACCATGGCAACCGTGTGTACCACATTAACCATCGCTATGTTGCCATAGAGACCAAATTTCGTGTTTCGCATAGCAATGTGGCACATCCCCTTAAAAACCAGGCTTTTATCATCGGATAACAATAGAATAGGGACATGAGTTAAAACATTATTACTTTGTTATTTCTTTGAAAGATTCCCCCAGCGTTGTTGTCTATAATAGCACTCTCATTGACATTCTTGTTTGTTTGTTTATTTGGGGTTTTACGTCCTGGCAAAATCCATGGTCATAGCAGGACGGTCCAATTTTTAGCTGCATCGTCCGATGAAATATCAAAATTTCAAAACCAAACCAATTATCTATATTTGATTTGACATATCTGACTTAGATACTGATGCACTTATTAAGCATTTATTTCTGCATAGAAGGCAATACTGAGTCAATTTAACAGAACCTGTTACTACAGAAGTCTATGGTGTCAGAGTTTTGGCAAGCCTCCCAAAACTAATTTTCCATATTTGCACTCAAAATATCTCAAAAGTTTACCATTTAATATAAAAGTAACTTTGAACTAATGTAAAGTAGATACTAGTGATCGATCTCATATATTTATCTCAGAAAAAATACAGAAATTCAAAGCCATCGGACTATGCAATTTTAACATTATGCACCGGCAATGCATTTAATAGGCTGTTCCTAATTTGGTTGATTTAAGTTGAATTAACGTTGCATAATCTGATGAAAGCATTACTATTCTTGAAGCATGGCACTTGTCCTAGATTGTATACTACATATTTAAGTTTTTGTTAAAGTTGCATAGTCAGATGGTTTTGAATTTCTGCCATTTTTCTGAGATAAATATATTTAATTGGTTGTTATAACCTACCTTAACATTTACACGAAGTAACATTTTGAATGGCTAAATTTTGAGATCTTTGAAGTGCGAACATCCTAAATTGATTTTGGCAAGCATGCCAAAACTCTCACCATAGGCTTATGCAATAAAGTTTCTGTTAAATTGACTCAGTATGCCCTTCTATGTGGCAACAAATGTTTAATAAGTGCACCAATATCTAAGTTAGATATGTAGAATAAAATCTAGGTGAATGTTTTTGTTTTGAAAATGTTATGCT
The DNA here is from genome assembly GCA_030323885.1 of Branchipolynoe longqiensis. Taxonomy (NCBI): domain Eukaryota; kingdom Metazoa; phylum Annelida; class Polychaeta; order Phyllodocida; family Polynoidae; genus Branchipolynoe; species Branchipolynoe longqiensis. Next base: position 48,491,631 of record CM059192.1, read on the forward strand.
TCATCGGACTATGCAGTTTTAAGAGTTTTTAAATAGACAAAGTATTAAGTGCATTGTTATATTCTAGCTTGAAGTAGCTTTTATTATAAATGGCTGACTTTGCAGATATTTGAAGTAATAACATATCACATTAATTTTGACATCTATGCCGAAATTCTGGACACCCTAGGCTTCAACAGTGACAAACTCTATTAAATTAATTCTGGTTGATTGTTGGAGTTTTACGTTCTGGCAACTTCAGATATTCAAAAAGTGAAGTAAAATGCATTTTACTGATCAACTTAAAGTTGCATAGTCCGATGGTTTTGAATTTCTGTATTTTTTCTGAGATAAATATATGAGATCGATCACTAGTATCTACTTCACCTTATTTCAAAGTTACTTTGATTTTAAATGGTAAACCTTTGAGATATTTTGAGTGCAAACATGGAAAATTACTTTTGGCAAGCTTGCCAAAACTCGGACACCATAGACTTCTGCAGCAACAGGTTCTGTTAACTTGACTGAGCATTGCCTTCTACGCAGAAACAAATGCTTAATAAGTGTATCAGTATCTAAGTTAGATATGTAAAATCAAATCTAGATAATTGGTTTGGTTTTGAAAATTTTATATTTCATCAGACTATGCAGCTTTAATATAATTTAAATACACGGCAGTGTCCCAAAATCATCAGATTATGCAACTTTAAATATGTCAAATATATGGTGAAATGATCCTAATTCAAGGTGAAATGAAAATGGTGATCATTTGATGGTGGGGTAAAGACAAAGTTGTTGCAACACACTGTAATAACAGTATGAGTCATTGTGACAGGAGGGAGGGTGGTGGTGGTGGGGGGGGGGCGACTGGAGGGGCTTGTGCCCTTTTGTGATGTCCTGTGACAATTATCATGCATGTGCTGTATGTTCTGACATGATGGATGTCATTGCCAATGACGCTTTGGCTGTCACCTAGTTCCAGAACCTGCCAATGTATAGAATCTGGCGCCGTCAGCACTGGCGAAGCGACCATGAAAGATCAGGGGGCGCCACTACCTCTCTATATGCTGTCTTATGGCCAGTACACACCTACCGTTTACGATTCGCGCACTAAAACTCCCGATCCGCTTAAAACTGAAAACGGGCCGATTCATTTTTCGAATCGCGAATCGCAATCGTAAGGCTAGCGCACACCTACCGTTTTAGCCCTAAAAATCGCGAATCGCAATCGGTAGGTGTGCTAGGGGAGTGCACACCTCACGACTTTTGGGCAGTTTTAGATCGTATACGCTAGGTGGGTGCGGAAAAACGATCGTAAACGGTAGGTGTGTACCGGCCATTACTCATCGAATTTTTTTGCTACAATTGTAGGTTATTGCAGACGGATACTTTTGTGGGGAGGAAGATGGGTGACTAAATGCCGGGGTTCTGACTCATCATTTATCAGTTTTTTTAATTGTTAACATTTAAAGAGAAGTCTGTCTTATATATATATATATATATCAGGGATGAAAGATCTCCGCGGTTTCGCGGTTTTCCGTGATTGTTTATATTCACTGATGAATGCTAAACAAAATTTAAAAAAGTTGGGTGGTTTGAATCCCGTTCTTATATGACCTTAGATGTAGCTAGAACATCGAATCTAAACAAGAAAGTGTTAGGTGTGGGCGATAATGCAATCACAACAAGGCTAGTTGAAACCTGATTTCCGGTATTTTTCCGCGATTCCCTGACAATGCTAAACCTATGGGAGAATATCTGCATTTCCGCTTTTTTCCCCCGGAGAATACTTTCATCCCTGAAATAGGAGTGGGAGAAAATGATGTCGATGTTGTGGAGGCTATTTTTGCAAATGGGAAATATTGCACCTAGAGTTGGCCTCAAACCCTCACTTCTTGTCATTCCAGGGCTAGTATCCTAACCATTAGTCTATCTCAGCTCCCTCATACAATCACCCTACCGACACCTACTTATTATATCTGTGGGTCCTTGCCTGAGACGTCAATACAGACTACTACGCTGATCACCCTGGGGTCATATATCTTTAGAATTGTCTATGTCCATAAGTATTTTTAATGCTTACGATTACAGATATACAGGCGGTGCACTTACTTATCATACACAGTGTAGGTTCAACAACCATGTTGTTGTTGTTTTACGTCCTAGCAACATCTAAGGTCATATCAGGACGGGTACCGACTTGTGACAGTGCGCACTCATGGCGACTTCATAGTGCTGTCCCACTGGGAAACCAGGCCTCCGGCACCATGACCCGATATCCCACTCAGTCACATTATCCTGACACTGAGCCAACCAGTCCTTGTCCTATCCTAATAATGGCGAGCGCCAGGCTAGGAAGTGACAAGTATCAATTTTTAAGTCATTGGTTTGACTCGACCACGGTTCGAACCCACGACCCCACGATCTACCAGCACGGGAGACGGACGCTCTAACTCATTCGGCCATCCTGTCTGGTCTTCAACAACCATACAGCATATAACTTGTACATGATCCTGGTCATGACACCAATGTCGTGGGGGCTATTTTGACAAATGGTAAATATTTTGCCTGAAGCAGGTTTTGAACGGACACTTCTTGCCATTCCAGGGCTAGCATCCTAACCTTTAGACTATCTAGACTCCCTGATGCAATCACATTATGCATGCCTACCTGACTGGGTTGTTCCTTGCATGAGAGGTAAATGCAGACTACTACATTAATATATCATAGTATTTAAGTGATGTATAATCCATCATGCTAACATAGAATATAGAATTTATGTAAAGTATAATACATTATGCTAATATGAATTTAATACAGCTACTCATATCCCCGCTTTAAATGTAATTCTAGCTATTATACGTATGAGTACTGGTACTTTGAAGTTGCATATTCCAATGTTTTTCACTTTCATCCGTATTAGCTATAAAGTCGCCATGAGTGGGCACTGTCACAAGTCGGTACCCGTCCTGATATGACCTTAGATGTTGCTAGGACGTAAAACAACAACAAACATCATCCGTGTTAAAGCTGGATAGTCCGATGAAGCATGAACTTGTCAAAACTAAAGCAATTATCTAGATTTGATTCTACATATCTAACTTCGATAAGGTTACACTTTATTAAGCATTTGTCGTCACATAGAAGGGAATACTGAACCAATTTAATAGAACCTGTTATTGCAGAAGCCAATGGTATCAGAGTTTTGACACGCACACCAACATTTATTTGGCAAGTTTCCACTTCAAATAACCCTGAATTGAAAAATGGCTGGAAGACCAGTGCTTCGGCACTGACAAAAGACTTATTCAGCAGAATAAACATATTTACCACAACAACAACAAAATCTCTAAAGCTAGTAACTGAAATATAAAATAAAGGCAGAGTCTGTACGGCGTCTGGAAAGTCATTCATTTGCCCCATTTCAAGGCCATGAAAACCCTTGAATTTAACCTATTTAGGGTAATTATACTTGAAAAGACTTGAATTCCATTAAACTGTCCCCACTGATCTAAATTAGTTTGAAATCGCCATTGGGAATGCCTATTTCGGACTAAATCCAAATGAAAATAGTTTTGAATTCCTATCAAAAACAGACTTGAAATAGCCGGGAAATATCCATATCTTCACATGTGTACGGACCCTGTATAAAGGTTGCTTGAAATTAGACTATACAGATCAACCGAAGATATTTATCTATAAAAACAGAGCCAGAAACTTGAAATCATCGGTCTATGCAACTTTAAAGCAGTGGGTGGTGGTGGAGGAGGGCAGTGGCAGGTCCCCCCCCCCCCCCCCCCCCGCCCCCCATCTTCACCTCTGAATAGATAAGTAACAGCGACTGTCGTTAATAATAACAGTTATGAGGGTGAGGCAGTCAGTTCTTGACAAATTCTTTGCCCACGCAGGCAAATCTGTAACCACAACGGCGTGGTTGACATTCCTGACACATTCCAATCCCGTGCCCTCCCCCCCCCCCCCCCCCCACTCTCGTTGATTCCCCGCTGTCGTCTGTTTACGCGACCACCTTTTTTTTTATCAGATACGCGTACAAGATAACGCTTGGCATGCCTGCGATTTTTGGAAGAGCGCCTGCTACTAGTGGTGGTGTATGTGTGTAGGTGTAGAAGTAGGTGTGTGTGTGGGAGGGGGAGGGTGTATTCCCTACATTGGCTTGTGTAAAAATCCACAATGCAACTATACTCAGTCAAAATGGTGTAAGGCAGGCGAATTAACGGTGCATAATCCGATAGTTTTTAGTTTCTGCCAGATTAATTGTATTATTAGTATTATTAATATTATTATTATTATTATTAATATTATTATTATTATTATTGTTGTTATTGATTTTATTATTTTTATTATTATTATGGATTCATTTGATCATTTGATTTGTTGTACTAATCTTTAATTTTATTTGAAATAACTTTGATCCTAAATAGTTCACTTTGGAGAATTTTGAAGTGAAAAAATGACATCCACATTAATTTTGGTGTGCACACCGGAATGCTGAACACATGCTTTGTCTTTTTTCCAGTATACGCTATAATACAGGGGCCGTACAGGGCCTGGAAAGTTTTGAAAGGTATTGAACTTCATTTTCCCCATTTCACAGCGTTGAACAGCCTTGAATTTAACCTATTTTGGGTAATTAGTCTTGAAAAACCTTGAATTCCACTAAAGTGCCCCCACTGATCTAAATTACTCCGAAACTGCCGTTCACCCTTGTTTTTTCTCTCCTGAAATCCAAGTGAAATTAGTCTTGAATTCCTTTCAAAAACAGCATTGAAAAGCCTTGAAATAGCCTTGAGTTCCATATGTTCATATGTGTACGGACGGACCTGAGTATAGCACCATAGAACAGGAGCACCATTCTGCAAGGATTGTTCAGTGAGTGCACCAGTATCTATGGTGGGATAAATACGGTCAAATCTAGGTCAGTGTTTTTTGTTTTATTTTAATAGACGAGATCACCGTTCCGACTGCGCAGGTGGTGAAAACGGCGTTGGCAGAAAAGCAAAGGCGTACGGCCATTAAGTTTGCCGATACGCATAGGGTAAAACTTCAATTTTATTCAAATCAAATCAAAATACATAACAATTTGGCACAACCATGGATGGATGGATGCAATATAATAATATAATGAATGTGTTTAAGGCGCAACTATCCATAATTAAGCATTTTGAGCTAAGAAACATACAATTTGACTCACTTTACAGGCTGATGTTTACATCACCATTGTTGATTAGATATAAGTTTTCTGTAATTCCTGTTCTAAATATTAAAATGTCAAATGTGTCAACAAAAACTTGTTTCTAAGAAATATATAACCAATGTCTGAATAACCCTACCCATTTCCTTGCCCAACAAATGTGATTAACCATAGGATATAAATAAAAAACTTGAATAAAATTAGTAAAACTGACTCTGGCTATGGCTCTAAAACTAGTGTGAGAGCCCAGATTTGTATCAATCTAAATGCAGATGGTATAAGATGTGCTGATTATATTGATGTAAATGCAATGCTGGAAAGATTAATATCTTAATTTATTATATATATTATTTTAGTTGGTATTCTATGTTTCAAACAAGAGCTAAGATGAGCTGAAACTAGCACATTTCATAACTGCACCCTGTGTATTAGCATGTGCCATGTGCTTCTCGCGGGTTTGGTTTTCTTCCATGCATCCCACATTACACCATGGTGATGTAATCTATTGATGGTTTCATTTGATTATGCAGCTTTAAGAAGAGGTGGGGGAAGTCCCACCTTTACTACAGGTGAGTGTGGGTGTGGGTGTGGTGGGGTCGGGTGCAGTCTGAGTGAGAGGGGAGGCGGGGTGCGGGAATTCCAGTGGTTGCTTTCATGTAAAGGTGTTTTTTGTTTGTTTTTTTGTTTTTCTTTTATTAACCAAATGAGGATGCCACTTGCATTACTGCATCCTGGTGAAGGTGTCGGTCATCCTATCAATCCCACTCAGTGGACCCATTTGCAGTTTGGGCTATTTTCTGTTCCAACCACTGGTCCACAAATGGTTCATCAAAGGCTGTGGTATCTGCTGTCCTGTCCTGTCTGTGGGAAAGTGCATATAAAAGACCCCTTGCTGTTTAACGGAAAGAGTAGCCTATGTGGCGGCAGCCGGTTTCCTCCAAAGAAATATGGCTGAATGACCATATGCTTGACGTCCAACAGCCGATGATTAAAATAAATGTGCTCTATGGGTATCGTTAAATAAAACAAGCTTTACTTTTTCTGTCACGGTAGGCTGCCACCTACATTTGGATATCCCTGCAGTAGGGCATCATATATATATGTATTGTTATATCCCCACACTGACGTCACCTGCATTACTACATCCCCACAGTAAAATCCACCTGCATTAATACATCCCCGCAGCAAGACACCACCTGTATTTAGATAGCCCAACAGAAGAGTACCACCTGCATACACATTCCCACCTCTCTTTCTGTAATCACCATGTTTACTTATTATTTAAAAATAGAAAAACTTATTTTTGTTAAAGCTGTATAGTCCGATGAAGCATAACAGTTTAAAAACCAAAATAATGATCTAGATTTGATTCTACATATCTACCTTAGATACTGATGCAATTATTAAACATTTGTTCCCACATAGAAGGAAAAACTGAGTCAATTTAATAGAACCTGTTACTATAGAAACCTAAGGTGTCAGAGTTTTTGGGTGCGTGCCAACATTAATTTGACAAGTTTGCATTTAAAATATCTCAAAGGGTAGCTATTTAAAATAAAAGTTACATGAAATTAAAGGAAGGCAGATAATACCAATCGATGTCAGATCTTTATCTCAGAAAAATTACAGAAACTTAAAACCATCAGACTATGCAATCTTAATAAAGACGTAGAAAGTTTGGTTTTAATGAATTAAACACCTAAATTAATAATTAATATCTAATTGAAGGAACTCGTGAAATCAGCGTAGATTGCTTGTCACAATCACATCACCTAGCAGTGTGTTGTGAAATCAGTGGTGGTATTAATGCAGTTGGCGGATAGGTGGGATGAATGTGTTAAGGACTGAATGTACCACTACAGTACAACCCAGTTAAACCAAGTTGGTTAAACCAAACGATCGGTTAATTCAAACCTTTTTTGGCGGCCCAGCAAAATACTACCATTCATCATATAAAAAAGTTGGTTAAGCCAAAGTCGGTTAATCCAAATTTCGGTTAATCCAAACAAAATTGTCGGGCCCCAGGTCACTTCCGGTACGATTAAACCAAACTTTCATATGGTTATCAGGTCATCTGAGAATTTTTTATATGATAAATGATAGTATTTTGTAGGGCCGTCGAAAAAAGTTTGGATTAACCAATCGTTTGGTTTAACCAAACTTTGTTTAACGGGGTTATACTGTATATACATAAAAAACAATAATCAAAGTGTCCACATACATTGTATATTACATTCATAATACACCCAGGATTTTGCAAAGCCAAGTCAACGTCGAAGCCAAAGCTTGGTTAAACCAATGATCGGTTAATTCAAACAAATTTCTGGGGTCCCTTCAAGTTTGGTTTAACGGGGTTATACTGTATTAGTATTGGCTGGTATTAATATAGTGGCTACGACCAGTTTGGTTTAACAAGAGAATTTCTTTCAGCTACAAGATATGACTGATACGCTCCCTTGTCACACCCATCTTCCTGTATGCACTTAAATCATGGACCCTCACAGGAGAACTCCAGAGAAGAATACAATCCATGGAAATGAAGTGCTACGGTAAGATACTACACATCTCATACAAAGACAATGTTACCCAAACGGAAGTCTGTGCCAAGACCCAGCAGGCAATTGCACCACACAAAGACCTGACAGTCGTAAAAGAGACACAAACCGAAGAGGTATGGCCATATTTCCTGTTCATCAGGTTTGACCAAAACTATCTTGCAAGGCACAGTGAAATGGGGAAGATAATAAGGTGGACAAAGGACGAGGTGGGACGACACCATCAGGGAGTGGACAGGCCTGGAATACGGCAAGACCCGGAGGACAGTGGAGAACAGGGGAAAATGGAGAAAACTGGTTGCAAAATAATCTGTGGTTCCCCAACAACCCTCACGGTTAAGGAATTTATGATGATGAATATAGGGGTATGTCAATAAGTCGCATGGTGAATGTGTTAACAAGATGAATGTGCTAGTATTCTAGGAGGTGAACATTTTGTTGGGATATAACGACTATGCCTATTCATGCTAAGATTAAGAAAACATGCTGACTTAAGACGACCACCTCTTTAACCAATGTACAGACAACAGAACCCAATTGGAAAAGTGAGTACAGCAACTGAATCAGGGCGTAATGCACTTTCGCGATTCGATTTGACTCTTCCACGATAAGTTTCCCCATGTCCAACAGCACCTTTAGTTGGTAGCCTTCGGAGATTAAGCTATATAAATCCGCCATGACAATCAGTGATGGTGAGCACCCCACCCCAATCAGTAGCAGTTGAGTGGAGTCACCCCAATCAGTAGCAGTTGAGTGGAGTCACCCCAATCAGTAGCAGTTGAGTGGAGTCTGGAAAAAAAAAGAAGAATAAAAAGTAATGGAAAATAGAACTTTGGACAGGAAAGTCTTAAATCAACGCTGGTTCTTTTTTTCCTGCGATGACACTGCAAGGGCATTACGAGGCTACTGTTAAGTTGCCAAGGTGATTAGCAATGCAGTGATGCCAGCATGGTGCTTGTAGCCTTGACAATGATGGAGTTGATTATGGTGGCGGTGTGGTGATTATGGTGGTGCTCTGGTGGTGATTATGGTGGTGGTGCTGCTGTCAAGCCTCCCCCTAGTGGAGACCATTTGCAGCAGCGGAGCAGCCTCGACCTCATTCCCTACTGGACCGGAGGCCCACTGACCCTGGAGGTTGGCTATTATCACGTGACCTCCATGGTTGTTGGTTGTTGGGAGTTTTATGTCCTGGCAACATCTCCGGTCATATCACGATGGGTACCAACTTGTAACAGCGCACACTTGTGGCACCTTAATAATGCTGTCCCACTTGGAAATCAGGCCTTCGGCACCTTGACCCAATATCCCACACAGTCACATTATCCTGACACTGAGCTAACCAGTCCTTGCTCTATCATATTAATGCCGAGTGTCGTCAAGCTAGGAAGTGACAAGTGTCAAGTCTTAAGTCATTGGTTTGAATCACAAGGGTTCGAACCCATGGGTTCGAATCCCAAGATCTACCAAAACGCTCAACTCATTCGGCCATCCCGTGATGTCCATCTTTGGGGGGTGGGGGGTGGGGGGTGGGGGTAGGGTCAGGATAGGTGATGGGGGAAGAAGGGACGGTGTGATTTCATAAACGACGGGTACCAACTTGTGACAGTATGCACTCATGGTGACTTTATAGTGCTGCCCCACTGGGAAACCAAGCTGGTAGCACCATGACCTGATATCCTACCCAGTCACCTTATCCTGACACTGAGCAAACCAGTCCTTGCATATCCTAATAATGCCGAGCGCCTGGCTAGGAAGTGACAAGTCCACGTTTTTAAGTCATTGGTTTGACTCGACTAGGGCTTCAACCCGTCGGTTCGAATCCCATGATCTACCAAAACGGAAGACGGACGCTCAACTCAGTCGGCCATTTGGTCTGATATTTAGTAATCCACGAGGATATTTATTGAAATTCAGTAACATACAGTAGTCGCAAAATAGTATATTGGTGTGTTTTTTTAGGAGGAAATGTAACTTGTCCACTGGGACAAAAAGTATTTAGTGAAATCTGGGTGACAGTAGACGACAGCAGACGACAATTTTTATCGGGAGTAGACGATTGGTGGTGAGTGAGTTTTAACAGTACAGGAGGCCGGTAGGGGATGCTGCATAGTGGATAGTGGATGGTGCAATGCCGCTAGGGGTCCAAGTGAGGCCAGGCGAGTGGATCAGTGTATTGGGCTTTGATCAGGCCTGACATAATATGTAACACTTTGCACAATTACCGCCTGGTGGTGGGGGTGGTGGGTTGATGGGGGTGGTGTGGTTGGTGGGGGTGGTGCAGGTGGTGGGGGTGGTGGTGGGGGGGGGTAGTGGGGGTAGTGGGGGTGGCGTGAGTGGTGGGGGGGGTGGGGGTGGTGTGAGTGGTGGGGGTGGGTGGTGGGGGGGGGGGCTGAGTGGTGGGGGTGGTGGGGTGGTGGGGTGGGGGGTGGGTGGTGGGGGGGTGGGGGGGTGGTGGGGTGGTGGGGGTGAGTGGTGGTGGTGGTGGGGGTGCTGGTAGGGGTGGTGGTGGTAGGGGTGGGGGGGTGTTGTGAGTGTGGGGGTGGTGGGGTGGTGGGGGTGGGGGGGGTGGTGGGGGGGGTGTGGGTGGTGTGGGGGGTGGGGGTGGTGGGGGTGGTGGGGGGTGGTGAGGGCGGTGGGGGTGGTGTGAGCAGTGGGGGTGGTGGGGGGGTGGTGGGGGTGGGTGGGGTGGTGAGGGTGGTGGGGGGGGGGAGGGTGGGGGGGGTGGGGGGTGGGTGAGGGTGGTGTGAGGGGGGGGGGGGGGGTGGGGGTGGTGGGGGTGGTGAGGGTGGGGTGGGGGGGGTGGTGGGTGGTGGGGGGTGGTGGGGGTGGGGGGGGTGGTGGGGAGTGGTGGGGGTGGTGGGGGGTGGTGGGGGTGGTGGGGGTGGTGGGGGTGGTGTGGGTGGTGTGGGGGGTGGGGGGTGGTGAGGGTGGTGGGGGTGGGTGGGGGTGGGGGGGGTGGTGGGGGTGGTGGGGGTGGTGTGGGTGGTGTGGGGTGGTGGGGGTGGTGGGGGGTGGGGTGAGGGGGGGGGGGGTGGTGAGCGGGGTGGGGGTGGTGGGGGTGGTGTGGGTGGTGGGGGTGGTGTGAGCAGTGGGGTGGGTGGGGGGTGGTGAGGGTGGTGGGGGTGGTGGGGGTGGTGAGCGTGGTGTGCGTGGTGGGGGGTGGTGGGGGGGGTGGGGGTGGGTGAGGGTGGTGTGAGTGATGGGGGGTGGTGGGGGGGTGGGGTGTGGGTGGTGGGGGTGGGGGTGGGGGGTGGTGGGGGTGGTGGGGGTGGTGGGGGGTGGTGAGATTGGTGGGGGTGGTGGGGGTGGTGAGGGTGGTGGGGGGTGGTGGGGGTGGTGAGGGTGTGGGGGTGGTGGGGGTGGGGGTGGGGGTGGTATGGGTGGTGGGGGTGGTGGGGGCGGTAGGGGTGGTGGGGGTGGTGGGGGTGGTGGGGGGGTGTGAGTGGTGGGGGTGATGCGGGGGGGGGGGTAAATGGGTGGTGGGTGCTGGTGCGGGAAGGATAGTGGGTGCGTGGTGATGGCGGTTAGTGGTGGATGGTATTGGTAGTGATGGTGAGGGAGGGAGGGGTAGTGGGTGGGTGGTGATGGTTGGTGGTGGTTGGTGAGTGGGGAAGGGTTGGTGAGTGGTGGTAGATGGCAGGTTGGGTGGTTGTTGGAATGTTATGTCCTGGCAACATCTAACATCATATCAGGACGAGTACTGACTTGTGACAGTATGCACTCATGGTGACTTTATAGTGCTGCCCCACTGGGAAATCAGGCTGGCAGCACCATGACCCAATATCCCATTCCGTCTCATTATCCTGACACTAGGCTAACCAGTACTTGCCCTATCATATTAATGCCAAGCACCAAGTTAGGAAGCGACAAGTATCAATTTTCTAAATCTTTGGTTTGACTCGACCCGGAATAAAACTCCCGATCTCCCGCACAGGAGGTCTGTGCTCTACCAATTCGGCACCCTCCTCCGGTGGTAGTTGGTAGTGATGGTGGTAATGGTGAGGGAGGGGTAGTAAGGTGTCTGATTTAGGAAGGCGATGGTGATGTAAGGTGGAGGTAGGTTGGGCTAGATGGTGGTGGTGAGGTGGTGGTGGTGGGAGGCTAGTGGGGAATTGTTTGTTTGTTTGTTGTTTTAGTCCTAGCAACATCTGAGGTCATATCAGGACGGGCACCGACTTGTGGCAGCGCGCACTCATGGCGACTTTATAGTGCTGTCCCACTGGGAAACCAGGCCGCCTTCACCATGACCTGATATCCCACTCAGTCACATTATCCTGACACTGAGGCACCCAGTCCCTGCCCTATCCTATTAATGCCGAGTGCCTGGCTAGGAAGCAACAAGTATCAATTTTTAAGTCATTGGTTTGACTCGACCAGTGTTCGAACCCACGACCCCATGATCTACCAGCATGGGAGACGGGCGCTCTAACTCATTCGGCCATCCCGTCTGGTGGTGGGGAATTGTGATGGGTACCTCGGTGGTAGTGGTAGTGAAGGTTATTTAGGGATCGAGTGATGGCAGTTGGTAGATAAGTGATGGTGGTGATGGTATATGGTGGTGGTGGTGATGGTAGTGGTGGTAATCGTTACAATGGTATTGCATGGGCGATCATTTGGGACCCAAATAAAGCGATTGATATAGGGGAGTGGTCAATCTGTGGAGGTGGTCGGTTAGAGAGGTTTTACTGTACCACTATTTGCCACTTATAACAGGATATCAGAATCCAACCAATGAAACTGTCAATATGCATACATATACCAAATACCGTCATATGGCTGAAATCCCTAAGCACCATCATCAATCGAAAAGGACCAATGTACATCTTCTTTCATCACTCGTCACATTCTCATGTCCTACTTTATCCATCATTAACACCGCTGTGTATAACTTACAGCGTCATCAAAGGCCGGTTGCTCTCATACCATGTCTATTTGGTGTGGGAGGTTAAAAATCCCTTGGGTCGGTAAAAGTGTAGGCTCGGGCTTTCTATCGACCAGCAGTGGAATGAGGAAGACCAGTCGTCTATGACTGAAATTTCCCCTGCTTAAGCAACTAATTGACCACAAAAAAAAACATGATCTGTGTAAATGGCTAAATGACTCACAGTCATACGCCCAGAAGACCAGTGCATCGGAGCTGACAAATGTATGACTCTGAAGTATAACAAGTATTTACCCCTTCAGAAAATTCCAAACCATTGGTATCCATCTAGCCAAGTAGTCAGTGCTGGTTATACCAGGGTGGGGTTGAAGCACATTGCAACAGTACACACTGCTAATTATGCATACAGGAAGGGGTGTAGAATTTAATGCAGAATAGCTGTTTGCGCAAATTCACTGCAACCCAATTCAGAAATAGAATGTAGGGCGAGAACTGTACTAAGTTTGGTCATCGGGAACCATGTGTTTATTTACGGATTCAAAGTGACTTCAGAGAATAGGGCCTTCAAGGTGACAATGATCCCCCACAATGCTTCATTACAGGCCCTTTTGTGGGACGATGTGCAGGACGGGTACTGACTTGTGACAGTGCGCACTCATGGCGACTTTATAGTGCTGTCCCACTGGGAAACCAGGCCACTGGCACCATGACCTTTTGTGGGACACTTCCGGTGTAAGGACAACAGGTCGTAAGTTCAGTCTCTTCCCAGGGGCCCAGCAGGAAGTAACACGTATTGGGTCGACTAATACTTGGTTGGTTGTTGGAGTTTTACATCCTAGCAACATCTAAGGTCATATCAGGATGGGTACCGTCTTGTGACAGTGCACACTCATGGTGACTTTATAGCGCCACCCCACTGGGAAATCAGGCCACTGGCACCATGACCTGATATCCCACTCAAGTCACATTATCGTGACACTGAGCTCGCCAGTCCTTGCCATATCCTAAGTCTAAACGAGGGCATCTAGTTACCGCCATTTCGTTGTTATGCATTCTCTCCTATTTCATCAACGCTATGCCAATATGGATAAACCGTGCATGCTGGAACCAGGTCCTTCACCTCTTATTTACACGTGGATTCCAATCAAAGCAGATTTTGCTTGGATTTAGACATATTTGTCATTCACCCCCTACGCTGTGTAAGGGTAAATAGTTGATCTACTCTAATCCAGGCCCCTCGAGTCTAAGGTAGGCCATTGAACTCCGTCTAATGTAGCCGACATAACAGTAACACTGTCTGTAATCCCGATATTCCACAAGTTCAAGTCAGTGCAATATCTTATTTAAACTAGCTACTTCCCGCAGTGCGAGTTGATACAGGAATCTTCTGGTTACGCCACACTCTTATTCTTAACTCTTTCCTTCCTTCTTTTTTTGTTGTTTTTTTTAGTTTTTTTAGTTTTTTGGTATGGTAGTTGGTACCTTAAGGCCCTGTCACACTACGACGTTTCCCCCAGTGCGCCGCCAACGCACAAGATATTTGCAACCTGTCGACACATGTCCAACTCTTCGGCGTTTTGGGGGAAAGTTTGATGGGTTGCAGCGTGTTAGTGGCGTGTTTTTGGGGCGCGGCCAACGGGTTTCGACGTGCGGCGGATCAACATGTCAACGTCCTGCCAGCGGGTTCCCAGCGTGTTATCAGTGTGTTATCGGCGTGTTGTCGGCGCGTTGACGGCGTGGGGATGGTGCGTTGGTGTCGTGTTAGTAGCATGTCAACGCGTACATACCCACCACCAACACGTCAGAATGCGCCGGCAGCACGTCCAACGCGCCGAGAAACGCTGGAGCAACGCAAATGGCGCGCCCACTACCCGTCGATGGGACGTTGCCGACGTGGCGACGGAACGGTTGCATTTTGGTGAAAAAAAGGCCAACGTTAAGCGATGTTGATCAGCGTTCTGCCAGCGTTCCGCGGTGCGCCGCCAACGGGTGTTGACATGTTGCTAACGCATCCGTAACACGCCCGCCAACACACTGACATGCGTTGCGGCCCGTCGAAAGTTTTGTGCAAGCACAAAACGATCGGCGCGAGCTGGCGGGTGCCAACGGGAGCCAACGTGTTGGATCACACATTGCTATTAGTCTATGTGTACTGACGCGCCGTAATGCGCCGGTAACACGCCGGTAGCACATCGGTAACGTACCGCGCGTGTACGACATTTCGCCCAAAAAGGCAACACGTCACCACGCATCGAAGCGCGTTCATGAGAAACGTCATAGTGTGACAGGGCCTCTACCGAGCAGACTAAAGCATTCCAATGCCCGCCGTTGCCTGGCCTAATCGTCCGGTAAATAAACATCACAGTACCGGTGTAGCGGTATAAAATTGCCCCTCACTAATTCCTGCCCCAGGAAATATGCATATCAAAGATTCTACAATGCTATTCTATACTATCATATACTATACTATAAATAACCATACTATACTTTTTATACTATACTATGCTATGCTATGCCATACTATGTTATAGGATGCTATTCTATATTATACAATACTATGCTATACTATACTCTTCTATGTTATACTATGCTATGCTATCTATACTATGCTAAGCTATGCTATACTATGCTATGTCAATCGCCATACTACACTATTTTATACAATACTGTTCTATGCTATACTAGGCTCTTCTATACCATGCTATACTATGCTATACTATGCTGTGCCATACTATGCTATGCGTATACGATACTATACTATATTATACTATACTATTCTATACTATGCTACGCTTATGCTATACTGTAGGAATGAGGCTATCTGAAGGAAATAATATACTGGAATATAACTCCCCATCCCCCCGAAAGGGGCAATAATATACTGGTATAAATCTGTCATTGACCAACAGTAAAACATCTAGCGGCAAGTGACGATTCAAATGGCTGGTTGGTTTGTCGAACGCCGCTGGGGGCGCGGCAATCCACACCAAATGGTTTGTTTGTTGTTGCTTTACATCCTAACAACATCTAAGGTCATATCAGGACGGGTACTGACTTGTGACAGTGCACACTCATGGTGACTTTATAGCGTTGCCTCACTGGGGGACCAGCCTGCCAGCACAATGCCCAGATATCCCACTCAGTCACATTATCCTGACACTGAGCCAACCAGTCCTTGCCCTATCATAATAATGCTGAGCACCTGACTAGGAAGCGATAAGTATACAATTTTAAGTCATTGGTTTGACTCGACCAGGGTTCAAACCCGTGGATTCGAATCCCATGATCTACCAAGACGGGAGATGGATGTTCAACTCATTCAGCCATCCCGTCTGGTTTGTATCATTGTGACAGTATGTCTGTGTGGTTAGCCCATACGTTGACAGTACATTGACAGTCTGCACACAGTTCGTGTAGAGTTGTGGCAGTATGTCTATGCAGTTACACAATACATTGTCAGCCCATTGATAGTTTGCATACAGTTATTGTAAGGCACACAGTTCGCATATGGCTGTGACAATATGTGTGTGTGATTATACCATAAGGTGACAGCACATTGACAGTCTGCACACACTTAATGTACAATGTGACAGTATGTGAGTGTGGAGCTACACCATTAATTGACAGCATGCTGACAGTCAGCACACAGTTTGTATGTATGACTGTGACAGTATGTGTGTGTGATTATACCATAAGGTGACAGCACATTGACAGTCTGCGCACACTTAATGTACAATATGACAGTGTGTGAGTGTGGAGCTACACCATTAATTGACAGCATGCTGACAGTCAGCACACAGTTCCCATATGGCTGTGACAGTACATGTGTGTGATTACACCATAAGGTGATGGCAAATTGACAGTCTGCGCACACATAATGTACAGTGTGACAGTATGTGAGTGTGGAGCTACACCATTAATTGACAGCACGCTGACAGTCAGCACACAGTTCCCATATGGCTGTGACAGTACGTGTGTGTGATTACACCATAAGGTGATGGCACATTGACAGTCTGCGCACACTTAATGTACAGTGTGACAGTATGTGAGTACGGAGCTGCACCATTAATTGACAGCACACAGTTCGCATGTATGGCTGTGACAGTACTAGTGCAGTGTGTGTGTGTGTCTGTGGGTGGCTGGGTGGTGTGGCACAGGAGTTGTTGGCATGGCCCCGTCCTCTGTCGTCTGACCCACTGATCCGGTTCAGTACGGCCTACACCACTACCCTTTATTTCCGCATCTGCTCCTCAACAAAATGTCGTCTGCCACGAGGAAGGGCGAGGGGCAGGTGGGATGGGGATGGGGGTGGGGGTGGGGGTGGGGGGTAGCGCATCCGTGAGCTATTGTCGCCGTGGCTAAATGTCGTCTGCCGTGATATGTATTTCCAATCTGGTGCTCGGTAATCGGGGACAGATAGCGAGTTATGCCTGAATAATATCTGATGTGGATGGTTTGGTGGTGGTGGTCGGAATGGAAGTTGGGGCAGACGACAGTGGGCGAGGAAATTCTAACAATTTAAAACCAATAGCACCACATCCAAATATTGCCCACCCTTCACCCACACACCCACATACCCACACACCCACACACCCACACACCCACACACATACACACAGATACACACATATACACACATAGGCACACACACATACACACATACACACATACACACATACACACGCACACATACACACACATACACACACCCTCAATACGGGCACCGGGCGCGGTGGCAAAATCGGTAGAGCGCGGACCTCGCGTGCGGGAAATCGGGAGTTCGGTTGCCGGTTTGAATCAAACCAATGACATATAAAATGGATACTTGTTGCTTCCGAGCCTGGCACTCGTCATAAATAGGATAGGACAAGGACTGATTAGCTCAGTGTCAAGATAATGTGACTGAGTGGGATATCGGTCACGCTGTCGACGGCCTGATTTCCCAATGGGGAAGCACTATAAAGTCGCATTGAGCGCGTACTGTCACAAGTCGGTGCCCGTCCTGATATGACCTTAGATGTTGCCAGAACATAAAACTCCAACAACCAACTAACCAATCAATACGGGTATTCCAAGGTTGTGTCCTCCAGTACTTCAGGAAAGACTGACACTGTAATGTAACATGCAAACACGCCGGGACACAGCTTCAGGGTATATGCTAGATAAAAGATTCACCCGGTACTTGTAGTACACGGGTGAACGACAACGTAGTCTATATACGGGCGAAAATAGCTTTAGTATGTAACAGGGAGTAGAATGTCTGCCTCCAGTATCAAATGGATAATTATATAGGCACAGAGTTGGTGAAATGGGAGAGAATGCAAAAAGACAAGATGGCGGCCGTAGAACGCCGTCGATTTCACTTTTAAATCTTATTAAACTAGATATTATATTATATTTTTCAACTCAAAGGTAGCGGGCTAATAATAAGACATATGTAAAGAATAATTGTTGCTTCTTACATTGTGAAATTAGGCTCTCACTTCATTGACCCGCATTTTCGACCGTTTTTATATAGGGTTGGTATTCACCCGTGTACTGCGAGTACGGGGTGAATCCTTTATCTAGGTATATGCCAGAAGGTTAGAGAATTAGAGATTACGCAACCACAAAGTGGTATTTTATGTAATATAAACTATTTGCTTGGATAATCTCACTGAAATTCCAATTACAAACAAATGTATGACAAGAATGCTACTAAGTTTTGTCATCAGGAAATATGTCGTTGTAGTTGCAAAGTGAATTTTCAAGTATATGGTCTATTGTGAAGGATAATTCAAAACCAGACACAGATAATCATTTTTATCGGGCTAATAAATTTATTAATCAGGCTTAATAAATTTTTACACAGCCTTTTTTATTCTGATTCTTTCCGAGACATGACTTCTGTAAGCTTCTCTCAATAATACAATTGAGCCTATTAGCTTTTACCTACTCTAGTTATTCTCAGACAGTACAGCCTGATAGGGGCTATATTCTCAAACTCATTACTTATGTGCAGTTCATCTATCCGGGATATTAATTATAACTCTTCAGAATTTACTTATGTGCAGGTTATACTGATGCTGGATATTATCATAATATTCGTATGATAAGTCTATTAAGTGCAGGGTTCTTGTTTACGAAGCTTGAAATTGAAGACATGATGCAGCCGCTACAGGAGGATCACGGTCACACGTTCATCTCACATCCGGCACACACACATATTTTAAACCATTCCGACATTTTTTTCATCATTCTTTCATTGGGTGGGTAATTAGGACCATGAGCTCTCAGCCAAGATGGGACAGGAGAGCTGATGGTCCCTTCTTAAATATGTTTTTATTGACATAATTAAACACACTGTTGGATTTCCATCGGCCCAGTGTTCTTATACAGTCCAGCGGCATTCCCACTCCTGCGTACGCTTGGGCTCCCCCTCGACGTAGACTGTGACCAGTGACCAACGGCCACCATTCAAGTCCAGCTGATTTCAGTGCAATATGCATGCACTTCATGAACAGTCGAGCAGTCAGAGGTTCCCCGTTCGCCATTACGAATGCTGGGGCACCCTCATGCACCGGGAATCGTTTGTTGTATCTGGCCCATGCACGTACTGGACAGAAGTCAGAGCCCGGAACTCGAGGTATGTCAACGGTGTAGACATCCTCCGGTCCACTGGAAGTTTTTGTAGACATGACCGTGATCGTCAGGTGCGTGTGGTGTGCCTTGATGTCGCTCCCGAGCATCATGTGACCGCCATCCCCCGTTACCTCAGAGTAAAACAAATTAGACTGTCTTAATAAACATAAATAACCTATCAGAATAGCAACAATCAAGACCAGGCCATCATTACCGATTTTCATGAATTTCAAGATTATTATTTTAATGTGTTCAATTTTTAACTTACACATGCCAGATTTAATTATTGCTACCGCATAGCTATCAAATGCCTCAGTGTTACCTCTTAACAATCTCACCCACGTTCTTGCCCCACTCATATAGTTTTTTATAGCCCCTCCTGTTTTCAATTTATCGTTTAAATATAATGAATACAACATTACCGTTTTAAGTTTAGGTTTTTTAGGGTTATCTTTACTTTTACTACAAAACTTCAGATATTCCCTAAACTGTACCCTCTTCTTACGCCACGTCCCTTCCGAAAGTCCCGCTGTAAAATACACGCTAAGCCTATTCACTACTGCGTGATTACCTGCAAGTTGATAAAGGCAAAACAAGAAACTATCAACGAGCAGCAATCTCAAAGGTACAAATCAAGGATATCAATGGAATGAGAAACATGCACTTCTGATAACCGTTTTTCGCGACACAGTCGGTCGGCAATAGTCCGAAATTTATCGTCAATGAACAACCGACTAAGGGCATCCGCCAGCACTAGGTCTTTACCAGGTTTGTGCACTATGTGGACGTCACAATTATTCAGCGCAGCAAAATGCCAAATCCCATGAGCACATGCACACAAGACTGGATCCCGCCCAGCGCCAGAGGATAGCACCTGTTGGGAAGCTGCATTATCAGTATTAATAACAATCTGATAATTATGTGGATCAGGAGGAGACAACTTCTGTAATGCCAGAATCAAATTTAGAGCTTCTAACTGAGCAATATGAAAGTTATTGCCAAGAAAATCAGCGGAATAGCGATTTGAATAAAAATGAGTGTCACTAAATGCCCCACCACCCAGCATTGAAGAATCACATTCAATGATCCACTTTTTAGACGGGGAGTGTTTCAATAAAACTAATCTATTAGACCCTTCTGCATAACGTAAGAACCATGCCACATCCCTGACTAGCTCCTGACTAACAATAACTTTGCCCACGAAGGGACAAGCTCTGAGAAAACCCAGAATACGATTCATAAAAATTCGGGAAGGCAACACACACTTCGAAATAAATTGCACCCGACCCACCAACCTTTGAACATTCTTTCTTGTCACCTTCCTCCCAACAGCCCACTTTTTGCATTCTAACAGGATATCTAGCAATTTTTCATCAGGAATCCTAACCACCATGCTGACTGAGTCAATCTGATAGCCCAACCAAATCAACTTTTGAATCGGAGGGCTACATTTCTTAATCGACAGGTTCAAACCTAACGACGCAGTCAACAACAAAATATAGTCATATGCCTTCTGAGCGCCCTGTAGTGAGGCTTCCACACCAACAAAATCGTCTAGGTAACAAAGCGCAAAAAAACCATTTTTCCTCATTAAATGAACCACTGCCGCCGTAGTCCGAGCGCACGCCATGCTAGAAGTTCTACAACCGAAAGGCGGAGCAGTGTCAAATTAAAATTTACCTTCCACTTTAATTCCAAATAAAGGCACGCTCAAGGGGCAGGTTCTCAATTGCCTGTACACCCTCGCTAAGTCAATGGACCACATAAAACAATTATTACCCAATTTAGTAACTTGCTTAGCCAAGGTCATAATAGTCGGTAGGTTATATGTAAATTTTTTCCCTTGGTAAAAACCCTTAACTATTCCTGCATTAACACCACGACCCTTCGGGAAACTCAAATCCACAATAATCCTACGCTCGTCAGTATTTTTCTTTGGGCGGGTCATAATAGGACTAATTTGAGCCCACGGTTTAAAAGGTAGATCATCAAAGGGTCCTAAAATGGCACGGTGTGACAATTCAGTGGCAACATACGCGTTAATCCAAAATAAATCTTTCTCATCACATGCGTGATTACTAACAGAGGCAGATGGGATGAAGTTCCCAGTAAAGTTTGATGGCCAACCAAACTCTAACCAACCAAACTCTGGCCAACCAAACGCACAATAAGAGCAAATGTGCAAGAAACGACTGTTACCATCACCATGATCACTCAAGTACCCACATGAGTTACCCTTATTCCAAATGGTGCACGGTCTTGGGTCTATGCCTTTACGATACTCATATGTCGAAACCTCATTACTGGATCCAGCTACACCTGGGCTCACACGCTTGCCAAGCCCACAAATATCTCTCCGTACTTCACTAATATTTGCCTCGTCATCCCATCCATTAGGAAGGCACTTATCGGCAACCATACAGAACACCTTTTCACTATAGTCAAGACAAGTTTTCCACGTATAGTTATGCGCCATGTCAATAATAGAATCAAGGTGGTCATCAATTTTCGGCACCCATTCAGCCGGAACATCGCCATGCTTAATCATTCGTCTGATGGCAACAAAATATTCGAACCATGACGATTCACCTTGAGCTACCTTCCCCTTCTTCTCATTGCGAATCACATATTTATGAGGCAACAACTTAACCTTGTTTGCCAACCTCGCTTTCTTGCCAGCAATACTTATAAGGTCCCTCATTAATGAGTCCTCCCCATCCGACTCATCATCTCCGAATGGGTGATTACCAGCTGCACGTTTTAGGGTATTTACACATCCACCATTACAACACAAATGAAATGAAACTTTACTACCTTCTGCCGTGCCAACATGACCTGAGCCGCCACACGCCCCACATGATTGGGCTATCCGAACTGGTGAGCTTGGTTTCGTGCGTACGACTGTTACGCCGTCCTCTTCAGTGACGTCATCTATCTGGCACTCAGGCCCGCTTGGAGACTGACCTATAGATGGTGAACACGGTAGATTATTACATTCAAGTGAAACAAGACTTGCCAAAAGAGGGGCTTGTGCCGCGGTCAGCTTAGAGTCTAGGAGGCGGGAGATATCCTCCAACATCGCCCCCATTTGTGTACAAGTCGCCCTCACTGGTGATGGCGACTGCAAGTCTTCCAGTTGAACCGCCTCCGAAGATGACGGTCGAATTTCCGACCGCCTCACTTGTTGTGAACCGCTTGAACAACCCGTATTTTCCATGGATGCAAGCAGTTCCTTTGAATATTTTCCAACTTCACATCAACTCCGTCCAAGTTTCGGCATCTTGCATAGACAGTACCACAAATTTACTCCTTGAAGTCACCGATCCGTCATCGACGATGGCCAGGTAAGGAATGATTTCAGGCTTTGAACCTAACCGGAAGTCAGTTTTGTACCTAGCGACGCGCGCTACAAACTGTCTCTATGGTATTCATAATATCAGGCCGGTAGTCAAGATTTTGAATTATGCATGTTACCGGCAACATGGCTAATGCTAAGTGGGAAAACGTCTGTTGTTGAATTTATTAACTGAAGTCCGATGGTATTCTTGTATGTCACTTAGCAATTGTTGAATTTATTAACTGAAATCTGAAGACACTCTCATATAATATATTGCCTAATAATTGTTGATTTGATTAACTGAAGTCTTACTGAACCCTTGCATGTCACTTAGCAATTGTTGAATTTATTAACTGAAATCTGAAGACATTCTCATATAATATATTACCTAATAATTGTTGATTTGATTAACTGAAGTCTTACTGTACCTTTGTATGTCACTTAGCAATTGTTGAATTTATTAACTGAAATCTGAAGACACTCTCATATAATATATTGTCTAATAATTGTTGATTTGATTAACTGAAGTCTTACTGTACCTTTGTATGTCACTTAGCAATTGTTGAATTTATTAACTGAAGTCTCTTTGAATTTGTCAACTTTAAGCCAACTGCTCACTCGAACCACCACCTCCACAATTAATTCCTACTGAAGCAGTTTTTGCTTGCGCTTTGTGGGTATTGTGTGGGTATGGGTACTGTGTGCTTGTAGGAGTCATCCACCCATACTCTTTGATCTAACTCTCATGCTATTATTATTTGTATACCGTCACAGGACTGGATATATATGGATGCAGGTGCGTCACCAAGGAAACCAATCTACTCAACAGCCACCATCAAATTTCTCAACAATTCCTGCAAAGCAATTCTTTCCATGCATGCGCAATGAAACAATTAATAAAGAAAATAGACGTAGGGTCCGTACGGAGCCTGAAAAGTCTTGGATTTCATTTTCTCCCTATCGATGCCTTGACAAGCCTTGAAATTAACCTATTTTGAGTAATTAGTCTTGAAAAACCTTAAATTCCATTAAACTGTGCCCACTGATCTAAATTAGTCCGAAATCACTATTCGGAATGGCGATTTTGGACTAAATCCAAATGAAAAAGTCTTGAATTACTACCAAAAACAGCATTGAAAAGCCTTGAATTCCATATTTTCACATGTGTAGGGACCCTGTAGACGATGATCCGTCGAAGGCCGATCATGCAGTTGGGGTTGCTTTTCTCATCGACTCCCCATCACCACCCAAGGCCGTGAACTGTTGACTGTCAGTCAGAGTCGTGACGGATTAATGTGTTAATCTCCGAAGGCTAGTGACTAAAAGCGGTATAGAAAACGAAGAGCTAATTGTGGAAGACTTGAATTGAATTGGACCAGTGCCGGTCCTCATTCCTGATCCCAACTGGTCCTGAAAACGAGGAGCCAACATAGCTAAGTGCAGCTGGTTCAGGCTTCGTTGGGGTTTTAGCTCCTGGCGACATCTGAGGACAATCCACCCTCATAGTCATCGTGCCTGCCTGCGTAGCATTAGAAAACTGTCCCAATGACTCAATGTGCATCACATTATCCTGGCACTGAGCCAACAAGTCATTGCTATATCCTAGTGAGGGGTGCCCAGCGCCAGGCTAAGTAAGCACCGACAAGTATCAAATATGTAAGCCATTAGGCTTTAGTCTAACTCGGCTGGGGATTGATCCCACCACTTCCCCGCGCGGAAGATTGGGGGCGCCACCCACTAGTCCACCTGACATTATCTACCTTGGGCAGGAGGGGTTAAAGCGGCATAGTCCGATGGAAACATGAAATTTTCAAAACCAAAACAATTATCTATATTTGATTCTACCTATCTAACTTAGCTACTAGTGCACTTATTAAATATGTGTTGCCACACATGAGGAAATACTTGTACAATTTAATCAAATATGTTACTGCAGAAGCCTATGGTGTCAGAGTTTCGGTGTGCTTGTCAAAATTAATTTGGCCTGTTTACACTTCAAATATCTCAGTTAGCCATTCAACATAAAAGTTACTTCAAACTAAAGGAAGGTGGATCATAATGATCAACCTAATATCTTTATCTCAGAAAATGACAGAAACTCGAAACCATCGGACTATGCAACTTTAACATAAAAGGTGGGGGGCGGGGGGCTGAGGAGCGGGGGGGGGGGGGAATTTTCTTTCAGACCTCAGTGCAAATGTCAATACGGAATTCAAACTGACGATTAATAATTAGCAACACAGAAACATGCGGCAGTGTTTCCCAAACTACAACCTCTCTGCATCGACCGATCTTGGCCCCGATTTTAAGTGGTCCATTTCTTAGGGAGGTGGTCGGTTTAGGGAGGTAGAATATGGTTACAATGGTATTGTTGGGGCCGAAATATAGCGATCGATATAGGGGGAGTGGTCGAGCTGTGGAGGTGGTTGGTTTGACAGGTTTTACTATGTATTGTAGTTGCTGCGTTTTGTTGGTGAAATGGTCATATATGGTGGCAGTGGTATTGTCAAAAAGTGCAGTTATGGCTGGTATGCATGGCATGTCGTCACAATGTTGTAAGACGCCTTATAACTATAAGTAAGTATATGCTGCGTTTCAACAGGCGGGATGGCCGAATGAGTTGAACGTCTATCTCCCATTTTGGTAGATCGTGGGATTCGAACCCACGGGTTCGAACCTTGGTCGAGTCAAACCAATGATGTAAAAATTGATACTTGTCACTTCCTAGCCAGGAGTTCAGCATTATTAGGATAGGGCAAGGACTAGTTGGGTCAGTGTCTGGACAATGTGATTGAGTGGGACATCAGATCATGGTGCTGGCGGCCGGGTCTCCCGGTGGGGCAGCACTATAAAGTTGTCATGAGTGTGCACTGTCACAAGTCGGTACCCGTCCTGATATGACCTTAGACAAAAAACTGGAAAATTAAAAAAAAACTAACATAGGCTATCACTAACAACCAACATTTCAGAAAGCTGACCTGAGCAGACACAGGTAAACACTCCTGGGCGAAGGAACAGATCAAGACAGCACCACAGCTGTCCAGCGTTGAAAACAAGCACTCTCACAGGAGCTTATACGTAATGCAAGTACACACCTACCGTTTTTCCGCACCCACCTACCATATTCGATCTAAAATTGCCCAAAAGTCTTGAGGTGTGCACTCCCCTAGCACACCTACCGATTGCGATTCGCGACTTAAAACTCAATTTTAGGGCTAAAAGTGCTTCCTTACGATTGCGATTCGCGATTTGAAAGATGAATCGGCCTGTTTTCAGTTTTAAGCGGGTCGGGTCGGGTCGTGAGTTTTAGTGCGCGAGTCGTAAACAGTAGGTGTGTACCTAGCATTATGTGCAGAGTAAATATACCTTGTCAATAAAAAAATAAAGAAATCACGGCCCTTACATGTCATAGCACCCACAATGCTCACATATCTACATCTAAAGGAAAGCTTGTTTTATTTAACGACGCCTCTTGAGCGCATTAATTTTTATCATCGGCTATAGGACGTCAAACATATGATCATTCTGACATATTTCTTTGGAGGAAATGCGCTCCCACCACCTTCCGATAAGCAGCAAGGGGTCTTTTATATGCACTTTCTCACAGACAGGACAGAACATGCCACAGCCTTTGATGAACCAGTTGTGGACCACTGGTTGGATATCTAATACATCTCATCTCGGTCACATCTTCAACAACTCACATCACTCACATCACTAATATATCACATCGCTCATGATGCATGTATTCTGAAGCTCACGTCACTCACAACAATCACATCACAAATACATCTCATGTCACTCACATGGCTGACAACTCTAATATCTCACACCTCTCACATCAAATCACGTCACTCACAAGTCACATCACTGATATTCACGCATTACTCACATTTCTCACAACTCATATCACTCACATCTCTCTCTACTCTCTGTCACATCACTCAGGCCTCGCACGCCTCACATAATTCAGATGACCAATATTTCTCACATCACCACCATTGGGTGGGTGTGAGCATGGGTATTTATGTCGGTATGGCATTTGGATGTGTGTGGGTACTGTGTTTGGGTGTGTGTTGCTGTGTGGGTGTGGGTCCTGTGTAAGTGTGGGTTCTGTGTGGGTGTAGTTGTGGGTACTGTGTGGAAGCGGGTACTGTATGTGGGTGTGGGGTACTGTGTGTGGGTGTTGGATATGTGTGTGGGTGTGGGGTACTGTATGTGGGGGGAGGTGGGTACTGTGTGTGGGTGTGGGTACTGTGTGTGGGTGTCGGGTACTGTGTGGGGGTATTGTATGGGTATTGTGTGTGGGTACTGTGTGTGGGTACTGTCTATGGGTGTGGGTACTATGTGTGGGTGTGGGTAATATGTGTGGGTGTGGGTGTGGGGTATTGTCTGGGTACTGGGTTTGGGTACTGTGTGTGGGTGTGGGTACTATGTGTGGGTGTGAGAACTGCATAGGGCATAGGTACTGTATGGCTATGGGTACAGTGTGGGCACTGTGTGGGTGGGGCATGCATACTCTGTAGGTGTGGGTGCTGTGTTGGTGTGGGTGTGCGTGTGAATACTGTATGGGTGTGGTGTACTGTGAGGTGATGTGTGGGTGTGGGTGTGGGTGTGGGTGTGGGGTCTGTATTGCTATGGGTACTGTGTGGGTACTGTGTGGGTGTGGGTGTGCATGCTGTGTGGATGCGTGGGTGGGGGATGCTGCCCGAGCCCACCCCCACAGTACGGTGTGACGTCACTGGCCTCGTTCTCACTGCCGTCAGCGCCACCTACCAAACCACCCAACAATGTGCCCCCTCCTCATCATGTCTACGCGCCGAGTCCCTAGAGAGAAACTCGCGCCCAAAGCTTCCCTCATATATATATATTTCTTTTAATGTTTATTTAACAGTTTTATCTTTCCAGACAGAACTTCCGGTGAGCGCCAAGGCTCAAGATGTTCGACGCGCATGTGCCGGAAGTGGGTTGCGGCACGCTCTTGTTCACTTCCGGTGACGCGCTCTTCCTTGAGCGGCGGTGGATCGGCGAACTGATGGTGAGACGGGCCGTATGGTGGGTGTCACGTGACCACAGGCACGTCAGATGGCGACATGGAAACCCTAGCCTGGGAAGGTATGGAGCAGAGGCTGTCAAGGGAGAGCCCCCCCCCCGCCCCACACCCACACCCACCCACACACACCACCAATTCCCCACTTCACTCCACACTCTAACCCACCCTCACCCACGCACACATTCACACTCAGGCCGTCTCAACCCTGCTCCCAATAGACTACATCATGGTTCCAGCGGGATGCATCAGAGCAAAACAAAGCCACGAGAAGCACATGGCACATGCTAATACACTGGTTGTAGAAATGTGAATACCAACTAAAAAAATATATATGGTAAATTAAGATATTAATCTTTTATCCAGCATTGCATTTACATCAATATAACCAGCACATCTTATGCCATTTGCATTTAGATTTAGACAAATCTGGGCACTCAGACTAGTGTTAGAGCCATTGCCAGAGTCAGTTTTATTTAGTTTATTCATGTTTTTATTTATATTCTATGGTTTATGGAGAGTTGTGTCTTAAACATATGCATTATATTATTATATTGCATCCTTCCATCCATGTTTATGCCAAATTGTTTGGCATTTTATTCAAAATAACTAGAAATACATGTTTTGCCCTAAGCGTATTGGCAAACTCAATGGGCATACGCCTTTGCTTTGCTCCCAACGCCTTTTTCAGCACATGCGCAGTCGGAACCGTGATGTAGTCAATTCCTCACTGTTGGGTAAATGTGTCTATAATATATTTATCATCCATAATAACCGGGAGTGGGGACCAGACAGGATGGCCGAATGAGTTGGAGCGTCCGTCTCCCATGCTGGTAGATCTTGGGGTCGTGGGTTCGAAACCTGGTCGAATCAAACCAATGACTTAAAAATTGATACTTGTCGCTTCCTAGCCAGGCACTTGGCATTATTAGGATAGGACAAGGACTGGTGTGCTCAGTGTCAGGATAATGTGACTGAGTGGGATACCAGGTCATGGTGCCGGTGGCCTGGTTTCCCAGTGGGACAGCACTATAAAGTCACCATGAATGCACACTGTCACAAGTCGGTACCTGTCCTGATATGACCTTAGATGTTGCTAGGATGCAAAACAACAACAAACAAACAAACAAACCGGGAGTGGCCTGCGTACCATTCCACCCCCATCTAGGAATGCGTGGGTGGGGGTTGTCTGCATGCGCACAAACATAACTATGTACCTGTCTATGCCTACAGTAAAAGCTCTCTAACCGACCCCCTCCACAGATCGATCACGCCCCTATATCAATTGATTTATTTGGGTCCCAATACAATACCATTGTAACGATAAAAAAAAAACTTTCTAAGCCGACCACCTCCCTAAGGGGACCATTTAAGGTCAGTCCTACCAGTCGATTTATGTATATGAGTCAGCCTCACAAAAATGGGCCAATTGGTGGTTTATTTAAGATGTCGGCGTCGCAATTCTTAAAGTGTAGTGCATTCCTTTGTTTTATATTAAATTATCCTAGAAACAAATACGGTTGTTGTATTTTCTCTACCTTTACATTCAGGATAAATTTAAGGACTTTGCAACACCTCTGTCAATGCTAAACTATAAGTATGCCAATCGATGCCAACATCCAATGATCGACGCTGACAACTTTAACAGATGTCGGCATCGCAATTCTTAAAGTGTCATGCATTTCTTTGTTTTATATTAAATTATCCTAGAAACAAATACGGTTGTTGTATTTTCTCTACCTTTACATTCAGGATAAATTTAAGGACTTTGCAACACCTCTGTCAATACTAAACTATAAGTATGCCGATCGACGCCAACATCCAATGATCGACGCCGACAACTTCCCCCAATTGGCCTCTTTTCGTATATATATATATATATATATATATATGTGTGATATTTAACGTATTATGCGAGTATGAAGATAAGTAACGGAATATTACTTATTATTATTGTTATACCCTGTAAGATGCAACACTGTACCGGTGGCGCCATCTCGGCCCACCTCTACTCCCCTGGATGTTGCCCAGTGTCACTGCTGTTAGTCGCCCCGGAGGATTTATATAGTATATGTATTTACATATATATAATATACCCACACACACACACAAATGTTTGTGGGTGACTCCACATACAGTATCATTTGATATATTAATAAACAAAAATAGTATGAAATTTCCATTATTTATATTCGCTGAAATAATTATGCAGCAAATATATGCACATACACACATGCATTCTTGTATTTATCTATAGCATGTATATATATATATATATTTATGTGTATATGCTATATATAAATTATACTACGAACATACAAGAACAAAATAGCTTGGACTGAGCATCTTTACTTTGGCAAGGGCAAGTGGCCTTACCTAAACACATGCGAAGGCAAAATTATTGAAAAAATGATGAGGAACACCTGTTTCCAGCAGTAGCCGACAGGTGTAGTGGTGGCGCCACCTCCACTCGCGCCGCAGTGAATGCAGCCCGGGTTCCTCATTCGCTCGCCTTAACAGTATACAGTCGGGTTCCAACCCTCCAACCTTCTCCCGTCAGTTCGTCATATTATATATTGGTGACTGCATATACAGTGTTATTTGATTATATTAACGAACGGACATATTATGAAGCTTCCTTTATTTATATTCGCAAAAATAATTATACACCAAATATATCTACATATACACACATATATACATTATTGTATTTATTTATGTTATATACATACAACATGCAGTTTCACAAATAGTTGATTTGCTGGGCACAAAAGCTGATATCAATATATATCAATATATATCAATATATATATATATATATATATATCGCACAGTGGAGCCATCTGGTTGCTTTCCCTACACTAGCATATATATGTTATACATATTATACATGTTATATATATTATATATATTATATATATTATATATATTATATATATTATATATATTATATATATTATATATATTATATATGTTATGTGTTATGTGTGCTATGTGTGTTATATGTGTTACGTGTTATGGGTGCTATATGTGTTATATATGTTAATTTGTTATATATGTTATATATATTATAGTATATCTATATATATCATGTATATATATATCATATATATTAATATATATATTATCCATTTTCTGTAATATATTATATATGTAATATATTATATATATATATATATGATGTGTCCTATATATTTTATATATGTTGTACATTATATATAGTATATATTATCTAATAGTATTACATTTAACTTTTATATATTATATATTTTGTGTTATCTATATATTATATGATTATATATAAGCATAGACTTTTTGGTTACAGTGGTGACAGTGCGTACTATATATAAACATACGTATTGCACCCATGTGTGTGTATATGTGTTCATGCAAGATATATATATATATATATATATATATATATATATATATATATATATACATATATACACAACATGCCCGTAGACCGAATACTGGCCACATCCGATTTGTCAATGTATGCGCGACGTGTGTATGTGTGTAGTGTGGTGTTGTGTGGTGTTGTGTGGTGTGGTGTGTGGAGGAGGGCAGTGAAGGAGAGGGCCCCGCTGCTGTAACTATTCACCACCAATTCCCAACTGTTTCGTCCACCCCGCCCTGGAGCGTGTACAACTGGAAGTAAGGGAAAGCGGAAGTAAGGAGAACCAGAAGTACCGATATTGTGGGGGGAGTGGGGGGTGGGGGGGGGGGGGGTGCGCGTCCCTAACAACTAGAGTCACGCATCAATGGGCATGCTTGTCAGTGAGAAGGATGGGGAGGGATGATGGTGGTGTTGGTGAAACTGTCACCACCACCCACCACCAGACGGGTCAAAGTCCACGGCCGAGCCCAGCCATTTCCATATATAGTTAGTTAGCCTCCCTGGCCTCCCTGGCCTCCCTGGTCTCCCTGGGCGTTCGGGGTGGAGTGAGGGTTGTGGTGGGGTGTGCTGAGGGGTGGGGCTGGTGGGGTGGGACGGGGGTGGCATGTGATGGCAGATATAGTGAGTGAGGTGAGTGATTGAGGTTTTATGCCCTAGCAACATCTGATACGGGTCATTTGAGGCCGCGGGTAACCTATCCCCTTCGCACGTCACAACTAACTTCTATCGGCCTGATAGCGCTGCTTCAGTGAGATGCCGTGTTGTAGAATATCTACAAATAGCCAAGTCCTCGAACTCGGTGAAACACCAATTATGCGTTAACTGTGCTACGTAAGTACTCGCATAATTAATCTATTTCACCTCGTTCTCGTACTCCTGGCTAATTATAGCACAATGATAGGTTTACATAGACATAAATTCGATTAGGAACTTGAGTCAATTATTTATTTATCCAACAACTCTTAATGCCTAAAGCTAGGATTCCATATATGCGGTATGCAAATGCGAATGCGAATGCTGCAACAAATCAAAAAGAATGTAAAGGCATAGTAGTGCTTCCATACGTCTGAATGCGAATGCGAATGCGAATGCGAATGCGGCAAATGGATCGATCCATCGACCGATCGGTGTGAATGCGAATGCGAATGCGAATGCGAATGCGAATGCGAATGCGAATGCGAATGCTGCTGCGTTTGCCATAGAAAACAATAGTAACTTCGACTTTTTTTTCACCAATTTGGAGCAAAAAACCCAATAAATGGGATGGGTATCTTTTTTTTTGTTTGTTTGTTTAGCAACCCTAAAACACAAAAAGAAGACATCGACTATTGGAGGTCGGCATGGGTATCTATGGCGGATACCGCATTCACAATTGCATGGCGCATACCACATACCGTGTATATGGAATCTTAGCTTAAGCAAGGTTTTAGCCATATTGGTCTTCTCCAATCTTTTGTTATAATGTCTAGCAAAAACAATGGAAATCTTCCAACCTTCATTCTTAAGAATAGCGTTAAACGGAACACCTAGGTTCCTTGCGTTGGAAGCAGCTGGCCCTCTCGTGCATGGGTCTCAAAACGGGAAGTGTCTAGACATTCCTGCTCATTTGAGTACTCTGAGTGTCCATCTCATTAGTGTGTCTCTAGAAATAGGTCCATGATCCCTAATAAAGCTAAAGGCTCAATCACACCATACCGGATTGGGGTACCGGATAGAAAACGGACACTGTCCACTGAAATACGTCAATGTCCGGTTTATATAGGGTAGGCATCTGGGGTTTTCCTTCTCTGTCCGGTGGTGTACGGTGGCAAGTTTTGAACATGCACAAAACTTGTACCAGACACACCGCCGGGCTGACGTGTACGGTTGGTGTCCATTTTAAGTCCGTTTTGTCCAGTTCATGTCCGGTACCCATCCGTTACGTCTCCGGTTTGTTTCCTGAAGAGTCCGTTGATCGTGCTGCAGGAATTCTGTCTGTCGGTTTTTGGCGCATCCGTGATCAGTCCGGTACGTGTCCGGTTGATGTTCGGTCCATCTGTTTGACATTCGGTTTTCGCCCGTCGGTTGACCGTTGCTTGTCCGTTGTTATACTGTGGCATCCGGTTATCCTCCGGTTATCATCTGGTTATCGCCCGGTGGGTATTCGTTAATGTACGTTCCTTGTCCATTGAAAGCGCGACATTTCGACACATTTCGATACATTTTGATACCGAACACCAGCGGACTAGACAATTATTTGTCCGGTTTATGTTCGTTGCTCAATCCGGTAAAGTGTGACAGGCGCTTAAACAACAACTGTTTGCTTTCCCTAATTTTCTCAGTACGAACAATGTAATAATTAATAGCTAACTACACACAGCTTCCTATCTCCAGGAAAAACAGTTAATGTCACTGGTGACAATGGGTCTCCTGTCCGTTTTGAGTTCATGAGTTTGAGTCGAACTAATACAATTTGGCCCCTGTGACCTGTAATTAAGAGGATCTCAGTTTATTTTGGCAGTGAGCATAAATAGTGCTTCCGGTATTATGTTAAGGGGGAATTTCAATCGTGGGTAATTAGTATTCCTCATTCCACGGCTCCTTGCCATATCCTAGTAATGCCAAGCACCAGACTAGGTAATGGCAAGTATAACAAATATCTCCAAAGTTGATCATTTATAATAAAAGTTGCTCCAAATTGAAAAAAGGTAGATTATAATGATCGGCACATTTATCTACAGGAACTGGTCAAAGCTGAAAACCATTGTGCTGTGCAACTGTAGTAACACCCAGAATCAGGTGAAATAGTGCAATCCTTTTTGTTTATGGCTAGGTTTGCTTGACAACCAGGAATTCTATTCAAGTAAATGGTTAGTAATGAATTCCATATATTTATATTTGTGCACTTCGTGATCAGACAATTAACCCATATCCGACTTAAAGTTAGCCATTAAATCCAATACCTAGAAATTTGATTGAAAGATTCACAAATTATCAAGATATACCCCAATTTCATGCAATTAGCCTTGTTTCTGATATGTGTTGTATACTGCATTATGCTAATATAAATAACAGAGAAGTGTAAGTATTTATCAATTTTGTATCAACGATATTAGCCAATGCTGACTTGATTTAATTTGGCTGCGGGATGGTGTGACAATGGCGCCACCCATGGCTGATCTAGTAACTGACCGTATTCTGTTCTTCCGTCAAGGACAACAACAATGAATATGATTTGGAGTGAGAAAACCTCTGGCGGATCCCACGAAAAGGCCCACCAACAATTTCAAATGAAAAAAGGTTATACCAGTCGGCTCCGCATGCGGGTAGTCTCAGAATAAAGTAGGCCTAGATGCAGGCAATTGAGGACTGCCCTGGTGTTCAACATTACAAGGACAGCGCAGTGAATGGTTGATTCAGTTGCAGGATAACACGACTGAGTAGGATATCGCATCACAGTTCTGAGATGGACGACATTACAACGAGACAGCACTATAAAGTAGCCATGAGCTTGCACCATCAGAAGTCAGTATATGATCTTAAATGTTGCTAGGAGGGAACACACCAACCACTCACTAAAACAGTGTGAGGGTACTTACCACAGTGGAAGAGTGGTGGTGTGAGGGATGGCGGGCGGTGTGTGTGTGTGAGGGAGGGGGGTGGGGGAGTCCTGTGAAATGCTGGTCACATGACCGAAGTATGTGGCAGCAAGTCTTCTTTTCCTTTCTCTAACCCCCCACTCACACAGCCATGTGACAGCAGGTCTCCAGGTTCTTTCTATGTCCTCCCCCCCCCCCCCCCCCACTCAGACCTCCCCCCTCTCCCATGTGGCAGGAGATCTCCCTTTCCTTTCAGAATAGCATGATTCGTTTGCAGTCCAGCAATTGCCTTCTGGCTGTTGCTGGACTGAAAACGAATCACCCTATTCTAGCAATGGTCATTTATAAAATGAACCAACTGGCAACGGATGGGTATGACATCCACCTGTGCTGGGTGCCTGGCCATGCCGGCATACAAGGAAATGAACAAGCTGATCGGGCTGCGAAGAAGGCCCTGAACTGTGATCTTGAACCGTGTCTGATCCCTCACTCTGATCTGAAACCACTAATAGCCACCCACATAAAATCCAAATGGCAACATGAGTGGGATGAAAACATTAATAGACTTAAAGAAATTGAACCATCTGTGGGAAAGCCACCACAGACTCATGCGGGAGGTCGGCGGGACCAAGTGGTCCTTAGCCGCTGCCGTATTGGCGACCCGTCGCTTACACATGCTTTTCTGCCCAAGGGGGAACCTCCCCCTGAATGTATTGGGTGTCAGTCCCCACTGACACTCAAACACATTTGACTAAGTTGCGTTGTGTCTTTGGCCCTGCGCCAACAATTCTACACTGCAGATAGTATGTATGACCTTTTTACTAAAGTAAAACAAGAAAACATTTTAGCCTTTTTGAGGGCAGCTGGACTGTACCACCTCATATAGTTTACTAAATAAATTCTATCAATTATTAATACAACTTTTCTTTTTCTATGGGAATTTGTTTCCCTTGACCACAAATATATGATTGTGAGCTTTCTAATTTAATCAGTGTCTATTGGCACATAACTGATTGTCTTCTTTTACATGTAAAAGTGATGGTTTGAACAAAAAACAAACATTTCTCGCCATGAATATGGCCTATGCTGCCGACACGGCGTAAAGAAACCACCAATCAATCAATCAATCAATCAATCCTTCCTCTCCCTCCCCCACCCCCGACCCCTCCCTCTCCCATTTGACAGCAACTCGTCCTTTCTTTCCTTTCTTTCCTTTCTTTCCTTTCTTTCCTTTCTTTCCTTTCCTTTCTTTCCTTTCTCTGACTCCCCTCCCCCACCACACACACTCCCCTCTCCCATGTGGCAGCAAGTCTCCCTTTCCTTTCTCTGCCCCCCCCCCCTTCCCCCACTCCCTCACACACACACATACGCTTCATTTAGTCCCTCCCACTAGTCCCAGGCTCACCCATTCTACCCGCCTTTCAGCATCTTCCTAGGTTCTGTTTGTTTGGTTTTGTTGTTTCAGTGACGCACACATCAGACCTTGTCAGATATACCACATTCCACACACGACATTCCACACACCGCATTCCACACACCACATTCCACACACCACATTCCACACACCGCATTCCACACACCACATTCCACACACCACATTCCACAACCGCATTCCACACACCACATTCCACACACCACATTCCACACACCGCATTCCACACACCACATTCCACACACCGCATTCCACACACCACATTCTACACAATACATTCTACACAATACATTCTACTCAGCTCACAACACATACCATATATCACATACCACACACTACACACCAGATGTTACTTATTTCACTTCCACATTCCACACACCACATTCTACACACTACATTGTACACACCTCACGACACACCACATACCACATATCATACATCACATACCACCCACCACATGTAGTCACATATACCACATCCAACCTCTACATGCCTCCCACCACATGCTACACACCACACACCCCATATACCATACCACACATAAATCACTTTTAATTTTGTACATACCACACACCACATATAGTCAGACATACCACATCCCACCTCCAGACACCACACGCCACATACCACACACTACCTTCAATATTCTACATGTATCAGACGGGATGTCCGAATGAGTTGAGCGTCCGTCTCCTGCTTTGTGAGATCTGGGCATCCAAACCCATGGGTTCGTGGGTTTGAACCCTGGTTGAGTCAAACCAAAGACTTACAAATTTATACTTGTCATTTCCTAGCCTGGCGCTCGGCATTAATAGGTTAGAGCAAGGACTGGTTGGCTCAGTGTCAGGATAATGTGACAGTGTGGGATATCAGGTCATGGTGCTGGCAGCCTGGTCTCCCAGTGAGGCAGCACTATAAAGTCACCATGAGGGTACACTGACACAAGTTGGTACCCGTCCTGATATGACCTTAGATGTTGCTAGGGCATAAAAACAATAAATAAACAATATTCTACATACCATGCATATATTAATACCACCTATTACATTCCACACAGCAGACTGCACATTTCATACTCTACATAGCACACACTACATGCACCACATACAGTGAACACACACACTTCACACACTACAATCTATGTACACAAATCACACACTGTGATCAACATGTGAAGAGGTCACACATGCAACCACATGACACACAGATCCACATTCACAAATCACACACTGTGATCAACATGTGAACAAGTCACACATGCAACCACATGACACACAGATCCACATTCACACATCACACACTGTGATCAACATGTGAACAGGTCACACATGCAACCACATGACACACAGATCGACATTCACACATCACACACTGTGATCAACATGTGAACAGGTCACACATGCAACCACATGACACACAGATCCACATTCACACATCACACACTGTGATCAACATGTGAACAGGTCACACATGCAACCACATGACACACAGATCCACATTCACACATCACACACTGTGATCAACATGTGAACAGGTCACACATGCAACCACATGACACACAGATCCACATTCACACCTCACACACTGTGATCCACATGTGAACAGGTCACACATGCAACCACATGACACACATATCCACATTCACACACCACACACTGTGATCAACATGTGAACAGGTCACACATGCAACCACATGACACACAGATCCACATTCACACACCACACACTGTGATCAACATGTGAACATGTCACACATGTAACCATATGACACACAGATCCACATTCACACATCACACACTGTGATCAACATGTGAACAGGTCACACATGCAACTACATCACACACAGATCCACATTCAAACACCACACACTGTGATCAACATGTGAACAGGTCACACATGCAATCACATCACACACAGATCCACATTCAAGCACCACACACTGTGATCAACATATGAACATGTCACACATGTAACCACATGACACACAGATCCACATTCATATATGACACACTGTGATCAAAATGTGAACAGGTCACACATGCAACCACATAACACACATATCCACATTCACACATCACACACTGTTCCTGTTCCTTGTCTTGATCTCTGACATTGATGAAAACACAACAAGTACTATCTCTTCTTTTGCAGATGACACAAGAGTCATGAGGGAGATCAAGGGAAATGCTGACACAGAGGCCCTACAAAAAGACCTGGAAACCATTTACAATTGGCAACATTCACACAATATGCTTTATGGCACAAACCAAGACATACAAATTAATACAACTTACACAAACCCCTTTGGAGAGAAAAGTATGGAAAAGAACAGCGTGAAAGACCTTGGTGTATACATGGGCAGCAACCTCAAATTCACTGAACACATTGACTATGTATGCCAAACAGCCAGAAAATATAGTGGATGGGTGCTTCGTGCATTTAAGTGAAGAGACCCTGGGGTAATGAACGCCTTGTGGAACTCCATAATACTCCCACGGATAGACTACTGTTCACAACTGTGGATACCCACTTCTAAAGGAGAGCTGACACAGCTAGAGTCACCACAACACAGCTTCACATCATATATCGAAGACACCAAGAGCCTGGATTACTGGGACAGACTAAAATTCCTCAAGATCTACTCCATTGAACGTCGATGTGAGAGATATAAAATTATATACACCTGGAAAATTATTGAAGGCAAAGTACCAAACTATGGCATAATAATGTATCATTCAAAAAGATATGGTAGACTTGGTAAGGGACCAGCAATAAACACAAAAGCCTCACAGTCAACAAGAACACTACGGGAATAAAGTCTTTCTGTCAGAGGAGTACAGCTCTTCAATACAATGCCAGCTTACATTAGAAATCAATCGAACTGCAGGGTACAATCATTCAAAAGGCAGCATGACAAGGTGTTAACAACAATACCAGATGAAACACAGATTCCAGGATACTCCCAGCTAACACCAGCAGATCATTAACTGCACATGATAAAACTGAACAGAGCATCCTCACCACGTGATGGGCTCTGATGGTGGTGTCTGCGACTTGGCCTGAGCATATAGCTCAAACACTCTCATCATCATCATCATGCTGTCGGTCACGATGCGACAAAGACTGCTTTCATTACTTGACTGCCGCTCTCCATTTAGCTCTCTGCTGTGAGAGTTGTGTCCATGAGTCGGTCTTAATGTCTCTCAGCTTCAGGTTTCTCTTGATGGTATCTTTGAACCGGAGACGGGGGCGCCCTCTCTTTCTGTAG
Organism: Branchipolynoe longqiensis; assembly: GCA_030323885.1. Classification (NCBI taxonomy): domain Eukaryota; kingdom Metazoa; phylum Annelida; class Polychaeta; order Phyllodocida; family Polynoidae; genus Branchipolynoe; species Branchipolynoe longqiensis. The sequence continues at coordinate 48,530,945 of CM059192.1, forward strand.
CCAAAAGACAGTTGAGAATAGAGGATCTGCTTTGGTAGCCTGTCTGATGACATCCTCATGAGGTGTCCAGTCCACCGGAGATTCTTTTTGATCAGAAGATCTTCCATATAGGGCAGCCCCATCCGTTCGAGTATTTCCTTATTCGTCACTTTGTCCTTCCAGGTTAGCCTCATGATTGAACGCAGATGTCGCATCATGAAGGCATGCAGCTTTTTCACCTGCTGTCTGTACGCTGTCCAGGCCTCGGCTCCGTATAGTAGGGTGGATAGCACGATTGCGCGGTAGATCTTACCTTTGACCCGAATGGACACATGGTGGTTGTTCCAGAGTCTCTGGCGTAGTCGGCCGAAAGATGCGCTAATCTAATCTAATCTAATCTAACTGTGATCAACATATGAACAGGTCACACATGCAACCACGTGACACGTATTCCACATTCAAACATCACACATCCTCAACACAAACACCGCACACACCAGTGCACACATATAACACACTCATATATGCACCACAACAGCATATGTATCACACCACACATACATATAGCACCCCCACATGCAGCATAACATCACATGCACCACACTAGACACCCAAACATCCACACACCACACTCATACCACGTATGCATATAACACCCCTCCCCCACACACACCTATACCTCCCACCCCGGCGTACACACCACACACAATGAAGGGGGCGGGGCGTGTCCCAACTTATTCTCGTGCGTTGATTCATGCTCGGTGACTGTGGCCCGGTCACATACGGGCATGGAGGGGCTTCCCCCACCCCGTCTCCATCCTCTCCCGCCTCCACCCAACCCCTCCCAACCCCCACAATGATATAATGACACCGGACACATTGAGGCCGGGCTGACGCAGACTAAAATGTTATGATATTAACATGCAGCAGAATATGGAGTATTATGCTAAGAAAGGGGCCACAAGGGGCCAGCGGCTACAGGATGTCGCATCAGTCGAGCTCTCGTAATTTTTTGTTGCCTTCCAATCAGGGTGCACTGTCAATTTAGGGAGGAATAATTCTTGATAGGGTGGGTCACTGGCCCCTTGTGGCCCCTTTCTCACCATAATAATCCATATTCTGCTGCATGTTAATAGCAGAATTTTATATTATGATGGTAATCAGGCCACAAGGGCCAGCCGCTACTTCGTTTTGCGACTGTGCTCACTTATTGGTTGTGTTATTATTAATGTTGTGCCTTGAAGAAATCACCAGACTTCAGTTTGTTGCTTAAGGCTTTTTATTCATTTTTCGAGAAGTTGATCACTAACCTCAGTACATGCTTGTCACCCCTGTGGCGTGTTGCTATGATACATGTGAACATTTATATATATATATTTAGATATATATATACAATATACATACATGATATACCGTTTCCTGGTTGAACCTGGGCATGCAAACAATGTACATACAGTGTTTATGCAGTGGTTTTAGTCCGTTTGGCCCGGGATCAAAATATTTGGGATTGGGTTCGTGTTTTCAATCGCTTGCACTGGTCTGTTATAGAACTGTCTGAACGTTCCCTCACTCGCCCAGCCTGCTGCTGTGAGGATCGTTGCGATCAGTACCTTCTTCCTCCATGCCGCACTAGTTGAGGTGTGCCTGCATGAGTATGGCGTGAATTCCCGCCTCTGCCATGGTTGCGCGCACATACCTGGAGAGGGTCTCCTGTGAAGCTGCCATGTGTGGGCTTCTCATAGTCGCGAACATGGAGTCCGCCCCCTTGAGTTCATCTCTCCCCAGGTATTCCTTCAGGTGTCCTTACACACAAAGTTCCCCCACTTCATGTAAGTGGGTTCTTTATGAGGTCATTTGACTTCAGCTTCGTGGAGTTCCGTAGTGTATAACTGTTCTCCATCCACTGAATGTCCCCACGCTTCATCTGCCCTGATGCCTGTAGCCTCTGGCCCATTGCTAGGAGGAACAGGCAAGCTATCCTCTTGTTCAGTTTCTCAACGTCCAGGGACTGCGTGGGTCCCCAGCGTGGGTCGTTCAGCATGGGGCTCTTGACATTGATGACAGTGGCCTTGCAGTGGTGGCCCACCTCCTCAGTACCAACGTGTACTGTTTCCTGGTGTTAGCCGCCTAGGAGGCAGTTAGGATCTCCACCGTGGCCTCGCTCATCCCCATTGCTCTAAACATGTCTTTCAGAGCTTCACCGCTATTAGGTTCATCTTGCCTTCCAGCGAGAAGGCCTTCCTTGTTCCTCCCCCCAGCCATAGAGTTCCTGTAGTCACCGGAATCCGCCGTGCTTCTCAGAATCCCGCTAATTGTCACAACAGCGGGTACCATGGCTGCATGAGCCACTCCGGCACGATCAGCACCACTGCTGGCTGCTCGTCTTGCAGCTTCCGCAGTTCTTTTGATATGCAGCTGAAAGGTGGGATGAAATAACTGTTAGTATTGTTACAGTTCAGAGATAGTGCATCGGTACCCAATATCAGATTCCCTCGAAATGAACATGTCTAGTTGTCTCTACTCCCTTGAGGTGAACATGTCAGTAGTGGGCATGCCCCACTGCTCAAATATACTCTGTACTATGTGTTGATCTAACGCCCACTCTCCCACATCAATGAACACCCGAGAGGCACAGTCTGCCTCCACATTGTCCACACCTGAGCAGAACCTAAGGCTGTCCTCTCATCTCAGCATGTTTCCCCTGTGTTCCAGCATGCGCCTAACCGCCCTCAGCTCTGAGACATTTGTGTGTGTTGCTTCACTGACCATCTCATCCCACTGTTCCCCATAGTGTATGCGGTGTGTTTGATCATAATAACCCCACCCATGGGATGAGGCATCTGTGTATTCACAGACATCCACCGGTCTCAGCGCGCAGTCCTTATTGTCATCGGCCAGGTTCTCCAGCCAGAACCGCAGGCTCTCTTTCACTCTCATTGTTAGTGTACAGGGGGCCCCGAAGTTCCCATTCATCTCTTTTAAGTGTCACACACCACACTCATACCACATATGCAGGGTGCACCATTGCTTGTGCTGCTCTTTATTGCTGCACAAGTGGCAGGGTGCACTCCTAAGTGACCTTACTATGGTTTTCGATCTTATTCTTGCCCACTTGTTTCCCAGGTCTGCTGCTATCATTTTCTCCATTAGTGCTGCTAGATCCGTCATGGTTAGCCTTTCTTTCTCCAGAGTTTCCCGAATGTAACTGGTCAGTTCCTCGCGCTTCTTTCTAGGAACGTCTACCCTAATGAACAGTGTATCGATCCTGAACCCCAGGAATTGGATTTCCTGTGTCGTTATTAGCACCGACTTCTCCGTGTTTATTATGAATTCTAGTCTCGTGAGGAGGTCTAATGTCATTTTTACCGCAATCTCCACCTCTGCCTGTGTCTTCCCGATAATGATTGTATCATCGATATAGAAACACAGCAAATTGTTGTCCACCTCTCTTAGGTAGCTCATGACAGCTTTCATTATTTTTGTGAAAATGCGCGGCCCCGAGGTGAGCGCATTGGGTAAGACTCTAAACCTGTATCTCTCGTCCCCATGTATGACCCGTGTATGTATAGGTCGCGGTCACCTTCTCTAATCTCCAGGATGTGGTACGCCTGTGAAATGTCAATACTGGCTAGCCACGCCCCCCTGTGCACTAGTTGCATGACTGTGCTAAGCTGTACCATTTTGAAATGTCGGTAAGTAATGAACTCGTTAAGTTTAGACAGATTCAAAATAGGTCTAAAGTTCCCATCTTTGTTAGGCCTGAGGAAAAGGTGGGACACAAACATCCTATTGGACTCTACTGCCCTCTCAATCACTCCCTGCTCCAGCATCTCCACCTTGTTACTTAGGACACTGTCTGTCTCTCTGTCTCTTGAGACTGGTTGGTGGGCCTGTTGTGGGACACCCATTAGTTCCAGTTTCACCCCTCTCAACATCTGTTTCCCCCACTGGTTGTCTGTTACCGGGTTCCACTCTCTCTCTCTAACAGGCACTCCCCCCAGCATTGTATTTGACAGTGGTGGTACTCATATTTATTGGCACCCGGGTCGCTTCTGGTGGCTGCTCATCACTTGGCCCTGCCCCCCTCTCTGTGGGTGCGCCTGGTTTCCGCCGATAGGGCGGTGGAGGAAGGATCTCGCCTCCTCATGACGGTGTCACAGAGTGCTTTGTTGTTGGCGGCTCCTCCCCATGCCGGCTCGGAAGTTTCCTGGCTTCCCGTAACTCCTCTGGCCTGTCATCCTGGCTGCCTGCACCCTTATGATTGTGTTGGCCATCTTCTTACTTGCCTCCAGTGTGGTCACTTGGCCTGTTAGGTCATTCCCTAGCAGGTACTTAAAACCTTGGCCACCATCTTTCTTTGCCAGGGGTTTTAGGTGATTTTGTAACATTGGCCGCACATTGTCCTTCCTCAAGGATAGGAGTGAGTTGCTCATCCGGGCTAGTATACGGAGTGGAGCACTTTGACGTCCTGCTCTCGTGATAGCTATTCCAAATGTGACGAGAGCTCAACTAATGCAACATCCTTTAGCGACTGGCCCTCGTGGCCTGATTACCATCATAATTCATGAGCCATACCTCCCCGGTGAATACATAACCCCTCCTCCTTCCCCACACCACACACACACACACGCACCCACACACTTCCCCTCCACACACCTCAGGGAACATTGGGCGGAGGTGGCCGAATCGGTAGAGTGCACGCTTCCCGTACGCAAGGTAGGGAGTTGGAATCCCAGCCGAGTCAAACCGATGACTTATAAAGGTGACACTTGTTGCTTGCTACCTAGCCTAGTGCTGGGCATTAATAGGATAGGACAAGAACATGTTAGTCAGGATAATGTGACTGTGTGTGCCAGTGGCCTAATCTCCCAGAGTGGCAGCACTGTAAAGTTGCCATGAGTGCACACTGTCACACTTGCTGTCCGGACTCTACCTCGTCCACACATCTTCTATCGCCTCTCCGCTGCGCTGCGCTCCTCCTTGATAGATGTCTAAAATGAGTTCCTGCAGGCGGAGCCGGCCAGCACTTCATTTTCTACTTCTTACTCTGTCTGTGTCTCCAGCTCAACGACCGGTCACCACAGGGCAAGGAGGCACAGCCCTTTGACTCAACTCTCCTCATTTTTCTTTCCTCTATACTACTCTTTCTTTTTTTCTCTCGTGGGCTTACTCCTCCTGATCAAGGGAGTTGTTTGCTTGGGTGGGGCCCCTTTCCTTTTTTGCTTTCTCGCTTACTTCTTTCCCCCTCCCTTCCTTCTAACTTATCGACGACTGGACACTGAGTGCACATCTACAACCGGATCGGAGTGAACCGGTAACGCTCCAATAACTTGTCGTTATTGTTGTAAAGAATCTCCCCGCTTCTACCATTGCCCCCAGTGAAGTTAACTCTTCATCCTATGGAATGGACCGATTTATCGGGGCTGCTCTTTATTGCTGCAGTTGTGCAGCCTGCAACCATCAAGGTTACAAACCACCCACAAATCAAGTCACTGTCACAAGTTGGTGCCTGTCCTGATGTGACGTTAGATGTTGCTAGGATGTAAAGCAACAAACAAGCCACAGAGAGAAATACACTGGATCCGTCAGATCACCTGGAGTGTAGTGTGATCAGAAGGGAAGCCAGTTCTCAGGTTCTAGTCCCCATGTGGTACCAGACAACTGGTCAGTCATCAGACAAGAGGAAAATAGTTAAGGAAACCACCAACCTGACTGAAATAAATATAGGCTTTGAGGAACAATAGAGAATTTAAAATAAAATCTCCGCTGGTTCCGGCTTATGGTCGGCCCATCTAATCAGCGGCTCGCCACCAGCCCGCCGGAAACCAGCGACGGGCAGTCGGTATGAACCGGGCCCTTAATGGACGTTACGTGTCCGGCATTAACCAGCGTGAAAGTGAGAGGTGCACGCTGCCCTGTGACATAGATTGTGTAGAGGGGAGGTGGGTGGGTGTTCGTCATGTCCCAGTAACTGTTAGTAGCTATATATTGATAATATTATATCCAGCCACATGCATGTACACATCATCATCATCACCATGCTGTCTGTCGCAATGCGACAAAGACCTCTTTCAGTTCTTAACCTCCTCTCTCCATTTATCTCTCTGCGGTGAGAGTGATGTCCATGCATTGGTGCTAATGTCTCTCAGCTTCAGGTTTCTCTTAATAGTATCCTTGAACCGTGACGAGGGCATCCTCTCTTTCTCTGACCAGAAGACAATTGAGAATAGAGGATCTGCTTTGGTAGCCTGTCTGATGACATCCTCATCACGTGTCCAGTCCACCAGAGGTTCTTTCTGATCAGAAGATCTTCTATAGAGGACAGGAGTATTTCTCTGATTTCAAAATGTACACAGCGACCTACATATCCACACACTCACCCACGCTGCCATGTGACATAGCAGGGGATGATGGTATGGTGGGAGGGGAGATGTGGGTGTGTGTTCATTTGTATTAAACTGTTATATTGTTGCTTTCATACCCTGTGAGGGGTCGACATAGTAAAAGTAAAATCATTGTCAAAATCATTGTCAGTGTGTGTGTCGGGTGGGGTGGGGTTGATGGGGGTGGGGTAGCGCAGTTACATCCACAAACACAGCTATATGCTAATAATATTATATATAGCCACACATACAGCTACACACAGCTACAAGCCTACATACATAGCCACACACTCAGCACATAACACGCGCAAATACACACCCAGAAACACATAATTATACAACTACATACACAGTTACATACACACCTCATATACACAACGTCGTCCTGATATGACCTTAGATGTTGCTAGGACGTAAAACAACAACACACAAACATATACACACATACACAGCCACATGCACACAACCACATCCACACTCACTCATATCCACACCCATATCCACACCCACACGCACATCCACATGTACACCCACATCGTCACCCACATACATACACAACAACATGCACACACACATACACACACACCCGGCTCCCCTCACTGAGTGTCAAAGACTTGAGCAATGGGTTATCAGAGAGAGCTCTTCCCACGACACCACCACCACCATCACCACTCGCACCACCTGTACCACTCGCACCACGCACCACTACCACCACCAACTTCACCATCACAAACTGAACCACCACCACCACACCCACACTCCACTAAAACCATGCTCAATCACCCGCACCAGCCAAAACCACGACCCTCAACTGCACCACCACCCCCACCACCACCACCACCAAAACCCACACACCTACCACAACAACCCAACACCCACACTCCTACCACAACAACAACCACCAGCACCTCCACCACTAGATAAAGGATTCACCCGGTACTCGCAGTACATGGGTGAATACCAACCCTATATAAAAACTGTCGAAAAAGCGGGTTAATGAAATGAGAGCCTAATTTCACAATCTAAGAAGCAACATTTATTCTTTGTAGATGTCTTCATATTTGCCGGCTACCTTTGAGTTGAAAAATATAATAAATTAGCTAGTTTAATACGATTTAAAATTGAAATTGATGGCGTTCTATAGCCACCATCTTGGATTTTTGCATTCTCTCCCATTTCACCAAATCTGTGCCAACATATGTAGCCATTTGATCATGGAACCACAGTTTCTACTTCATGTTCCATACTAAAGCTATTTTCGCCCGTGTTTACACTTCATTGTCGGTCACCCGTGTACTACAAGTACTGGGTGAATCTTTTATCTACTCCACCACCAACAACACCACCAACACCAACACCCAACACAATCACCATCACAACCACCAGCACCATCGCTATCACCATACACGAATCAACCGAGATGGTCAAATTGCGAGGAGCGCTGGATGGCTTCCTGTATGTAATCGAACCCCGACAAAGTCAAACCAATGACGTACAACATTTATAAGTGTCCCTACCTAGCCTGGCACTTGGCATTACTAGGATAAAACAAGGACTGGTTGCTCAGTGTAGGATAATGTGACTGGGTGGAATATCAATCAGGTAGGTCATCATGCCAGCGGTCCATCAGGCGTTCAAACCCTGGCCGAGTCAAACCAATAACTTACAAAATAAACTAGATCACTGTTCCGACTGCGCATGCGCTGAAAACGCACAGCCATTGAGTTTGGCAAATCGCGTAGGGCAAAGCTTTGATTTTATTCAAAATTAATAAAAAATACATAACAATTTGGCACAAACATGGACGGAAGGATGCAATATCATAATATAATGAATATATTTAAGGCAGAACTCTCCATAATTAAGCATTTTGAGCTAAGAAACATACAATTTCAGTCACTTTACAGGTTGATGTTTACATCACCATTGATTAGACATAAATAATTCTTGTTCTAAATATTAAAATGCCAAATGTGTCAACCAAAACTTGTTTCAAAGAAATATATAACCAATATCTGATTAACACTACTCATTTTCTATTTCTACATATGTCATTAACTGTAGGATATAAATAAAAACATGAATAAAATAAGTCAAACTGACTGGCTATGGCTCTAACACTATGTAAAGTCTACGGCTCGAATCTGTGGTTGTGTAGGCAGGCTATAGTGAAATCAATACAGGCAAAGAGAAAGGAAGAGTATAATGTGTGAAAGAAGAGAGAGAGAGGCAAGCCCTCTGGTTTATTATTTATATGGTACATGGATTCAGTGTAGAGTATCACCCCACCCTATTCCCCCAATGGGAAACAAGCATTCTTAGCTCTACCAATAGGGATCCAGCATTCCTGGTCCACATGGTTACCAGTGATCTTCCCACAACTACCAAGCTGTGTGGCTCTCCTGGCCACCACCTGCCTTGAGCCTGAGTGTGGTGATCCTAACTAGTAGAGTAGGCTCTGAGTGCTCCTTACACACAGCCCTGCCAGCACCACTATGTATATTTACATCTCACTCAGGCACCACCAGCACCTACATATATACACATACATGCACCTGGTCACGTATACCCGATCAGTAATAGAACATTTGCATTCCCCCACCAATGTATTAAATCGGAATATTTTACAGCTAGTCTGAGTGCCCAGATTTGTCTAAATCTAAATGCACATGGCATAATATGTGCTGATTATATTGATGTAAATGCAATGCTGGATAAAAGGGATTATTTTCTTAATTTATTATATATATTTATTTAGTTAGTGTTCTATGTTTCAAACAAGAGCTGAGATGAGCTGAAACTAGCACATTTCATAGCTGCACCCAGTGTTTTAGCATGTGCCATGTGTTTCTTACAGGTTTGTTTTGCTTTGACGCATCCCACAATGCACCACACTGCTGGAATGGCGATGTAGTCTATTGAGAGTTATCCCTATCTAGCCTGGCGCTCAGCATTACTGGGATAGGGCAAGATCTGATTAGCTCAGTATCAGGATAATATGACTGTGTGAGACACCAGGGCATGGTGCTGGTGGCTTGGTCTACCAATGGGGCAGCACTATAAAGTCGCCATGAGTGAGCACTGTCACAAGTCACAAGTCGGTACCTGTCCTGATATGACCCTAGATGTTGCCAGGACGTAAAACTACTCCAACCAACAACTAACCAACCAGCCAGCGGCCCGGTCTTCCAGTGGGGCAGCACTATAAAGTCGCCATGAGTGCGCACTGTCACAAGTCGGTACCTGTCCTGATATGACCCTAGATGTTGCTAGGACGTAAAACTACTCCAACCAACAACTAACCAACCAGCCAGCGGCCCGGTCTTCCAGTGGGGCAGCACTATAAAGTCGCCATGAGTGCGCACTGTCACAAGTCGGTCGCTACACATCCTGCTATGACCTTAGATGTTGCTAGGTCATAAAGCCCCAACAAACAAATGCTCAACATATGTAACCACACACTACAGCCGCCAACCTATCACCAGACACCCGTCCTAATATGACCTTAGCTGTTGCTAGGAGGTAAAACGCCAACAAACAAATAAACCCCACTGCACTCGTAGAGTCCTACCACCACCAGCTCCCTACTACAGTATAACCCCGTTAAACCAAACTTGAAGGGACCCTAGAAATCTGTTTGGATTAACCGATCATTGGTTTAACCGAGCTTTGGCTTTGACTTTGACTTTGAGTAAGAGTGTATTGCACATGTAATATACAATGTATGTGAACACTTTGATACTAGTTTTTTATGTATGTACAGTATGACCCCATTAAACCAAGCTCAGTTAAACCAATCGATCGGTTAATCCAAGCTTTTTTCGGCGGCCCGGCAAAATACTACCATTTATCATATAAAAATGTCAGTGGGGTCTCAAATGACCTTATAACCACATGAAAGTTTAGTTTAACCATACTGGAGTGGCCTGGGGTCCGACAATTTTGTTTGGATTAACCGATAATTTGGATTAACCAACTTCGGTTTAACCAACTTTTTTTTACATGATAAATGGTAGTATTTTGCCAGGACGCCAAAAATAGTTTGGATTAACCGATCGTTTGGTTTAACCGAGCTTGGTTTTAACGGGCTCCTACTGTACTAGCAACCCGCCGTCTCGGGACACGCCCACTGTGACCTTAGTTGGTCCTCCTCCCGCTGTCTACATGCTGCCCTACGCCTGACCTACTGGGACAAGCTGCTTGTTTGTTGGGGTTTTACGCCTAGGCAACATCTAAGGTCATATCAGGACGGGTACCGACTTGTGGCATTGCACACTCAGGGCGACTTTATAGTGCTGCCCCATTGGGAGACCAAGCCGTCGGCACCATGCCCTGATTTCCCACACAATCATCTTATCCTGAACCTGAGCTAGTCAGTCCTTGACTTATCCTAGTTATGCTGAGTGCCAGGCTAGGTAGAGATTCAGTTTTGTAAGTCATTCCTTTGACATGACAGGGAATTGAATTCCAGACCTTCCACGCAGGAAGCCTGCGCTCTACCGATTCAGCCACCACATTCGGTCGAACAACACACAGATATTACACCATGTTTTGTTTTTTCGTTGTTTTTTTTTCTTGAAGATTTATACTGCCTATCATGGATAAGTCTGAATAGACTTATTTTCACCATTAGACAGTTTGTCGATAGAAAGCCCGAGCCTACACGTTTTCCGACCCAAGGGATTTTTAACCTCCCACACAACATAGCCATGGTATGAGAGCAACTGGCCTTTGATGATGCTGTAAGTTATACACAGCATGTATTCAGTCAGACTCAGTTCTCTATTCCGAACCATAGGTAAGAAAACACTTCGACGGCTTCTACTTTGACCAGACTGGATATGGCTGAATGATTTGAGCGTCTGTCTCCCCGTTTTGGTAGATCATGGGATTAGAACCTATGGGTTTGAACCCTGGTCGAGACAAACCAATGACTTAAAAATTGATGCTTGTCATCATTAGGATAGGGCAAGGACTGTGCGCGAAATCACGAGTTTGATTCCCGGTCGAGTGAAACAAATGACTTTATTAATTGATATTTGTCGCTTTCTAACTTGCCGCTTGGCATTACTAGGATAGGTCAAGAACTGGTTAGTTCAGTGTCAGGATAATGTGACTGCGTGGGATATCGGGTCATGGTGCTAGCGGTCTGATTTCCCAGTGGAACAGCACTATAAAGTCACCATGAGTGCACACTGTCACAAGTCGGTGCCTGTCCTGATATGACCTTAGATGTTACCAGGACGTAAAATTCCAACAACCAACCCCTCACCCTCACCCTCACCCTCACCCTCACCCTCACCCTCACCCTCACCCTCACCCCTCACCCTCACCCCTCACCCCTCACCCCTCACCCTCACCCCTCACCCCTCACCCCTCACCCTCACCCTCACCCTCACCCCTCACCCCTCACCCCTCACCCCTCACCCCTCACCCCCTCACCACCCTCACCCCTCACCCCTCACCACCCCTCACACCCCTCACCACCCCTCACCCCTCACACACAGACACACCGACCCACACAAACACACCGACCCGCACGGTCCACATACACCGAATCATAGATAAAAGATTCACCCAGTACTTGTAGTACACGGGTGAAGACCAGCCTTATCAAAGACCCTATAATACTAAGATGGCTCACTCCCTATCTCTCCCATGGTAATGTAAATTTCGCAGTGCCACCTTGTGGTTGGTTTGATCAGCCCAGCTGCTGGTTGGTGTTTCACATGTAAACACATACAATTATATTATACATGAGATAGGTAAGTATGAATACACATCAATATGAAATTGCTATGAACAAATACACATCATCACCACCATCATCACACATCTTTCACATTCATATATACATTTATACATATAATATACCACCTGTTTAACCAAGAGAACAGCCAGGGCACCAAGTGGTGGGTTTGATCATTTTGATTACGCAGTACAGGCTGAGTGAGCCATCTTAGTATTATAGGGTCTTTGGCCTTATACCAAAACGGTCGAAAAATCGGGCTAATGAAATGAGTCTTTATGAGAGCCTAATTTCACAATCTAAGAAGCAAAATTTATTCTTTGTATATGTCTTCATATTTACCTGCTACTTTTGAGTTGGAAAATATAATAAAATATATACCTTAATGAAATTTAAAAGTGAAATCGACAGCGTTCTCTGGCTGCCATCTTGTCTTTTTGCATTCTCTCCCATTTCACCAACTCTGTGCTGATATAAGTAACCATTTGACACTGGTGCCAGGCATTCTACTTCTTGTTCGATACTAAAGCTATTTTCGACGCTATTTAGACTACGTTGTCATTCATCCCTGTACTGGAAGTACAGGGTGAATCTTTTATCTAACCGAATCACTGCGCACGCTCGCCCACTACGCGTAACCGCCGGAACAACGGCCAAGGTCGCGGCAAGGTCGCCAATTGGCCGCCGAAATTAGGTCAAAGGGCGGCAGCGGAATGGTTGAGGTGATGACTCTTGTCCCACTGGCCCCTGTGTGTATCGGGCGCAGAAGTGGTCAGTTGAACTTGACGTCACTATGTCAGATCCGGGCCCGATACATCAGGGTGGAGTGATGTGTGTGTGTGTGTGTGGAGGAGGGGGAGGGGGCGTCAGGGAGCAGGTCAGAGAACAAGACCAGGTCAGAGAACAGGTCAGGATATAAGTGCAGTGGACCTATTTCAAAAGTAGGTGACGCATCGCCTATGCATGCATACACATGGCAGTCGACAATTTTTCCCCCCTACTCCTTAAAAAAGTATATATATATGAGTCAGGATCACGAAAAGAGGCCAATTGAGGAAAGTTGTCGGCGTCGAGCGTGGATGTTGGCGTCGATTGGTATAATTATAATTTAGCATTGACAAAGGTGTTGGAAAGTCCTTAAATTTATCGTGAATGTAAAGGTCGAGAAAATACAACAACGTTATTTGTTTCTAGGATAATTTAATATAAAACAAAGAAATGCACTACACTTTAAGAATTGCGACACCGACATCTGTTAAAGTTGTCGGCGTCGATCATTGGATATCGGCGTCGATCTGTATAATTATAGTTTAGCATTGACAGAGGTGTTGGAAGGCCATTAAATTTATCCTGAATGTAAAGGTCGAGAAACTTTATTTGTTTCTAGGATAATTTAATATGAAACAAAGAAATGCACTACACTTTTAAGAATTGCGATGCCAACATCTTCAATTGACCACCGATTGGCCCATTTTCGTGAGGCTGACTCATATATATTGTTCGTAAAAATATTCATTCATTAGAGTGAGTTTAGTTTTGTTTGTTTATTTGTTCTCAGAAACGACTTACGGGCCCCTGAAATTCTCGTGTATTCGTTCGTTTCTTCATTCTTTCATGCCCTCCTTCGTCCCTTCCTTTGTTCCTTCTTTTGTTCCCTCCTTCATTCGCTCGTTCGTTCCTTTGTTCCTTTGTTCCTTCCTTCGTTCCTTTGTTCCTTCATTCATTTCTTCATTCCTTCATTAAAGTTGCATATTCCGATGCTTTTGAATTTCTGACATTTTCTGAGATAAATACATTATGCTAATCATTATTGTCTACTTTAGTTTAGTTTGAAATAATTTATATTTTAAATGGCTAACTTTGGAGATATTTGACATCAAAACCTGCTAAATTAATTTTGGCAAGCACGCCAAAACTCTGTCACCATAAGCTTCAGTTTTAGGTTCTATTAAATTGACTTATTACGACCTTTTATGAAGCAAAACATGCTTAGTAAGTGCACCAGTATCAAAGTTGAATACATAGAATTATGTCTATAGAAGTGTTTTGGTTTTGAAAATTTGATGTTTTCATCGGACTATGCAACTTTAATTAATTCATTAATTCATTCATTCTTTCATTCATTCATTCATCCACCCATTCAATAACACACTTATGTATGATTACAACAAGAGTTAAAAAACTTGCATATTACTTTCTAGATACAAGATTCACCCCGTACTGCTGCAGTAGGGGTGCAAACCAACCCTATGTAAAAGGTGGCGAAAAAACGGGTCAATGAAATGAGAGCCTAATTTCACAATGTAAGAAGCAACAATTATTCTTTACATACATCTTATTATTAGCCCGCTACCTTTGAGTTGAAAAATGTAATAAAACATATAGTTTAATGCAATTTAAAAGTGAAATCGACGGCGTTCTGCGGCCGCCATCTTGTCTTTTTGCATTCTCTCGCATTTCACCAACTCTGTGCCTATATGCATAATATGGGTAGCCATTTGATACTGGAGCCACATACTGGAGCCTCACTTCCATACTAACGCTATTTTCGCCCGTATTTATATAAGGCTGGTCTTCACCCGTGTACTACAAGTAACGGGTGAATCTTTTATCTAATTACTTTCAGATAGCAATGAGCGCAATCCTCGGTGTAAGTTATTTAGAGTATTTAAACAAATATATATTCTTTAGCACATTCCTTAATTAAGCAGGTGGAATTTGAATCACAGACAATCCTGACACAGTGCTAACCAGTCCTGGTCCTATGCTAATTGCTATCAGTGTCGAGTGCTAGACTATGTCACGACAAGTATTAATTTGATAAGTCAATGGTTTGACTCGACCTGGAATCGAACTCCCGAGCTCCCCCACAGGAAGTCTGCGCTCTATCGGTTTGGCCACAGCATCCGCTCATTTGAATATGTAGGTTCAAATCTACGTAAGTGTTTTTGCTTTTGAAAATTTGTTGCTTTTAATAGTTTTGTAGTGGTCTGCACTGACCTCTCAGGCAAGTAACCACATAGACAGGTAGGCTTGGGTAGTGTGGTGATATCAGGAAGCCTAGGTGGTGTAGCGGTTATCACACTGGCCCTGAATGCAAAGAGATGCGGGTTCGGGTCCCGCTCTAGGCACAATATTTCCCATTTTCGTCACCCCCACGACAGTTTTATCGGATTATCCAAATTGAAGAATCACAGTGACTCGAGTGAGCATCCCGTCTATGTTTTGTTTTGGGGGAGTTTTCAGTCGTATTGGTGCGCTGAAGGCTGCAAATCTGCAGCACTGAATGGGCACCGCTGAAAGCAGCCCCATGTGGTCGAGAGTTGGCCTCACCCCGTCTCCACCCCCCGCCCCCGCCCCCGCCCCCCCCCCCTACCACACACACACGTCTCCACCCCACATGCGCACCCCCCCCCCCCCCCCACACACACTATTGTACACCACTATATACCGTGGATATCTAACGTGTGAATATAGAAGTTATGTAAAAGTGGGAGAGGCTCACCCACTTCCAACTTGTCATGTCCAATTTGTACACAACCCAGCCAGTTTCCAGAATCCGTCGCTTAGGAACCGCACCCCCCCGCACCCCCCCCCCCCCCACACACACACACTCCCACCCCCTACCCCGACCCCGACCCACCTAGGGCAAACTCGAAGCTGGCCAGTCTCAGCACTCCGATCTGGTCCCGCGCCAAATTTTGTTTTATTTCTTTTGTAATTTTGTTAAAAGACCATTTGTTTACAGTGTGTGTGTTAAGCTATTGTGCTATTATTAGATTATCCCAGGGCGTGCTATTATTAAAAACAACATTGATGTCATTGTCATTGCTGCAATTGGTTTTATTCTAATTATTTTTATTTTGTGTGTGATGAGTGTTCACATTCTTTTTTATTATTCTTATTATTCCCGACAGTCTAATTTTTATTGTGATGCGCGAAAAGGAAGAAAGCAAGGCGGGGGTGGAAGAAGGCGTTTTTATTTCACGCCTCAACGAACATACAGGGTAAGGAACAAGACAATAAAGCGAGTAGGCTCAGAAGGAGCAAGAGTACATAAATCAAGTGTTTAAATGCACAACAATAGAGAGGTAAGGAGATAAGCTCATAAGGAGCATGGTAAGGTAAAAGTTCGGGTCAGGTCAAGTGTCAGAGGCCTGAGGGGGTGCCGAGGAGCCCTCCACCAGGGGGAGAGGGAAGCTTAGGAGGGAGTCGGGTGGGTGGGCGGAGGAAAAGTGGAGAGAGGCGGCAGGCGGCTGGAGGGTGAGTGCCTGAGGGAGGCCGACGGGCGGCCTTATAAGGGAGAAAGGGGGGGCGGGAGCAGGTGAGGTGTGATAGCGGGCGGCCCGGGGGAGGGCGAGAGGTGGGGAGCAGCGGGCGTCGGGTGAGGCGCGAGCGCTGGAACAAAGAAGGTGGCGAGGGAGGGGGGGGGTGGCGAGCCGGGGGTCGGCCGAGGTGAGGAGGCAGCGCCGCAGCGGCGGGGGAGGGTATCTTCCTCTCCTCGCATCAAGCGTAATACTTCACATTACGACCGATGCGCGAAAAGGAAGAAAGCAAGGCAGGGGGGGGAAGAAGGCGTTTTTATTTCACGCCTCAACGAACATACAGGGTAAGGAACAAGACAATAAAGCGAGTAGGCTCAGAAGGAGCAAGAGTACATAAATCAAGTGTTTAAATGCACAACAATAGAGAGGTAAGGAGATAAGCTCATAAGGAGCATGGTAAGGTAAAAGTTCGGGTCAGGTCAAGTGTCAGAGGCCTGAGGGGGTGCCGAGGAGCCCTCCACCAAAGCGGCGGAGAGGGCTCGAGGGGAGCCCGAGGGCGCGAGGCGGGGCACGTATGCGTGCACCGCCGCGGAGGTCCAGGTGCCTTGGGCCATGATCTCGGCGAGGGGGACCCCGGCGCGCTGGCAGGCCTGGGCGGCCCCACGGCGGAGGCTGTGCAGTGTGAACGCCTCGGGCGCCGGGACCCTCTGGGCGGACAGGGCCCCCCGGAGCAGCGCGGTGAGGGAGCGCGGGTCGAGGGGGCGGCCCGAGGGCATTCTGAAGGCTGGGGCGTCTG
Source organism: Branchipolynoe longqiensis (assembly GCA_030323885.1). Taxonomy (NCBI): domain Eukaryota; kingdom Metazoa; phylum Annelida; class Polychaeta; order Phyllodocida; family Polynoidae; genus Branchipolynoe; species Branchipolynoe longqiensis. Next base: position 48,548,117 of record CM059192.1, read on the forward strand.
GAGCAGCGGGGCAGAGGGCGACGGCCCCGAACCAGGCCGCCACGGGGCAGAGGGCGGAGCCCGGGATGGCAGGAACGAAGAGGGCCACCGCGCCCGAGGTGGTGGAGATGGTCTTGGAACTGCGGAACCGGAGGCGCAGACCACCGGGCGCGGGGCGGTCGTCGTCTCGGGTGAGGGTGTGGGGGCCGCCCGACCCCTCGGGGCTCGGGGCCAAGAGGTTCGATTGCCGCAGCATCCCGAAGTACCCGAGGAGGAGAGCGGCCCGAGGAACGAGGGAGGCGGGCCCCGCTCGGGAGAGGTGGCTGACGGCGAGGGCGAGCTGCTGCGGGGTCAGGGGCGGCGCCTGTCGGGGGGCGTGAGTGGAGGCCCGTTCCCCGCCTCGGCAGACGTCCTTGGGGAGGCGGGCGTCGAAGCCCGAGGTGAGGCCGCCGGCGCCCTCGACCCAGGAGCGGGCGCCCGAGATGGTGTTCTTGATGGAGGCGGGCGCGAGCCCGCGGAGGTAGAGGGCGGCAGTGAAGGCGGCGACGTCGAAGGGCGAGGGGGCGAGGGGGTCCACGCCTCGGGCCACGCGTAGGCGACGAACTCCTTGGCCTGGCGACGGCGGTTCCTCCAAGTCGCCGGGACGAGGGAGGCGGCGCGGAAACGCGCGACGGCGGACACCTCGTCCTGGGGAAAACCTACAGACCGGGGAAGAAGGGAAAGGTGTCATGGGTGATGCTGACGGGGAGAAGCCCGAGGCGTGCCACCTCGGCGCGGGCCGTCGCGTCCCAGGGTCCCGGTAGGTGGGCGCGGCTGAGGGCGTCGGCGAGGAGGAGGTCCGCCCCGGGCTTGTGGACGAACCGGAGCTCGAAGGAACCCGTGGCCGCCATCAACCACAGTTCCCGGGCGCAGGTCCCGAGGGTGGCGTCTCGGGCGCGTCCCGACTCGAGCGTGAGGGCGGAGGCCATGTTGTCCGTGTTCACCGTCACCGTCGCCCCCGCGGCGTCAGCCGGGAGGAGGGCGCGGAGGGCGGCTACGAGGTTGACGGCCTCCAGCTCGTGGATCGTCGGGAAGCGCGCCCGGAAGGCCTCGGAGTACCCTCGGGCGTAGTAGTGGGTGGGGGAGAAGGCCCCGCCCCCGGTGAGGCAGGAGTCACACTCTATCACCCACTGACGGCCTGCGGGAGCCCGGAGATGCGGCCGTAGGCGCCAAACCACTTCAGGTCCCGGAGGGCGTCGTCGGCGAGGGTGAGGGTGGAGGCCCCGGAGCAGCTGCGCAGCGCCCGGAGGAGCCGGCACATGAACTTCCGGCCGGGGAGCACGCAGCTGCTCACGTGGTTGAGGCGACCGAGGAGACTCTGGAGCTCCTGCTTCCCGAGGGTGGGGCGGGCGACGCGGGCGTCGCAGTCGTCGACGAGGGCCTGGATCTTTTCAGGGGCGACCCGGATGGTCATGGCCTCGCTGTCGAGGGCGAACCCGAGCCAAACGAGGCGGACAGCGGGGGGGGTGACACTTTCCGGGTGCCACGTCGAGGCCGAGGGCTGTGGTGAGGGCGAGGAAGGCATCAAAGGCCTTGCAGGCCTTCAGGTAGGAGCCCTCGCACCCGCCGAAGTCGTCGACGTAGACGAGGGTGTGAAAACCCTCTCGCCGAAGGATCCAGGCCACCGCCGAGGTGACGCGGTCGCAGGCCGCGCCCGAGGAGCGGCATCCGAAGGGCAGGGCAAGGTCAATGTAGGTCCCCCCGTCGAGGGTGATGTCGAAGAGAGGGCAGGAGAGGGGGTCGGCGCGGAGCTGACGGTAAGCCCGGGATATGTCCGCCGACCAGACGTAGGCTCCGGTACCCTCGGACACTAGGCGGCGGCCCACGTCGGCGACGGACGGGAGGGTGTAGGCGTGAGGTTCCCCGAGATACTCGCGCCGGGGGATGCCAGAATTCACGCTGGCGCCTCGGGGATAGGACAGGTCGACGATGACCCGCCTCTTGCCCGAGTCGGACTTGGGGCGGGTCATCATCGGGGAGACCTGCGTCCAGGGAGAGAAGGGAGGGACGTGGAAGGGGCCGATGAGGGCGCCGAGGGCGAGCTCAGTTTTAACAAAGGCCTGGATGTGGGGGAGGAAGTCGGGGGGCTCTCGGTGGTTGGAAAAGGTGGGCCGGGGGAGGGTCAGGGTGGAGTAGTTGGCGGGGAAAACCGAACTCGAGGAGGTCGAGGACGGCCTGGTCGGGGTAGTCCTGGAGGCGGGAGCGCCAGGCAGGGATGTGGAGGCCTGAGGGGAGGGGGATGCGGGCGGCCAAAAAATTAGGTAGGCCCGCTTCCCGGAGGGCGGTGTAGGTGTGGAGGAAGGTGGGGTAGCGGAGCCAGGCCTCGCCGGAAGGGTGGGGCCAGGAGGCGAGGATGGTGGGACGGTAGTGGTGGGGGGTGGGGCCGCAGGAGGGGGCGGCGGGGAGGGTGGCCTGGAGGTCGGGGTCGATGACGTCGAGGGTGGGCTCGTCGAGGGAGGGGGGGGGTTGGGCAGGGGGGGTCTGAGGGCGGGGGTCGGGGGAGGAGGTGCGGCGGGGCGGGCTAGGGGGGCGGCGAAGTCCTGGGCGGTGGGGGGGGGGGGTCGGGGGGCGGGTCGGGGGGGTGAGGGGGCGGGTCGGGGGGGTCAGGGGGGGAGAGGAAGGCGGTGTCGCCTGGGTTGAGGTTGGCATCTGGGTCGAGGGTGACGGGCGAGTGGCGGCGGTAGGCGGTGGGAGCCTTGCTGAGGGGGCACTGGGGCCGTGGGCGGTGGCGGTGGTAGCCTTGCCGAGGGGGCGCTGGGGCCCGAGGGGGGTGAGGTTGCCGATGGGGACGGCGGTGCCGAGGCGGCGGGCAGGCCGCGCCTCGGGCGACTGGGGGGTGGTGTCCGGTGGGCTGGTTAGACTGTGGTGGGCGGCTTTATGAGGGTGGTTTGGCCGGTCTGGGGCCTCCGGGCCGGGCTGGAGGTGCCGGCTTCCTAAAAATCCGGCGAGGCGGGCGCGGCTGCCCGTGCGCGCTTTGCCAAGCATGCTTCCTCCGTGTGCTTGGTCAACACCTTGCGCACATTAGCGCAATATGCGCAGGCGTGGCGCTGCCTGGAGGCCCCCTGGCCGTGGGCCTCCCCCGGGGCTGCCTGGGTGCAGGAGTTAGGGTCCCGGTTCCAGGCATAGCAGAGTGGGCCGTGGGTGTCCTTGCTGTAGGCCACGCGGGTGTCGGGGGCGCGGGACTGGGGTCGGGTTCTTGCGGGGTCGAGTGGGCGGGGTTGGGCAGCAGCGGAGTGGGCGGGCATGGCGAGGCACTCCAGTCTGAGGAGGTTCAGGGCTACGGGGTCGTGCCACCCGTGGGGGAGGGTACCGTCCGCGATGGCGGTAAATACCGTCTCCGAATAGTGGCGGACGGTCGTCCAGGGGTATATGAGATTGTCTCGGCAGACTGATAGGTGGTGGTGGTGGAGTCCCTGGGCGGAGTGGGCGGGGAAGTCTGGGTGGTCGATGAGGGTGAGGAGGGCGAGGGCATATTCATCCTTCGTGGCCTCCCCCCTCTTCACCGGCTTCCTCTCGGGCCCTCTCTTCACTAAGTCGGAGGGGAAGATATAATTAAGTGGAATACCTTGACGTCTGGTTGAGTGTCGCGCCTCGGCGGATGCCAGGATATCCCTGACGGCGTCGGCCGCGGAGGCGGGGCTGTGGCGGGTCTCCTCCTCCTGGTAGGCTGGCGAAGTGAAGGCCGGTGCTTGGGACGAGAGGTGGCGGTACCTCTCGTATTCCGGGTGGGCGGCCCCAGGGAGGGTCGCCTGAGACGGCGGCGGGGGCCGGGCCGCGGTGGTTAGCAGGCGCCCGAGGTGCGGGGGCGGGCTGGCGTTCCGGGGCCGGCCGGGGCGCCTCTGGCGCGGGCCGGGTCTCCTTGGTGGTGATGGAGTCGATCCGGGCGTGGAGGTCGGCGGTGGCCTGCCGGTGCTCCAGCTGCATGCGCTGGAGGGCTTCCAGCACTGAAGAGATGTCGGAGCCCGAGGGGTGGTCCGAGCCCGAGGCGCGGTCCGAGGGCGCCGGGGGGGAGACCGAGACGGAGGCCGGTGACTCGTCCCTCCCGGGGGACGGAGAGGGCCCCGGGGTGCGGGGGGCGGCCCGGGAGCCCTTCCGTCCACGTCCATTTCCTTTAGGCATAGCTGAAGCTGGAGCTGGGGTGAGTCAGCGATCCGAGGTGTAGAGCCAAAGCAGGAAAAGTGGAGAGAGGCGGAAGGCGGCTGGAGGGTGAGTGCCTGAGGGAGGCCGACGGGCGGCCTTATAAGGGAGAAAGGGGGGGGCGGGAGCAGGTGAGGTGTGATAGCGGGCGGCCCGGGGGAGGGCGAGAGGTGGGGAGCAGCGGGCGTCGGGTGAGGCGCGAGCGCTGGAACAAAGAAGGTGGCGAGGGAGGGGGGGGTGGCGAGCTGGGGGTCGGCCGAGGTGAGGAGGCAGCGCCGCAGCGGCGGGGGAGGGTATCTTCCTCTCCTCGCATCAAGCGTAATGCTTCGCATTACGACCAATTTTTTGTTATTCTTACTTTTCAGACAATCATTACTATTCTTGTTGTTCTTGTTGTTCTTGTTGTTCTTGTTGTTCTTGTTGTTCTTGTTGTTCTTGTTGTTCTTGTTGTTCTTGTTGTTCTTGTTGTTCTTGTTGTTCATGTTGTTCTTGTTGTTCTTGTCGTTCTTGTCGTTCTTGTCGTTCTTGTCGTTCTTGTCGTTCTTGTCGTTCTTGTCGTTCTTGTTGTTCTTGTCGTTCTTGTCATTCTTGTTGTTCTTGTTGTTCTTGTTGTTCTTGTTGTTCTTGTTGTTCTTGTTGTTCTTGTTGTTCTTGTTGTTCTTATCGTTCTTTTCATTCTTGTCGTTCTTGTCATTCTTGTCATTCTTGTCGGTCTTGTCGTTCTTGTCGTTCTTGTCGTTCTTGTCGTTCTTGTCATTCTTGTCGTTCTTGATGTTCTTGTTGTTCTTGTTGTTCCTGTTGTTCTTCTTCTTTTAATTCTCGTATTCTCCGCATTCTCATTATTCTTAATATATTATTCATATTATCTTATTATTCTTTCTCACCATTATCGTCATTCTCACCATGCTCATCATTCTTACGATTCTCACCATTCTTACTAGTAATTACCATTGTTACCACTCTCACCACTCTAGTTATTCTTAGTCTTACCATTCCCACTACTATTGCAACTTAGTATTCTTACCATTCTTTCCATTCTTACCATTCCTGTAATTCTTACCATTCCTAATAATACCGGGCACGGTGACCGAATCGGTAGAGCACAGGCCTCGCGTGCGGAAGATCGGGAATTCGTGAGTTCGGTTCCCGGTCGAGTCAAACCAATGACTTAAAAATTGATACTTGTTGCTTCCTAGCCTGGTGCTCAGCATTATCAGGATGGGGCAAGAACTGGTTAGCTCGGTGTCAGGATAATGTGACTGAGTGGGATATTGGGTCATGGTACCGGCGGCCTGATTTCCCAGTGGGGCAGCACTATTAGTGCGAACTGTCACAAGTCGATCGGTACCCGTCCTGATATGACCTTAATCGTTGCTAGGATGTAAAACAACAACAAACAAACACAAACCATTCCTAATATTCAAATTGTTCTTGCTGTTCTCATTTTAATTAATCTATCTAATTTTGTTATTATTATTGACCTTGCTATGGCTTCTCTTTTTTTTTATTCAATCCTTTACTACATTCTCTTTTGCCATAGATAGCATAATAACCTATTATTCTTATTATTCTTGCTATTCTAATTACTACAACACACGATGGCACCCTTCACCGAAAGTGCCCATGTTTGTGGTGAGTTAGGTACTTAGAAGGAATCACATGTGTGTGTGTGTGTGGGGGGGGGGGGGGTTGCGAGGTGCGGGAGGGGCGGCGGGTGTGTGCCTGTGTGAGTGGGGGTGGGGGCGCTGTGAGGAGGGAGGGGGGGGGGGGCGGGCGTCCCATCCAACCGGTATGAAAACAAAATGAGGCCGTTACAAAAACTCACGCGCTCATCGTATATGGTTTAGATTTTGGACGGACGGAAGCTGGAGAAGACGAGCTGGGAGGGCTGGAAAGCCGTGTGTTTGGTGTGGTGGGACGGTGGGATGGGGAGGTGGGTGTCTACAGGGGGGGGGGGTGCCTTTGGTGACCCAGGCCTTGCTGACTTCCGGTTGCAAGGCGCAGACTGTGGGAACCTGGCTGAGGCTTGGGGGGTCGGGCTCCAGCTGGGGCAGGGCGAGGGGGGTGGGGGGTGGAGGTGGAGGGGCGTGTAGGGGGTGGTAGGGGGCGCTGCCGCCGGTTGTTACGCGCCGTTATGCCAGTTACAGCGCCCTGCACACCGACAGCGCTCTCTGGTGGAGATGAGGCTCGGGGCGCCACCGGAAGTTGGTCCAGCGTTCGGCTGACCCTAACGGTCGCACATAACTGCACCAGCCTCAGTCTGACTCCGCGCGGTAGTTTGCGGCGGTGAATAAGTGTGTGTGTGTGTGGGGTGGGGTTATTCCGAGTTCCGTTGGTACCTCGGAAAGGAATTAACAATATATATATAAATACAAATTCAAGGCATTCAGAATTTTTGTTATGTCATCTCATTTCCTGCAATTTTAGCAATTCATATTTCCCACACTCCCCAAACCAATGACTTATAAAATAGGTACCTGTTGCTGCTCGGCGCTTGGCGTTATAAGATCAGGACAGGGACTGGGCGCACAGTGTCAAGATAATGTGACTGTGTGGGACATCAGGTCATGGTGCCGGTGGCCTGATTTCCCAGTGAGGCAGCACTATAAAGTCACCATGAGTGCGCAGTGTCACAAGTCGGTGCATGTCCTGGTATGGCCTAGGGTCTTACTGGGGCGTAAAACTACACCAACCACCCAGCCTCCCCCGACCCTCGCTGAGGACTGGTTGGGCTCCTTAGGCTGCCTTTTTCCTTCCTCCCCCCCCTCCCCCCTACCCCTCAATTCCTCTGATCACTACCCATCAGAAGCCAACTCCCGACCACATGGGACTGCGTTCAGTGGTGCCCATTCAGTGCTGCAGATTTGCAGTCTTCAGCGCACCAATGCGACTGAAAACTCCCCCAAAACAAACACACTCCTTCACCTGGGGCCATATGCATGGAGCAGTGTTAGCGAGCCAAAACGCGTTTAGGCGGGATTTCTGGTTTAGCGCCGAAAAGTCGGTATGCATGGAGCAGTGTTAGGCCTAACACCACAAGGTTAAACTAGGTTAAGCTAAACCAGAAAATAGCTGGTTTACAGGTGGTGTTAGTTATCAAATCTATTCAATGCGATCATATTTAACAGAATTAGCTACCAAATAAGTGAAATTTGACCAATTTAACCCTAAATTCGAAGCGTTATTAAGGCTACCGCCGCATTGGCGGCGATGTCAATAGTTATATTTTCGAATCGACGAACGTAAAGTAAACAAATCGCCGCCGCCGAATCGGCGGGAATTTCTTACGCCCAAATCTATTAAATGCTGTCATATTTAACAGAACTACATACGCAATAAGTGAAATTTAAGCAAATTAACCCTAAAAACGAAGCAATATTAACGCAGCAGGCCGCATTGGCGGTGATATTAATAGTTATATTTTCGAATCGACGAACGTAAAGTAAACAAATCGCCGCCGTCACCGCCGCCGAATCGGCGGGAATTTCTTATGCCCAAATCTATTAAATGCTGTCATATTTAACAGAATTACATACGCAATAAGTGAAATTTAAGAAAATTAACCCTAAAAACGAAGCAATATTAACGCAGCAGCCGCGTTGGCGGCGATATTAATAGTTATATTTTCGAATCGACGAACGTAAAGTAAACAAATCGCTGCCGCCGTCGCCGCCGAATCAAGGGATTTCCCAAATCTATAAATACATTCACGTTTAGCTAACACTCACCGTTTAGACTGCCATGCATACCGTTTCGACGCCGCCGATAAACGGTGATAGCTATACGGTGTTAGAGGGATAACACCACACGCCGCTAACACTCCTCCATGCATACGGGCCCTGGTTGGAGAGCTTACTTACGTCGTATTAGCTATGGTGGTCATTTGACCCCGGATTCAATTACCGGGGTCAAATTTTATATACGATTAATGTGCAGTTTGACAAATCTGGTTGTGGCACACTGAGTTTTGGGAAGTTTTCATAATACATCTACACAGTATATTTAGTTTGGGAAGTATTTAGTAAATTAGCAATGAATGTTAGGAAATATTTCATTAGTTGCAACAAATGGCTACAGACCAGAGGTGCCCATGATAGTGTTGACTGAGTGGGATATCAGGTCATGGTGATGGCGGCCTGGTCTCCCAGTGGGGCAGCACTATAAAGTCGCCATGAGTGCGCACTGCCACAAGTCGGTACCGTCCTGATATGACCTTAGATGTTGCCAGGATGTAAAACCTCAACAACCAACCATCCATCCAAATAGACTACATCACGGTTTCGACTGCGCATGCGCTGAAAACGGCGTTGGGAGCAAAGCAAAGGCGTACGCCCATTGAGTTTGCTGATACGCTTAGGGCAAAACTAGCATTTAAATTCAAAATAACTAGAAATACATAACAATTTGGCATAAACATGGATGGAAGGATGCAGTATAATAATATAATGAATATGTTTAAGACACAACTCTCCATAAACCATAGAATATAAATAAAAACATGAATAAAATAAATAAAACTGACTCTGGCTATGGCTCTAACACTAGTCCGAGTGCCTAGATTTGTCTAAATCTAAATGCACATGGCATAAGAGGTGCTGGTTATATTGATGTAAATGCAATGCTGGATAAAAGATTAATATCTTAATTTATTATATATATTTTTTTAGTTGGTATTCTATGTTTCAAATAAGAGCTGAGATCAGCTGAAACTCGCACATTTCATAGCTGCACCCAGTGTTTTAGCATGTGCGATGTGCTTCTCACGGCTTTGTTTTGCTCTGATGCATCCCACAATGCACCGCGCCGCTGGAACCGTGATGTGGTCTATTGAGATTCACATCCTGTGACCTGCTTGCTACACGGGAAGCTCATTTAGCCATCCCGCTGTCTGTGTTCCGGTTTGTTCACAATACTCTCACTGAGTCTATATATACTGTACTTATATTTGTTTTGATTCTATGTTTGTATATCGGCCGACTTAGACCCTTGGTTGTTGTGGTTGGTGTCCCAAAGAAGATGTCATTGTTACGTCTGTCCATTTTGGCTTTTTAACGCATTGATAAAAATGAGTCACGTGACCCCCCCCCCTGCCATTCTGCTGCGGTAGTGACATGAGAGTACAGTAAAGCCTTTCTAACGGACCACCTCCACAGATCGACAACTCCCCTATATCGATCGCATTATTTGGGTCCCAACGATACCATTGTAAATTTGTAGCCATATCATATTATAAGTCCCTAAGCCGACCACCTCACTAAATGGACCACTTAAAGTCGGTCCCAAGGGCGGTCGATTTAGAGAGGTTGTATTGTAGTTTGAGTAGTCTGTAATGTAACCAACCCCTAGTGTCCACTTTTACTAGTTTTAGTACTGAACCAGACAGACGACAGACACACTTAATATACTTACCGAATACTACCACTCACCAAACAGCAATTGACCTGATTACAACACCCACTTCCGGTGACCTATTTTTTTCTTAATTTGGCCAAGTAGCGGCGGTGGTGCAGCTGGTGAGATGGTGGTGGAGGACATTCCTGGTGTCAGGGTCTTACTTACAGATTAACTTACAGATCCTCTTCTGGCTGATAAGGCCTTATTGGGCTTCTACTTTCTAGTGCCAGCTCGTTAAGGTAAAAAAACACACTTTTCTTTGCAGGGTCGGAAGGAGGAAGGTCACTGAAGACCCGATCCTACTGGTGCTGGTGGTGAAATGTGGGTTTGTGGGTATGTATGTGTGCAGTGGCCAAATGTAAGACCAAGTTTTTATCGGCTCCTGTGTTAAGGACGGGTGGCGGGTTAGCTAACGTCGGTGTTGGAATATGTGTCACGGGAAATGTATGTAACCAAAGCGCGGCGGGGTTAGCTAACCAATGCGTTATTTATAGATTTGGGGAAACCCTCTGCACCTGTACCCGGCAAGCACTGCTATTTGACAATATCGGCGGCCAGGAACCAGCAGCCTTCTTAGTGGTGAGCCTCTTACCAGCGGCGGTGATTTGTTTTGTGTACATTCGTTGATTTGACAATATGAATAACGCCACCGATGTAGCTGCTACATTAATATCGCTTCGAATTTAGGGTTAATTTAATGAAATGTCATGATTTGAGTATGTAATTCTGTTAAATATGATTGCATTGAATAGATTTGGGCCTAAAATATTGCTGCCGGCGTTATGCCAGTATGGATATCGACGTCGCGGCAGCGGCCACAATGTTTAGTTGACGTTCGATAGTATGGATATCGATGTCGCTGCGGCGGGTATTTTACATTCGTCGATTTGACAATATGAATAATGCCGCCAATGCGGCGGGAGCGTTAATATCACTTCGAATTTAGGGTTAATTTCATGAAATTTCACTTATTGCGTATGTACTTCTGTTAAATATGGTTGCATTGAATAGATTTGGGCGTAATCGGTCCCTAACACCGACGTTAAATCTCCTATATGTTGGGGTTAGTGTAGGCGACCTTAACTCTCGAGGCGTTTGCCTAACCCAAGCACATACATTGTCACTTTTGGCTCTAACACCGGGAATCCGCACGACGCGCAGGTTAGGACCGCTAACCCGGCTTCATACATTTGGGCCGGTGTAGGTGTAGGTGTAGGTGTGGGTGTGGGTGTGGGTGTGGGTGTGGGTGTGGGTGTATATGCGGGTATGCATGTGTGAGTGTGGTGTGTGGGTGGCTGCATGTGTGGGTATGTGACTGTGTGTGAGGTGTGTGGATGTGGGCGCATGGTGTGGGGGTTGTGTGTGAGTGGGTGTGGTGTGGGTGCGTGGTGTATGTGTGGTTTGTGGTGTGTGGGTGTGGGTGGATGTGCGGTTATGGGTGCGTGGAGTTTGTATGTGTGTGTGGGTGGGTGCGTCGGTGCGCGGGTGTGGGTGTGTGTGCTTGTGGCGGGGTATATGTGCAGGTGTGGTGGATGCGTGAATGTGTGGCGGGGGGGGGGGGGGAGAGAGTACATAAGGGCTGTGGGAGTGCGGTGGTATGTATGGTCATAATAATACTGGCATGGGAAGTTAATTGAGTTGAGTCGGGAAGCAGGGTGTAAGATCGTGTGTGAGTACCTGTGAGTGTGTAAGAGATTGTATGCGATTTCTGTGAATGTGTAAAAGATTGTCTGTGAGTATCTATGAGTGTGTGAGATATTGTACACGAGTATCTGTGAGTGTGTACGAGATTGCATGTGAGTATATGTGAGTGTGTGAGATATTATGTGTGAGTATATGTGAGTGTGTAAGAGATTGCATGTGAATATCTGTGAGTGTGTGAGATATTGTGCGTGAGTATCTGTGAGGGTGTACGAGATTGCATGTGAATATATGTGAGTGTGTGAGATATTGTGCGCGAGTATCTGTGAGTGTGTACGAGATTGCATGTGAGTATATCATTATATGTGAGTGTGTGAGATATTGTGTGCGAGTATCTGTGAGTGTGTAAGAGATTGTGTGCGAGTATCTGTGCGTGTGTGAGAGAATGTGTGTGAGTATCTGTGAGTGTGTAATAGAATGTGTTTTAGTAACATCCTAGAAACATCTAAGGTCATATCAGAACAGCTACAGACTTGCGTCAGTGCCTACTCATGACGACTTTTTAGTGCTGCCTCACTAAGAAACCAGGCCATCAGCACTATGACTCGACACCCCACTTACCCACATTATCCTGATACTGAGCTAACCAGTCCATGCCCTATCCTAGTAATGTTCAGCTCCAGGCTAGGTAGTGACAAGTATCAATTTTGTAAGTCACTGCTTATATTCTGTCAGGGGAGGTTTGGGGGAGGATGGGGGGTGGGTAGTGAGTGCTTGGTCATAATAACAGTGGAGTGTGCTGGTGGATATGGAATGAGGGTTGGTGGGGGGGGGGGGGGGAAGTGTGAGTGAATATGTGTGTATGAGTGAGTGTGCGGGAGATTGATTGTATGTGAGTGGCTGATATTTGGTTATAATCACACTACTCTGTACCAGTGACTGAGAGAGATGGGATGGTACTTGGTAGCATAGTGATTGTGAGTGTGTGTGTGAGGGAGGGAGGGAGGGAGGGATGGAGGGAGGGTGGGCTGGGGGGTGGAGGGACATGGGGTGTGGAGGTAGGATTGGGGGACATGGGGCAGGCTGACCGACATGGAGGGAGGGTGGGGGTATTAGGGGAAGGACGAAAGGGTGGGTGCGGGGTTGGGACTTGGGCCAGGGCGGGGGGAGGGCTGGGAGGGTAAGAGTAAATAGGACAAGAAGAGAAGGGAGGGCGGAGGTGGATGGACAAGGGGAAGCGAAGTGGCAAGGAGGGTAGGTGTACATGGGACAGGAAGAGGCGGAGGGATGGGGTGGAGGGACAGGGGACAAGGAGGGTGGAGGGGGAGAGGGAAGGGTCAGGGAGGGTTGGAGGACCAGAGAGATGGAATGGGGACAGGGAGGGTAGGAGGACATGGGACAGGGAGGGGACACGGAGGGTAGGGGGACATGGGACAGGGAGGGTGCATGGAGGGTAGGTGGCATGGGACAGAGAGGGTGACATGGATGGTAGGAGGACCTGGGACAAGGACGGGGGCATGGGGTTAGCGGGCATTGGACAGGGAGAGGGGTCAGGGAGGGTAGAGAGACAGGGTAGGTAGAGGGTAGAGGTACAGGGAGGGGATCAGGGAGGGTAGGGGGACATGGGACAGGGACGGGGAACAGGGACGGTAGGGGGACATGGGACAGGGAAGGGGAACAGGGAGGGTAGGACATGGGACATGCAGGGCGGCAGGGAGTGTAGGGGGCATGGGACAGGGAGGGGGACAGGAAGCGGGGACAGGGATGGTAGGGGGACATGGGACAGGGAGGGGGAACAGGGAGGGTAGGACATGGCACAGGGAAGGCGGCATGGAGAGTAGGAGGTGCTGGACAGGCAGCGGGACAGGGGGGGGGGGGGCAGGGAGGGACGGGGGACTTGGGACTGGGAGGGGGACAGGGAGGGTAGGGGGACCTGAGACAGGGAGGGGGACAAGGAGGCTAGGGGGACATGGGACAGGGAGGAAGCAAAGATGGGGGGACATGGGGTGGGCCGACATGCATGCAGTGTGTGTGTGGATGTGTGTGGGTGTGGGTAGGGCAGGAGGCTGGCGCCGACATCCACTTTCCAGAGATGATCTGATGCTGGTGCAATTATTGTCATCACCCGGAGTGGCAGCGTACACACTGTAACGGCGCGACCAGGCGACACATTACCGCTACCGGAAGTGTGCGCGCGCACCAGTCATTACCGCACCGGACACCTCTCGGCGCCCCGCCACTCACCCGCACGGGTGGACGGGTAGGGGGGAGGTAGGTGGGAGGGGATGGAGGGAGAATGGGGGTGAGGGAGGGGGGAGGGAGACGGAGAGGGGAGGGTGGAGAGGGTGGAGAGGGTGGAGAGGGTGGAGAGGGTGGAGGGGCTGAGGGGAAAGGGGAGGTGGTAGAGGAGGAGCAGGGGGAGGGGAGAGAGGGGGGAATGCGTGTATGGGGAGGGGGGAAGGGGGAGGGGGAGGGGGGAGGTGGTAGGGGAGGGAGGGAGGAGAAGGGGAGGGAGGAGAGGGGGAGGGGAAGGGGTGGGAAAGGAGCTGGGAGAGGGAAGGGTGGAGGGGGAGAGGGGAGGGTGGATAGGGGCTGAGGGGGAGGCGGAGGGGAGGAGTGGGAGGGGAGAGTGGAGAGGGGTGTGTGGGTGGGGGAGGGGAATGGGATAGTAGGGGAGAAGAGGGTGTGTGTGTGGGGGGGGGGGGAGGTGAAGGGTGGAGGGTGGAGGGTGGAGGGCTAATTTTATATGGCTTAGTTTGACTAATAACAATGGTAATGACAGAAGAGGGGCGACATTAACTCAGCTCACCCCCTGCACTCCCTCATGTCACCATAATTGGTGGAAGTCATTCATTTACTTCGATTCAGGTCATGGCAGGAAGACAGGAAACACATACAGTCATCATCATGCTATCGGTCGAGATGCGACAAAGACTGCTTTCATTACTTGACTGCCACTCTCCATTTAGCTCTCTGCTGTGAGAGTGATGTCCATGAGTCGGTCTTAATGTCTCTCAGCTTCAGGTTTCTCTTGATGGTATCCTTGAACCGGAGACAAGGGCGCCCTCTCTTTCTGTAACCAGAAGACAGTTGAGAGTAGAGGATTTGCTTTGGTAGTGTGTCTGATGACATCCTCATGAGGTGTCCAGTCCACCGGAGATTCTTTTTGATCAGAAGATCTTCAATAGAGGGCAGCCCCGTCTGTTCGAGTATTTCCTTATTTGTCACATGGCAGGAAGACAGGAAACACACAATATGTACGTAAATATATACACATATATGTAGAGAGAGACAGATAGAGAATGAGCGATATAGAACGAGAGAAAAAATAGATAGAGAGAAGGGGATATATATACAGAAAAAGAGAAAGAGAACGAGAGAGAAAGAGAGGGACCATGAGAGGGACAAAGATAGGAAAAGAGACAAAGAAAGACAGAAAGATAGAAAGAGATGGGGAAACAGTGAAAGAGAAATATATATAGAGAGAGAGGACGAGAGAGAAAGAGAGAAAGGGAAAGGGAGCTAAAGAGAGGAAACGAGAAAGACAAAAAGAGAGAAAGGGAAATTGAAAGAGAAGGAGAGAAAGAGTCCTGATATGACCTTAAATGTTGCCAGAATGTAAAATCCCAACAAGCAATCGAAGGGAACAAGGGAGAGAGAAAGAGAGAGCCAGAAAGAGAGGAAGAAAGAAAGAGTCAGAAGAGGGAGACATCGGCCTATATTTTGAGAGTTTAGTACGATATATATATATATCATACTAAATTATCATCATATGATTGATGTTGGAGTCAACTGCTTTGTAACGAGCCTGACCTATATGTGAGATTGTGACCATATTTCACATACAACGTACACATATATTATATAATGAATCATATCAATATAAATGACTGACATATAACCTGACTTTTTGTCGCATGTGGAATATTGCCTATCCGTATTATTGCACCCATTGTATTACCATTAATTGAGTATGTACCAGTGGCGCCACCTGTGGAGCCACCATGAACTACGGCGTATTCTGCCACTCATATTCAGGACTATATATCGATAGAAATCGAGGTGTTTGTTGGGGATTTACGTGGTAGCAACATTTAAGGTCACATCATGAGGGATACCGAATTGTGACAGTGTGCCCTCATAGTGACTTCGCAGTGCTGCCCCACTGGGAGACCGGGCTGCTGGAACCATGACTCGATATCCGACTCAGCCACATTATCATGATACTGAGCAAACCAGTCCTGGCCTTATCCCATTATCATGGAACTGATGGAAATGAGAAATTGTTCACCTAAAGCATATTTTAAACCCACACTCCTTGCCATGCGAGGACTAGCATACTAACAATTACACTGCCTAGGCTCCCTGATGCAATCACCCTATCCAAGCCTTCCCTGTATATATTGATCGTTCCCTGAGAGGTCCGTGCAGACTACTACGATATTAATGTATAAGCTTCAGGATAGGTTGCAGCACATATATGTAAGTTATTGATTTGACCAACTCATCCTTGAGGTGAAATGGGTATGAAGCACTTGTTGCCTGACATGGGGTTTGAAGCTTCAAAGCATACAAATACGATAGGCCAAATATATTCAATGTGGCCTTGTGGATGACAATACCATCTTTAAATTCATGAAGATCCATACTGCCTATCATGGATAAGTCTGAATAGACTTCTTTTCACCATTAGACAGTTTGTCGATAGAAAGCCCCAGCCTACACTTTTACCGACCTACGGGATTTTTATCCTCCCACACCACATAGACATGGTATGAGAGCAACTGCCCTTTGATGACGCTGCAAGGTATACACAGCGGTGGAAATACAAATTTGCAGAGGAGATGGCATCAAGAATCAAACAACCGACCTTCAGATTAGGAAGGAGTTTGACTTAGAAAATGGTTACACTCTAACCACTCCGCTACAGAGAACATCACAAGGTCTACTAATTTTCCTGGCATAATAAACTCATGGAACCATTGATACGCCAGGACTAGTGCATTTAAATGTTTTAAGTATCTTCTATTTCTTAAAGGGAAGTTTGTTGTTGTTGTTGTTGAAGATTTATACTGCCTATCATGGATAAGCCTGAATAGGCTTGTTTTCACCATTAGACAGTTTGTCGATAGAAAGCCCGAGCCTACACTTTTACCGACCCAAGGGATTTTTTACCTCCCACACCACATAGACATGGTATGAGAGCAACTGGCCTTTGATGATGCTGTAAGTTATACACAGTGGTGGAAATCCAAATTGGCAGAGGTGGGGGCACAGGGAATCGAACCACTGACCTTCAGATTAGGAGTCCGACCTAGAAAAAAGTCAGACACTCTAACCACTCCGCCACAGAGAACACCAAGTTTAATTTCTTTCAATGGGTGTTCCTTTTGTTTGAAGCAAATGCTTACTAAGTGAGTCACCAGTATCTAAGTTGATTATGTAGGATCAAATTTAATTAAGTATTTAGTTGAGAAATTTGCTGCTTTCATCGGACTATGCAGGCTAAAGCTTGATCCAATAACCAATGATAAGTGAGAAATAGAGAGCGTCAAACCACATCAATCAGCACTACTTGTTCTCAGCACCCAGTAGCAGATAAGCAAGCTCTTTGTTTAATATCAATATCAGAGCATTGTAATATATCCTGTGATTCAAACCCATGAGTTTGAACCCTGGTCGAGTCAAACCAACGACTTAAAAATGTATACTTGTCGCTTCCTACCCAGCCGCTTGGCATTATTAGGATAGGGCAAGGACTGGTTGGCTCAGTGTCAGGATAATGTGACTGAGTGGGATATCAAGTCATGGTGCTGGTGGCCTGGTCCTCTTATGGGGCAGCACTATAAAGTCACCATGAGTGCGCACTGTCACAAGTCAGTACCTGTCTTGATATGGTCTTAGATGTTGCCATGATGTAAGACTCCAACTAATCCTTTCCTTATCCTAATAATGCCGAGTGCCTGGCTAGGAAGCGACAAGTTTACATTTTTAAGTCATTTATTTGACTCCAGAGTTCGAACCTATTGGGGGGGGGGATGAATATATTTATCCTGCTCATAACGGATAAGTGTGTTAGCACTGGTTTTCACTGCTGGGCAGCAGTAATCCCATTTGATTTAAATCTTTTATACCTGTGGGTTCGAATCCCATGATCTCCCAAAACGGGAGACGGACACAACCCATTCAAGTCTGGTCACAACCCCAAAGGCTAAATTGGTAAGAACGCTAGCTGGTTTCTGGGGTGAGTAGTCATTATTAGAATCTCAGCCGAGTCAAATCAATGACTTACAAAATTTATACTGGATGCTAACCAACCCGGTGCTTGGCATTACTAGTATAGGGCAAGGGCTGGTTTGCTTAGTATCAGAATAATGTGACTGAGTGGGATATCTGGTCATGGTACTTACAGGTCAATCACCCATTGGGGCAGCACTATAAAGTCAGCCTGAGTACACACTGTCACAAGTCAGCACCGTATAATTATATTTTGCTATGATGTAAAACTTAAATAAATAAACAAAACAAACAAATCAAAGGCATCCAGTCTCACTGGACGCCTTTGATTTGCATGGCACTGCATTTCTGGGCATAATTAACTCCTAGTAAATGGTTACTTTCATAAAAAAAATACAAACATCAACAAATACAAGCATCTGCTACACTGGCCACAGCTGGTCCAATGTACTAACAACCCCGGCCCAACAGCAGAATTCATATTTCTGTCAGGTACCTTATCAACACTGAAACAACAAACTGCAAATAACAAACTCACATATCTAACTATAATCGGGTAACACTAGAATATTTCTAGCAAGGTCAGATTTATATACCGCTTCTCTAACTCCAACTGACCAGACCCTACATTAAAACTGACTACAACTTTACCAAATGAATACAGAAAATAAATCCTGCTTACATTCTAAATACCATCACCCCACGCGCTCCTTTGCCTGCTGCCAACAAACCAAGTTATCCACCATACAAATTATTTGCCCAGCAAATTCAGAAATGTGTATCAGTCTGGTAGTATTGCTATAGACCAGGGGCCCTATGGTACTGGGACGGCTCACTCCCTATCTCCCCCATGTGATGTAAATTTTGTGGTGCCACCTTGTGGTGGGTTTGATCGACCCAGCTGCTGGTTGGTGTTTCACATGTAAACCCATACGGTTATATCATGCATGAGACGGGTGAGCGTGAATACACATCAATATGAAATTGCTATGAACAGGCACACATCATCGTCGTCCTCATCGCAATCATCACACATCTTTCACATTCATAGATACATTTGTGCATATATAATAGCATCTGTTTAGCCAGGGGAACATCCAGTGCACCAAGTGGTGGGTTTGATCATTTTGATTGCACAGTACAGGCTGAGTGAGCTGTCTTGGTATTATAGGGTCTTTGTATAAACATAGACACTAATAAAGTCTGTACTAGACTACTAAATGACTGAAACGTACAATCCTCCAAGCATTGTTTATCCCATCATTAATAACAACCTACTTACTCAAACTACTTCATGTAGTCAAAAAACACACCTGAAGTATTATTAACCTTTTAAGCATAACCCTATAAGCTAACCACACTCTGTCTAACAGAATAAACAAACCATTCTACTAACACTCACTCCATCTCAAAATGTTAACTCCAACAACATGATAGTTTTGCAATTCACAACATAGTAGGCATACAAACCTATGAAGGGAAACTATGCACCTAACCACCCCGTAATGTAAAGGTCTAATCAATACACATGTATGCATCAAGTGTGTAGGAATACAACATATAACTGCTATTTTTGTATGTGAATTGTCAAACTATACCATATGTAAGTCTTTGAATGTTTGATATTGTTATTTCAGCTGATTTGGGCCAGCTGCTGGTGACAATATCAGACTACATATGCATATATTGTAAATAACTGTATTGTCACATGGCTGGAAGACCAGTGCCACGGCGCTGACAAAATACTTTATTCAATGAATAAACTATATTTACAACAACAACAAAAAAATACTGATCTAGTCATACGACACTACTGTTTCCATATTGCTATGGAACTAGTGGGTTAAAGAATGTCATCAGACTATATGTTGCAAATGATATATTTGACAGTTATTATATACCTTACTCTATATACCATTTTCTGTGTAAATAATCCTGAATTGAAAAATGGCTGGAAGACCACTGCTTTGGCACTGACAGCAGAATTAACATATTTACCCCCCCCCCCCCCCAATCCCCAAATAATTTATTTTAAAATAGACTCGGTCCTGTTAGTGGACCTTTAATGCGTGACCTACATTGGGCGTGTTTTGCTAAATAGACTGCACGCACCGGAAGTGCAAATTGCTGCTCACGCGCTACAATATACAGTTTACTTGTGTTGTCTGGTGATGGGGAACACCTGGGGTTTGTGGGTACAAGCACACCCGCTTCACGAGGTCACCATTGAACTTTGTGTAGCCACAAAGAGTAAACCCCTTGTATCCGGTGTCCGGTGAGTAGGTTTAATGGGCTGGCCACCTTAGCAACATCAAAGGTTTTTTAGTTTTTATTTGTTGTTAGGGTTTTATGTTGTAGCAACATCTAAAGTCATGTCAGCATGGTCGGTTGGTTGTTGGAGTTTTACGTCCTGACAACATCTAAGGTCATATCAGGATGGGTCCCGACTTGTGATAGTGCGCACTCATGGTGGCTTCATAGTGCTGTCTCATTGGGAGGCTTCGCTGCTGAGATCATGACACAATATCCCACTCTAGTCATATTATCCTGATGCTGAGCTGACCAGTCCTTGCCCTATCCTATTAATGTTGAATGTATCAATTTAGTAAGTCAATATTGACTTGGGTGGGATTCAAACACCCTACCTTCTGTACGGGAAGCCAGCGCTCTTACTGATTCGGCCACCACGTCCAGCCAATATTTCGGGTTTTACCAGGATGGTGATACCCCAGTCACACTACAGCTTGCGACCACTTTGCGACCACCTTAGACCAAAGAACCCCCACTTACCTGTGATGTCCTTGCTACCAAAACAATGGTTGGCGATGTCTGGGCATCACTGGTGAGTGTGGGTTCTTTGCTCTAAGGTGGTCACAAAGTGGTCGCAAGCTGTAGTGTGACTGGGGTATCACCAACTTGTGACACTGCAACCTTATGACGGTTTTCGAGTGTTGCATGATTGGGTAGTTTGATTTAGAGTTACTAGTCCGATGCTTTTATATTAGTCCTTTAAAGTTACTAGTCCGATGGTAGGTATTCAGTTTCTGACATTTTTCTGAGATAAATGTATTATGTTGGTCCTTATAATCTACCTTACGATAACTTGAAGTAACTTTTATTTTAAATGGTAAACTTTTGATATATTCGAAGTGCAAAATTAATTTAGGAAAGCACACCAAAACTCTCACACTATCGGCTTCTGTGTCAACAGATTCTATTAAATTGAATCAGTATTCCCTTATATGTGGCGACAAATGTTTACTAAGTACACCGGTATCTAAGTTAGATATGTAGAATAAAATCTAGATTATTGCTTTGGTTTTGAAAATGTTATGTTTTCATCAGACTATGCAGCTTTAAAATAAGTTACTTCAAACTAAACTAACTAGAAAATAGTGATCAATCTAAAGCCCCAGTCACACCTACCCGGATCAGGGGCCGGACGAGCCCCAGACCGTGATCCGGCATGAGTCGACCTGATCCGTGACTGGTCCGGCCTCATCCGGGGTCTGCCCCCAGATGTTTTTAAATGTTTTAAACATCCAGGGCGGTCTGGGGCATTTTGCGATCTGGGCTCAATCCGGCATCGTCCGGGATGATCAGGGGGTAATCCGGGGGTGGTCCGGGTAGTCCGGGGGTGCTCTGGGGGTAGTCTGTGTACCGTCCGGGGCCACGGTTTAACCCGGACCAGCCCGGACTAGTCTGGACTAGCCCTGGCATAGTCATGGACAACTCCCGGACTGCCCGGATAAGACCCAGACAAGCCGGATGAGCACGGATTAGCCATGGATCGCCATGGAGCAAGTCCACTTCAAGTCTGGGACTACTCCGTGGACACACTGGGTAGTCCGGGGGGTGGTCCGGCTCAGTCCGGGGTGATCCGGCCTCTGGTCCGGGGCTAGGCCGTGGCTCATCCAGGTAGGTGTGACTGCCAGGCAAAAAACGACCAAAATAGCAATTTTAACCGGGGCCGTCCAGGACAGTCCGGGCGACTGTTCTGGGGGTGGTCCGGCTAAAAATCCGGGGCTCGTCCAGGTAGGTGTGACTGGGGCTTAATGTATTATTTTACCATTAAGCCGTGTTCACACCTCGGCGTTAATTTGCCTCATCTAGTGCGCCTAATCTAAGTCGGCTCACATTGGCCGTGTGAACCCGATGTTGAGGCGGATTAGGGCTGAGTCGCCTCATCTAGTTTGCCGCATCTAGTTCGCCTCGCGTGGTGGTTTAAATGAAGCGAACTAGCTTGGGTCGGCCCATCTTGCTTGTGTGAACGGTAGCGGTTTACTTGAAGCGGATTAAGCACGTCATACTGTACAGTATAATTTGGTCTATGAAGGGGCTAGAGGTGCACAGATATTTTTTTCAGCATTTATTTTTAGGGTTTCACTGCCCAGCAGAAGTTTTGACCGTTCCAAACCAATACGATTCAGTCATTACATATCTAGGTCGAACCCACACTCTCTCGTGCCGGCGTCGACGAACCCAAAATGGCGCTGGTTAGTCTGGACTTGCTCATGCGCAGATATCCACTTCCGCCTTAATCCGCTCCGTGTGTGGACACGACTCTAGTTCGCCTCATCTAGTTCGCCTTATCTAGTTCGGCCTAAAGTTGTGGGTGTGAACACGGCTTAAGTCTGCACTGGCCTCAGAGGAGAGGAGGTGCACAGACAGGTGGGCGTAGATATGGTGATGGCATCAGGGAGTCTAGGTGGGGTGATGGTTAGCACCCTATCCAAGAATGCAACAGGTGTGGGTTCGAATACTGTTCTCGGCACAACATTTCCCATTTTCACTACCCTGACTACAGTATTTATTTATTTTTATACCCAGAAATTGAAAACCATAGAACTACGTAATATTAATCAATGAAAGTTAGAAACAACAACAAACAATAGCACACATATAAACTAATGTCGTGGGGGTGATAAAAATGCAAAATATTGTGCCTAGAGTGGGACTCGCACCCACATCTCTTTGCATTCCGGGCCAGTGTGCTAACCATTACACCACCTAGGATCACTGATATCGCCACACTACCCATGCCTACCTGTCTAGGCGGCTCCTTGCCTGAGAGGTCAATGCAGAGCACTACACTCATCCCCCTGGAATTGTAAGTCTTTTAATGCTTACAATTACATAAATACAGGCAGTGCACTTACACATACACAGGGTAGGTTCAACAACTATACAGCGTGTAGCTTGTACAGAATCCTGGTCACGGCAACCAGTGTCGTGGGGCTGATGAAAATGGGAAATAGTGTGCCTAGAGTGGGACTCGAACCCACATCGCTTTGCATCCCGGGCCAGGCTCCCTGATATCACCACACTACCCACGCCTACCTGTCTATGCGGCTCCTTGCCTGAGAGGTCAGTGCAGACCAGTACACTAATAAGCTTTAAAAAAAAGAATTCTAGCATATTATTTCAATACAGTGGCTTTAATTTTAACAATTTCATTTCCTACTCGTCTTGGTTTTTCCCCCCACTATCGTCTATCAGCAATACATGTAGCAATCCATAACATCCACATACCGAGTAATGCAATATTCATTGCTGGCTTTCAAAAAGTTGTCTTTGAATATAGCTGATATCAGTGACCCATTTTCTGTAACAAACAACATGCCCAACAGAGGCATGATAGATAGCGTTCCTTTATGCACCAATTAACCCTTAAATGGAATATTCCCCGCAAATGACAAGAATTAATGTTGGCGGCCCGAGGTCTGTAATGCCCGGTACACACCTCCCGTATAAAACCTAAAACTACCCGTTTCGTGACTCAGTTTGAGTTTTCGTCGGTTTCAGTCTTTAGGTGTGTGACCCCCTAACACACCTGAGCCTTCCGTTTCACGACTTAAAACTCAGTTTTAGGGCTTTAGACTGGAATCTTATAAGATTCGAAAAATGAATCGGGCCATTTGAGTAATGGTATATGTGAGTGCCCCAGTCTTTAGCAGTCGGTATATGTGTGTTGTCCCTGTGTTCAGTTTTAGTCGGGAAACGGGACGGGTCACGTTGTGACGGGTCGTGTCAGGCAGTCAGTTTTAGCGTGTGAATCATATATGGGAGGTGTGTACCAGGCTTAACCCAATAAACGACAGGAAATAATGGCTTTCCCATGGTGCGACCGTGCTGGAAACTAACAGGAAATGTGGGCATTTGATGAAGTACTTCCCTGATAGATGAGATGAAATAATGTAGTAATGTTTTCTTTTGAAGAAAAAGAGGTTTATTTACCCTGTCTATCACTCATAACTTCCCGATAGAAAAACAAAGCTTGCTTTATTTAACGACGCCTCTAGAGCACATTGATCTTTATCATCGCTATTGGACGTCAAACATATGGTCATTCTGACATATTTCTTGGCACCATAGCCATCGGCAGGAACAGTTTCTATTAAATTGACTTATTGTGCCATGTTATACAGCAACACATGTTAGTGCACTTTTTGAGGGCAGCTGGACTGTACCACCTCATATAGTTTACTAAATAAATTCTATCAATTATTAATACAACTTTTCTTTTTCTATCGGAATTTATTTCCCTTGACCACAAATATATGATTGTGAGCTTTCTAATTTAATGAGTGTCTATTGGCACATAATTGATTATCTGCTTTTACATGTAAAAGCGATGGTTTGAACAAAAAACAAACATTTCTCGCCATGAATATGGCCTATGCTACCGACACGGTGTAAAGCAACCACCAATCAACCAATAAGGAAGGAATTTGGAGGTCTATGTATTGTTAAAGTGGATGATTGTGTATTTTAAGACAAGTTTTGTAGGTGCTTAAATAAGCCCAATATTATTGGTTTATTAGATGTGTTGACTCAGGTTCCATAATTGTCCGATGGTTTTGAGTTTCCACCATATGTTTTAGATACATATTGTAATAAACTACCGTACTTTAGTTTAAAAAAAAGTAATTTATATTATAAATTGATTATGTATGATCTGTTTGAAGGGAAAATATGCTAAATTAATTTAGTCTAAATAATGAACATCATAGGCATCAGTCTTGAGAGGTTTTTCCAAAAAAGATTTGATAAATATGTATTCATTAAAAAAATTATAACTTTATTAAAACTTTATTAATCTTTTAATTAAATTTCTATTAATTATAAAAATTAAATGGTTTAGTATTTCCTTATATGCAGCAGCAAATGTTTCATATGTGTACCAATATCTAAGTTGGATATGTAGGATCAAAATGTTTTGGTTTAGAAAATTTGGTGCTTTCTTACTATGATTTGAACAAAGCTGAACCTCATCAATACGGGGAATAGAAAAGTCTGAATATTTGACTAAACACTTATTTCTTGGCAAATAAGTCATGAGTAACGAATAAAACAGTTATTGCATAATGATATAGATATCTACCGCCCCCCGCCCCACAGAACTCATGGCGTGTGTAAACAACAGTCTCACGTCAACCATTCATCGTACAGACATTTAACAAAGAGAAAACAGCTCAGCAATTAAGAAATAATAATAGGAATATAGGTGTAGTACTCTGCACTGACCTCTGAGGCAAGTAGCCACATAGACAGGTAGGCGTGGTTAGGGTGGCAAAATCAGGAAGCCTAGGTGGTGTAATGGTTAACACACTGGCCCGGAATGCAAGAGAGGTGAGTTTGATTCCTGCTCTAAGCGCAATATTTCCTATTTTTCATCACTCCCACGACACTGGTTTCCATGACCTGGATCCTGTACAAGCTGCACGCTGTATGGTTGTTGAACCTACCCTGTGTATGTATATGTATACATGTTTATATGTCATTGTAAGCAGTAAAAGACTTACAATTTCGATGGGATGAGTGTAGTAGTCTGCATTGAACTCTCAGGCAAGGAGCCACATAAACAGGTAGGTGTGGGTAGTGTTGTGATATCAGGCAGCCTAGGTGATGTAATGATTAACACTGGGCCAGAATGCAAGAGAGGTGGGTTTGATTCCTGCTCTAAGCGCAATACTTCCTATTTTTCATCACCCCCACGACACTGGTTTCCATGACCTGGATCCTGTACAAGCTGCACGCTGTATCGTTGTTGAACCTACCCTGTGTATGTATGTGAAAGTGCATTGCCTGTATATGCTGTATGAACGTGTAAGCATTAACATGACTTCTGAACATAAACCATGGGAAAGTGTGTCACAACACGGCTTCTAGCACAGGAGGTTTGGCATGTTTGCTGAAATTATTTTGAATGCTTTCACTTCAAATATCTCGAAAGTGAATCATTTGTCATAAAAGTTAGTTCACGTTAATGACAAGTAGATTATTATTATCAATCTGATATATTTATCTAAAACACTTAGCAGAAACTATAAAGCCATCGGACTGTAACTTTAGCATGTGTAACCTGTGCTTTATTTAGTTGGAGTTCCACACACCATGTGTCGCCCCATTGGGTTTGTTTGTTGTTGTTTACGTCCTAGCAACTTCTAAGGCCATATAAGGGCAGATCCGAATTGTGACAATGCACACTAATGGCGATTTTATAGTGCTGCCCAACTGGGAGACCAGGCTGCTGGCACCATGACCCAACATCCTGCACAGTCACATTATCCTGATATTGTGCTAACCAGTCCTTGTCCTGTCCTAGTAATGCCAATCATCAGGCTAGGTAGCGACAAGTATCAGTTACATAAGTCATTGGTTTGACTCGACCAGGAATCAGACTCCCGACCTTCCGAATGGGAAGCCTGCGCTCCACCGATTCGCCACCGCGTCCGGTCGTCCCAATGAGAAGTTCACCCACCTTCCGGTCTTACTGCACATCAGCGTTCCTAGCAGCGCCGCCTACATTCGAGGGCTGAGACTAGTGAGAGATACCTGTCTTGTGACATGAGAGGCAACTAACCAGAACTAGTACAAATGTGTTCTCGCCTTGAAAGAACATTGGAATTCCGTGTGGGTGTGGGTGTGGGTGTGGGTGTGGGTGTGGGTGTGGGTGTGGGTGTGGGTGTGGGTGTGGGTGTGGGTGTGGGTGTGGATGTGGGTGTGGGTGTGGGTGTGTGGGTGGGTTGGTTATCTGTATGTGGGTGAGGATGTAGATGTGGGTGCAGGGCTGGGTGTGGGTGTAGATGTAGGTGTGGATGTGTGGGTATGAGTGTGGAGGTGTGGGTGGGGTGGTTATGGAGATGTGGGTGGTTGGATGTGTGGGTGCGGATGAGGATGTGGATGTGGATGTGGGTGTGGATACGGAGATAGGGGTGGGATGGGAGTGGAGGTGTGGGGGTGGGGTGAGATACGGCCAGGGTGATAGGTAGACGTAGAGTGTGGGGGGGTGGGGGGGGGGGGGGGAGACAGGTCGCGGGACAAATGTTGTCCACAGGACACTGAAAGTGTGGACATTCTAGAAGGGCCGTTCCGGCGCCGGCGGCCCCTGGGTTCGGGCCGTAACCAGCAGCGTCCGTCTGGCACGCCACGTTACAATAGTCCCGGAGATGGAGGTATGCGAGCAATGTCGGCTGCCCCGCCCCGCCCCGCATCGCCCCGCCGCGCCCCGCCCCGCCCCGCCCCGCCCCGCCCCGCCCCGCCCCGCCCAACACTACTGCTTGGCTCTCCGGCCCGCACGCGTCTACTCCACCTTCCCGTGTCGTCTTCTACTGCTCCCGCTCCTGATGCTACCTTCCTTTCTCCTCTTCCTGCTTTTACTGGTCATACTCTTCTTGCTGCTTCTGGTCCTGCCCCTGCTGCTAGTGCTACTCTTTCTGCTTTTACTGTTCCTGCTACTCCTTTTTCTACTGCTCCTGCTCCTGCTGCTACTCTTTCTGTTCCTGGTCCTACTCCTACTCCTCTTCTGTCTTATACTGTCCCTACTCCTGCTACTCCCTTTGCGGCTGCTCCTGTTCTTGTTCATGGTACTTCTTTTCCTGCTGCTCCTGCTCCTGCTCCTGCTCCTACTCTTTCTGTTCCTACCCCTGCTACCCATCTTACTGCTGTTCCTGGTCCTTCTCCATCTGATCCTCCTCCTGCTGCTCTTGCTCCTCTTATTCCTGTTGTTCCTGTTCCTGGTCCTGCTCCTACTCCTCTTTCTGCTTCTACTGTTCTTCTTCTTTCTGCTGCTGCTCCTCTTATTCCTGCTGTTCCCGCTCCAGTGCCTACTCCTCTTCCTGATGCTACTGTTCCTGCTCCCACTGCTAGAATATCTGATCCTGCTCCTGCTACTCCTCTTTCTGCTTCTACTGTTCGGCCTCTTTCTGCTGCTGCTGCTCCTCTTATTCCTGCTGTTCCTGGTCATGCTCCTACTCCTCTTCCCACTGCTACTGTTCCTGCTCCCGCTACTAGCATATCTGGTCCTCCTCCTGCTACTCCTTTTTCTGCTTCTACCGTTCCTCCTTTTTCTGCTGCTGCTGCTCCTCGTATTCCTGCTCTTCCTGGTCATGCTCCTACTCCTCTTCTTGCTGCTACTGTTCCTGCCCCTGTTGTTACTCTTCCTGCTCTTCTTGGTCTCTGTCTCCGCGTCTTTCACCCACTTCCTTCATCCCATCCTTCTCCTCTTCTTAGCCCACCTTCTCCATTATCCGCTACTAGTACTACATCAATCTGCCACATCCTCCCCTCTTCTTTCCTCCCTTCTTCTTCCTCTTCACTGTCCTGTACACAGTCCTTTGCCTCTCCGACCTTAGTCTCCGCTATCGTCATTTCTCCATCTCAAATTGGGAACTTTTCTGTTTGTTGTTGTTGTTGTTCTTCTTACTCTTCCTTCTTCTTCCGTTTTCCCAAGCCTTGCTTCCCTCCTCTGTCTCGCCACCAGCCGGTAGCTGTCCCTCTTCCTTCTTTTCCCCCCTTTTTTTCCTTTCTGTCTTTCTTCCTTTCTTCCTTTCTTTCTTTCTCTCTTTCTTTCTTTCTTTGGTAAATTAGTTGATTAAGCAGGGGAAGTTTCAATCACGGACAATTGGTCTTCCCATTCTACTGCTGCTTGCCCTGTCTGAGTAATGCAGAGCGCCAGGCTAGGTAGCGACAAGTATCAATTATTAAGAAGGTGTGGTAGACATTTTTATTCATCTAAATTCAATCTTTCTCCAGTGCGCTGGTCTTACGGCCTTTTAAATACAAGAATTTTAAAATAATGAAATATTGTTTATTACAACACATACACATAGATATATATTTTGAAAGTGAGCAGAGTGACAGTAGGCTCACTGTGTAGAGCAGGTGTGGAGGAGAAAATGCCTGCTCCACAGTGAATAACATGGAAGTTAAGGTGGTTAGAGAGAAACTGTAAGGGGCTGCCGTTATTTATATCCAAGTAATAAATGATATAGTGTATATGTGATGTATAAGCATTATGCGAGTATAAAGGCACGGAAGGGAATTATTATTATTAAGTATTATTATTATTCTTCTATTCATTACCTACCAACCATTGTCCTCAATGTATTCACCTCCTATATCTACTTGCTGCTACTGGTGGCGCCACCTTCGGCCTCCTCCTGTACTACGGGCTCTCCCCTTGTCATTCAAGCCCTGGATGTGTGTGTGTGTGTAGATACACTAGTGTTTCCGTTTCTTTCTACTTTTCTCCACCCTCTCAATGAATGATGTTCAAATTGGACCATTTAATTAAATTAATTAATTCCCCTTCGAAGCTGCTCAACCGGTGCCCCCAGACTCATGCCTGGCGACCCGAGGCGGAAGGCCGGAGGCCGGGAGACTGACGGCTCGAGACCGGGAGACCGGGACACCGACGGCCCGGGGCCGGGAGTGTTTGAGTGTTTGAGTGACGTTATCTGCACATCCGCGTGCACTGCCTCGTTCAGTATTGTTCGGCGGAAATCCGCCAGAGGGCGCGGCGGTCACCTCCGGAGGCGTGGACTGACAGGAGGACGAGGCAGCGCCCCCCTCCCCCCCCCCCACACACTCACACTCACACACTCACACATATACCTACTGACATACACTCACACCGACGCACTCACAGCCTCACACACTTACAGATACACTCGCATACTCACAAACAAACTCACCTACTGACACTGACAGGGACTCACAGACACTCACAGACACACTCACAGACAGAGACTAACACACTCACACACTCACACACTCACACACTCATAGATACTCACATATCTACACACAGGTACACGCAGTAAATACTTACATCACACACAGCACATACAGCACATACACAACACACAATGCAGATCACACACCCACACAACCACCAAACACTTACAAACACTTTACACATCCCCACATCCACACACTCTAAAAAACACAGCCACACACCACTAACATTATCACAGACACACAACACATAGGCCGTGTTCACACGGGGCAGTTAATTCGATTCATATAAATCACCTTGCCTAGTTCGGCTCACATTTGGCGTGTGAACGCGCGGCTGAGGCGGTTTAGGGCTGATTCGAATCATATAATTCGGATTTTATAAACCAAATTTTATGATTCGACTTATATCGCCCGTGTGAACGCAACCGACTTACTTGAGGCGGATTAAGGATGTCACACGCATGCGCAGTCAAGACCTTAGTTTGTTGACTTTCCAGTCGATCAAAGGCGCATCTTATATAATTTGGTCTATGAACCGGATAGAGGTGCAAAGATGTTTTTTTCATCATTTATTTATAGGTTTTCACTGCCCAGCAGAAGTTTTTACGGTTCCAAAACAATATGATTCAGTCTATACATATCTAGGTCGAACCCACACTCTCTCGTGCCGACGTCGACTAACCGAAACTGGCGCTGGTTAGTATGGACTTGCTCATGTGCAGATATCCACTTCCGCCTTAAACCGACTCAAGCACTGCCCGTGTGAACGCGAAACACTTTCAAACTAAATCGATTCATATTATTCGCCTCGTCTAAATCGCTTTAAACTTTTCCCGTGTGAACACGGCTATAGACTGCACAGACACTTACACTTTACAGATGCACAACACACCCACTCACACACCGCCCCCCCCCCCCCCCCCCCCCCCCCGACACACACACAGCACTCTCCTCCTGTCAGGAGGTCGGAGCTGGAAGTGTCTGTATGTATGGCTTCAATTGGAGTGGTGGAGGTGGTGGAGGTGGTGGAGGTGGTGGAGGTGGTGGAGGTGGTGGAGGTGTTGGAGGTGGTGGAGGTGGTGGAGGTGGTGGAGGTGTTGGAGGTGGTGGAGGTGGTGGAGGTGGTGGAGGTGGTGGAGGTGGTGGAGGTTGTGGCGAAAGTGGTGGTGGTGGTGGTGGATGGTGGAGATGGTGGTACTGGTAGTGGTGGAGGAGTTGGTGGTGGAGGTGGTGGTGGAGGTTGTGTTGGAGGTGGTGGTGGTGGAGATGGTGGCGGTGGCAGAGGTGGTGGTGGAGGTGGTGGTGGAGATGGTGGCGGTGGCAGAGGTGGTGGTGGAGGTGGTGGTGGTGGAGGTTGTTTTGGAGGTTGTGTTGGAGGTGGTGGATGTGTTAGTGGACGTTAGTGGACGTTGTGTTGGAGATGGTGGTGGAGATGGTGGCGGTGGTGGAGGTGGTAGTGGAAATGGTGGTTGTGGTGGAGGTGGTACTGGTAGTGTATGTGGTGGTGGTGGAGGTGGAGGTTGTGTTGGAGGTGGTGGAGATGGTGGCGGTGATGGTGGTGGAGGTGGTAGTGATGGTGGTGGTGGAGGGTGGTGGTGGAGGTGGTGGTGGTGGTGGTTGTAGTGGTGGAGGTGATTGTGGTGGCGGTAAAGGTGGTGGTGGAGGTGGTGAAGGTGGTGGTGGTGGTGGAGATTGTGGCAATGGTGGCGATGGTGGTGATGGTGGTGATGGTGGAGGTGGTGGGGTGGTGGTGGAGGTGGAGGTTGTGTTGGAGGTGGTGGAGGTGGTGGAGATGGTGGCAGTGATGGTGGTGGAGGTGGTAGTGATGTTGGTGGTGGAGGTGGTAGTGATGTTGGTGGTGGAGGTGGTGGTGGTGGAGGTTGTATTGGAGGTGGTGGAGGTGGTGGTGGTGGTGGTTGTGGTGGTGGAGGTGGTGGAGGTGATTGTCGTGGTGGTGAAGGTGGTGGTGGTGGTGGAGATTGTGGTGGTGGTGGTGGAGATTGTGGTGGTGGTGGCGATGGTGGTGATGGTGGTGGTGGTGGTGGAGATGGTGGAGGTGGTGGAGGTGGTGGAGGTGGTGGAGGTGGTGGAGGTGGTGGAGGTGGTGGAGGTGGTGGTGGTGGTGGTGGTGGTGAAAGTTGTGGTGATGGTGGTGAAAGTGGTGGTGGTGGTAATGGTGGTGGTGGATGGTGGAGATGGTGGTACTGGTAGTGGTGGAGGAGTTGGTGGTGGAGGTGGTGGTGGAGGTTGTGTTGGAGGTGGTGGTGGTGGTGGAGGTGGTGGTGGTGGTGGTGGTGAAAGTTGTGGTGATGGTGGTGAAAGTGGTGAAAGTGGTGGTGGTGGTGGTGGATGGTGGAGATGGTGGAACTGGTAGTGGTGGAGGAGTTGGTGGTGGAGGTGGTGGTGGAGGTTGTGTTGGAGGTGGTGGTGGTGGTGGAGATTGTGGCGATGGTGGCAATGGTGATGATGGTGACAGCTGGTGGTGGGGGTGGAGGTGGTGGAGATGGTGTCGGTGATGGTGGTGGAAGTGGTAGTGATGGTGGTGGTGGAGGTGGTGGTGGTGGAGGTTCTATTGGAGGTGGTGGAGGTGGTAGTGGTGGTGGTTGTGGTGGTGGAGGTGATTGTGGTGGTGGTGAAGGTGGTGGTGGTGGTGGTGGAGATTGTGGTGGTGGTGGCGATGGTGGTGATGGTGGTGGTGGTGGTGGTGGAGGTGGCGGTAGGGGTGGAGGTGGCGGTGGTGGTGTTAGGCAGAGAGTGTAGGTGGGGGGGATTGGATGGGAGAGAGGAGTGGAAGGAAGAGAAGGGGGTGGGGGCGCCTAAATTCCACTCACGTGCAGCAGGAGTTGGCTCCGGGGGGCGGTTTGGGAGCCGGGCTGGGCTGGCCTTGGAGGTGGCCGTCTGGCAGTAGCCATCGGGCTCTGTCTGGGTGAGGTTTGTTTACATTCAGCCAGCTCTGATGAAGTAACAATCCACGGTCTGTCAATAGCCGGCCGGGCAGGCAGGCGCCCTGGGCCCCACCCCCGGGATCTATAATCTAAATCCACTTTAAGTGGTCCATTTAGGAAGGTGGTCGGTTTAGAGAGTTAGAATATCCTTACAGGGGTATTGTTGGGACCCAACTAAAGCGATAGATATAGGGGAGTGGTCGATCTGTGGAGGTTTACTCTATATATATATTTTACCTCGGTACTATGCCTCTGGCTACTCGTAGCTCAGGGAGAAGGAAGCACATCGGGGTCCAGCAATTAGCATAATCAGCTGACAGCAGGAGGACGTTTGTGAGCAGCTCCGGCAGTTTTTCTACATTAACTACAAAACCAACCAGGTTAGTATCTTTCAAACTCGATACTTTGGTTCAGTTCATGTTAGCATTCACGTATAAAGTTTTTTAAAACTTTTCGATAAGTTATTACTGTTTTACAGCTTAGTTTCGATCGTATTGGATATGATCGTTAGAACAATGCATCCATTGTTCGGTTATTAATGAAGCCGACCGTTGCTGAACGGAGAGATGTTTGGCAGGAGCCAGTTACATCGCTAGGATTTATTCCTTGGTTTCTTTAAGATTCCCCAACTGTTATTCTTATTAAAGCGTACCTCCGAGTCCTATATTATTTTCTTCACGTTGTTGTCGAAGAAAGCCACAGGTGGGAGAAATTTATAGGTACTTAGAGTATGGGAGGGTACCACTACACTGGTCCCTACCCCTTGTTTGGATCATTAAAAACTGTTTTAGCACCATAATCCACACCTAGTATAATTATACTCTAATTATCAGTGTGATATTCAGCCCGAAACAATGCCTAATCATTGGTTTTCGTTTTTACTCAGTCGCCGAGCCATGGCTACGAAGTGGAGTAAGGCAGAGGCATCTCATGTGCTCAGTAAAGATGAAGAATGCTCACCGCCGGCATGGGTACAAAGGTCCCCCTCATCAGAACAAAGAGATTCTGACTAGGTAGGGGGGGTACGATACCGGCCCTGCCCCAGCTGACCTGGATGAACAAGTGATGAGACTCGTTCAACAAACAATGGAGGAGATGCTTCCTTCCAGAGCGGCGGCCGCAAAGAAAGGGCGCTCTAAAGTCACGCTTGATTCGGATGAATCTGAGTCGGAGGACCTCTCAGAGGATCAGGCCGAAGTGGCACTCATCAGAAGGGGATGAGTACACTTATTTGGTCCACTGATGCCAATATTTAACGTGGTTGCAATGTTTTTTATTTAACTCTAAACAATTAAAATTGCCAATTACATTCAGAGACACATCTGTTAAATCTATCTGAGTGAGCTTGATGCTCTTGGTCAAGCCAGCACTGATCTCACCGAAGTCCTTTTCTGCCTGATATAGTGGCCTGCTTGAACCTCTTAGATGGAGGCAACGGCATCCTATTCCACTAAGGGGCGCCACTAGGCTACGATTCACACCTGCTTGTAAACCTGACAGGAATTACTTTAACAAAATTAAATAAACATGTTGAGTATTGTTGATTACATCACAGATTTCCTACACGTGCACATTGGCTAGTTGGCCCAAATAACTGGTAACCATTGTCAATAGTAACAGAAGTTGGGTTATAGTGGTAAACCCTTTATCTGTGCTGTCCTGCCCCCCCTCCCCCACTCCCCGCCCCCCATGACCAATCAATGGCTCCCTGTAGCACCGGAAGTGGACCGTATATACTTCCGCACAGATCGCCTGCAACCCAGGTCGCTCCAACAGCACACAAACTACAATATGCCTACTATCTGAGTATCAAATACATGATAAAAAGGTGCAAAGCACCCAACGATTCCATTCTAAG
Organism: Branchipolynoe longqiensis; assembly: GCA_030323885.1. NCBI lineage: Eukaryota > Metazoa > Annelida > Polychaeta > Phyllodocida > Polynoidae > Branchipolynoe > Branchipolynoe longqiensis. The sequence continues at coordinate 48,582,371 of CM059192.1, forward strand.
AATATCTGCATGAACCTCATTTTGATGCGTGCCCAATTCCCGGGCTAGCGTCCTATCATTAGACTCGCTATACTCATTGATGCAAGCAACCTACCCAGGCCTACCTCATGTACATTGCGTTTCTCTTAGCGGAACTAATGCAATTCACTACATGAGGGAATAACAGTTTGTTTCTTTGTTGGGAGTTTCATGTCACGGAAACATCGAAGGTCATATCAGGACAGGTACCAACTTGTGACAGTGCGCACTCATGGTGATTTTTGGAGTGCTGTCCCATTGGGAGACCAGGCTGCCAGCACCATGAGAGTAGTGTTTTGAACTTAAACGGAGTGTTTTGAACTTAAGGATAGTGTTTTGAGTGTGGCCACGGTAGTGCTTTGAATCTACATTTAACTAAGTTGAAAACACTACGGCAGTGTTTTGAACCTAGGTTGAAAACACTACTGTAGTGTTGTTGTGGGGTAGTGTTTTGAACTTACTACACCGGCACCATGACCCAATATCTCACACAGTCATATTATCCTGAGACTGTGCTAACCAGTCCTTGTCCTCTCCTATTAATGCCGAGTGCCAGGCTAGGTAGTGACAAGTATCAATTTGATAAGTCATTGGTTTGATTCAACTGGGAATCAAACTCCTGATCTCCCGCACGGAAAGCCTGCGCTCTACCGATTCGGCCACCGCGTCCGGTACCAAGAGTCAGAATACTAAATACAAACAAATACATATGATAATATAAAAATAGAAGACTAATTTAGTACTTCATAATTTACTGATTCATAAAGAAATGTATTTTCTTTAAGAAAAAAAAGGGAAAAAAGAAAAAGAATAATAATTGTTTTTTGTTGTTGTTTTTTGGGGGGGTTCCAGTATTTATTCATCGAATAATATCTTTTGTCAGCGCCAGAGCACTAGTCTTCCGGCCGTACAGTACAATTCGGGGGGAAAGGAAGGACACGCCCATTACTTACATGTTTTTCTTTTCAGGGAAGCATGAAATCACATCTCCTGAGTAAAAGGTCAATCTCTTGCTATTTTCTTTGACGGCAGGAAGGGAAAGACTAGGCGGAATCCCATGGGTATAAGTCACAGGCAAAGAGCATAACATTGACAGTAATTCAGAGGCTTCAGATGACGGTTCTGAGAGGTTTCATGGCTGATGCTCTCCAATTGCACTCTGCTCCTGTTTGTTGATAAAACAAATATTAAAAAAATGTCTATAATTAGTCACCAATAAGCGTAACAATTTGCCATCCAGGTAAGCCAGACCCGATGACTGAATGAGTTGAGTGCCCACTTCCCACAGATTTTGGCACTCAAACCCCAGCTGATTCCAAGTGATGAAATTAAGAATTTATACTTGTCGCTACCTTGGTAGCCTGACACTTGGCATTACTACTAGAATAGGGTAAGGAGGAGTGGAATGAAGAACATCAACTGGGTTGCCCTGTACTGTGCCCCCGTCTTCAGGGAGCCGAGGCTCCCTGTGGACCAACCCTGCACTATGGCCCCTACTTCACCTAGATGAGAGGTTGGACTGGTGTGGTCCAATCAATCGACTGGTCATGCCAAGCCCTAGGATAGCTTAAAGAGACTGTGTTCTTTTAAAAAAACGAAAGAAAAAGGAGAGCAAGACTTACAGGTGGCACTTTGTAAAGCAGTCTTTCTCCGCTATCCCTAGAAGGCGATGGCAAGGGTCAATCTAGTAATGGTTAGTGCCTTTAATTGCGGCCTTACTAGAGTATACCGTCCTTGTATCCCTGGTGTGCATCTGTCAGATACCGCAGCTCTGTACATCCCCTTGTAGGGCTCCAACGTGGGTGGGGAGCAAGGACAGTGAAGCTTAAACCAAGATATGGCTAACCAAAGACAAACCACATAGACAAAAATAGAGGAAAACATGACTCTGACTCTGATCCAAAGACGAATTGGCCTAGATTCATAATGGTTGAATCTACTGTATCTGACAAGTCAATCACCAATCTCTCCCCTTTTGCCATGCAAAAAGGCATCATGGGGATTGCTGTCTCAGTGAAAGACATAAAAAAAATCTGGTCTGGCCACATTCTTGTGGAATGCAGGAAGAAGGATAATGCCGACAATCTGCTACATGCCAGCACGCTAGTGAGGTCACATTAAAGCCTCTCCTCATCGTACACTGAACTCTAGTAAGGGATTGATCTGTACTAGAGATTTGGATGATTGCGATAAGGATGAAATCACGCAGGAACTTAAATCCCAAGGTGTATTGAAGTTCGACAAATAGAAGGATAACAAGTCCATAAAAACAGGGACATACATCCTCACGTTTGATACACCAGTTCTGCCCAAGAATCTGAAAATTGGATACCTCAGCGTTGCAGTGGATTTGTTCATTCCAAATCCGCTATGCTGTTTCCGATGCAAGAAATTCAGTCATGGGAAGGATTCATGTCATAACGAAATGACATGTTTCCGATGTGGCCAGAAGGGTAAATGATGGCACTGAGTGTCATAACCAGGCAAAATGTGTCAATTGCGTGGGTGACCATATGGCTGCATCAAAAGACTGTCCTGTTTGGATAAAAGAAAAGACAATTCAACATGCAAAGATGGAGAATGGGCGGACCTATCCAGCAACTCAGAGGATGGTTGAAGGTAGCACACCTTCACTAACCACCAAGAGCTATGCTGCAATTGTCAAGCCTACAAACAGGTCAGTTGGCTGCCAGACTGAATTAACGTGGTTGACTGGAGAGAAGCCCAAGGTGCATCATCTTATGACTGAGCCAACAAAGAAATCAATGTCGGTGCAAATGCCTAGGAGTCCGGATCGTAGTCCGAGTTCTCTGAAAAATTCCACAATCTTAAAGAGAAAAACAAAAATTGTTGTTTCGGACAGAGTCCTGAAAGGATCTCTGTCCCTAACACAAAACAGATTCCAAGTGCTGGAAGATAGAGCTGGCTGAGGCCTCTTCTGAGATGGCTGAGGCCTTGACTAGTTGAGGCCACAGTCTCTCCCACATACCTAAAGGGAGGGGGAGAACATGTGTCACTGCTCCAAAATGACAGTGACAGGTGGTTCTCTAATTCAATGGAATTGCAGAGGCTTCAAGGGCAGGATTGAGGAGTTATCTCTTCTGAGCCGCAACCTCAACCCTCTTGCCTTTTGTTTACAAGAAACTCACCTAAGAGCTTCTGAGAGTTGTAGTCTCAAGGGCTACATCAATTTTAACAAGTTTGCACAGGATGGAGACTGAGCCACTGGCACGTCCTCCGTCCTGGTTAGACGTGAATTGTATTATGCCAGTGGTGTTAGACACAACACTACAGGTTGTAGCTGTCCGTCTGATGCTACATAAGACTATAACTCTCTGTTCCATTTATTTCAAACACATTTGATTAAGTTTATGTCCGTTCTCACCGTACAAGATTTGGATGCCCTTGTGGACCAGTTACCATATTTAATTATGGGTGAGTTTAATGGCCACAAGCCAGTGTTGGGGTGGGGGGGGCAGTAGGAACACTAGAGGCTAGAGTGTGGAGGACTTTATGGCCGGTCATGCCCTGTGTGTATTGAACGATGGTTCATACACATATTTGCATCCCGGCTACGGGGTATGCTCTGCCATTGACCTCAGCATTATAGAACCTGAGCTGATGCTGGACTTTTCATGGAGGGTCTGGGACAACCTATGTGGGAGCGACCATTTCACAATTATTCTTAATTGTGAGGGGGTCATCTCTTGTAGAGCAAGAGAGGAGATGGCGGCTGCGTCAAGCTGATGGGCCCACCTTCTGGACCATATGCCACGAGGAGTTCAGTCCAGATGTCAGTGACATTGATTCCTTCACTGAGATGCTGAGATCGATTGCAGAGAAAACTATTCTGAAGACCTCTGCGACTCCCAAGCGTCTGACGCCTCCATGGTTGGATGACGATTGCAGGGGGGCTATTAGGAAACGAAAGAAAGATCAGCATAGATTCCAGAGGAGACCGAGTGCTGAAAATCTGGCGCTCTTTAGAATTCTGCGTGCTCTTGCTCACAGAACAATCAAAGATGCGTGGAGGCAGTGCCGGAGACGTTTTGTTTCCAGCATTACCATGCGCATGCCATTGAGCAAAGTGTGGACGATGATCAGAAGGATAAAATGAAAGGGAAGTGGTTCTTCTGTAGTCCAGCACTTGAAACATAATGGTACCATTCTCACATCTCTAAATGAAATAAGTGAAGAATTGGCTCATGCCTTTGCTGGTCTTTGCCAAACTGCCTCTTGGACTTTTCCTCTGACAGCAAGGAGCGCTACAACTCCCAATTAAGTATGGATGAGTTGAGATGTTCTCTGGGAAGCTCGCATGACACAGCAGTTGGACCTGATGGAATTCATTATCAATTTTTGAAACATCTCCCCAGATCTGTGCTGAGAATTTTGCTTCAACTCTTCAACAACATCTGGGAGTCGGGTGTCGTCCCTGCCTCTTGGTGGGAGGCAACAGTAATACCGATTCCCAAACCTGGAAAAGACCACAGTGAAGCCAACAACTATCATCCTATAGCCCTCACAAGGTGCCTCTGTAAAACCATGGAGTGTATGGTAAATAACCGCCTCGTCTGGCTACTGGAGTCAGGACACCAGATATCCAACCTCCAATGTGGTTTCAGATGAGGCCGCAGCACCCTCGACAATTTGGTTTGTATGGAAACCTTCATAAGGGATGCCTTCCTTAAGAAGGAGCGTATTGTTGCTGTCTTTTTCGACCTCGAAAAGGCCTATGACACAACGTGGCAGCATAGCATCATTGAGGAACTCCATGTGATCGGCCTTCATGCCACCTTCCAATTTTCATCAAGAATTTTCTAGCGTTCAAGCATTTTCACATCCGTCTCAAGACTACTTATTTCAACCTACACTCACAGGAACTAGGAGTGCCCCAAGGTAGCATACTGGCCGTGACCCTATTCGGGGTCAAGGTCAACAGTATTGTTGCCACTGTAAAAAGGGGAGTCTCCTGTAGTCTTTTTGTGCATGACTTTGTTTTATATTAGACCAGTGTTAATATGAATGTCTTTGAGAGACAACTACAATTAAGCATAAATGGGATTCGTCGATGGGCGGTTCTGAATGGATTCAAATTTTCCAAGACTAAAACAGTCTGCATGCACTTCTGCCTGCTGCATAGAGTGCATGCAAAACTGGAGCTGACCCTTGATGGGGATCCCATTAAAGTCGTTGAGCAAACCAAATTTTGGGGCCTCATTTTTGACACAAAGCTTTCTTTCGTGCCACATAGTAAGTATCTCAAAACCGAATGCCTGAAGCCACTAGATATTCTGCGGGGCTGTCCAGCTCGGAGCTCTGTATACCGAAGCTTGGTTCGGTCATGACTGGATTACGGCAGCAGAGTACATGGTTCCGCAAGGAAATCGTATATTGGGCTGCTAGACACGGTGCACTGCCAGGGGCTGCGCCTGGCCCTTGGGGCCTTTCACACCTCACTGGTTCAGAGCCTTTATGTCGAAACCAACAAACCATCACTTAACAACAGGAGAATTAACCAGGCCATGCAATATATAGTCAAGTTAAAAACCAATGCATTGAATCCTGCATACAATTGTCTATTCGAAACACGCGATGAATCAGTCGAATTGTCTCAGGCCCCTGAGGCTCCGAATGAAACCCCATTTGGAGGATTTAGGCATGGATTTGGATTTGTTGGGGGGATGCCAAAGTCCCGGAACATCCCCCAAGGATGTTAAGGAAGCTGTCGGTTACCCTTCGACTTGCGGAACTGAGGAAGTCTGGGACACATCCGCTTTAATATCAAAGACTACATGCATAGATTCAAGACCAGTTTAAAGACCACCTCTCCACATACACTGATGGTTCCAAAGACCAAAGCCAGGTAGCTGCTGCGGCAGTTTGTGAGGGAAAAAATTTGGCGTTCGCATGCCCGATCAGAGCTCGTTTTTCACTGCAGAAGCCCGAGCACTCTACCTTGTGTTGGAGTGTGTCGAGATTTCCAATCAAACTAACTATGTTATGTACAGTGATTCGTTCCCCTGCCTCCAGGCTGTTGCTGCACTGCAAATAGACCACCCTATGGTGGCAAAGGTGAGTTATGAAATGAACCAACTGGCAACAGATGGATATGACATAAACCTGTGCTGGGTGCCTGGCCATGCTGGCATCCGAGGAAATGAACAAGCTGATCGGGCTGGGAAGAAGGCTCTGAACTGTGATGTTGAGTCGTGTCTGATCCCTCACTCTGATTGGAAACCACTAATAGCCACCCACATTACATCCAAATGGCAACATGAGTGGGATGAAAGCATCAATAAACTGCAAGAAATTGAACCATATGTGGGATAATCACCACATACACACACAGGAGTTTGTCGGGACCAAGTGGTCCTTAGTCGCTGCTGTACTGGCCACTCGCCGCTTTAAGGCAGCTGGTCTATATCATAACATATAGTCCATTAAACCAATTAGATCAATTAACAACCTTTAACTTTTATCTAAATTCTATTTCCTTTAGCCACAAATGATGTAACTGTGAGCTTTTTAAATCCACAGTGTACTGACACAAAATTGATTCTGTGCTTTTGCATTCTGTAAAAGCGATGGTTGAATAAAAACCAAACAATTCTCACCGTGAATATGGCCTATGCTGCCAACACAGCATAAAGAAACCGCCAATCAATCAATCAATGTTTCATCTATTTTATTTAATTATATGATTGTGAGCTTTTAAAAATGCATAGGTATCTATTGACACATAATTGATTGTATGCTTTTACATAAAATGTAAAGGCGATGCTTGAATAAAAAACATACAATTCTCGCCATGAATATGGCCTATGCTGCCGACATGGTGTAAAGAAACCACCAATCAATCAATCAATCAATCCCTCTACTGCATGTGACTAGCACACACCCGACCCACCTATAGAGGCGACGTGGGACCTAGCGAGTTCGGGGGCGGGTCCCTTGACTGTTCGCGCCGCGGAGAGCGGATAGTTTGGTAATAAACCAGTGGAAGCGTACTTACTGTCTCGATCCGTCCTGATATGACCTTAGATGTTGCTAGGACGTAAAACAACAACAAACAAACAACAAACCAAATCTTGGCATTCTTCCGTTTGTGCATGGACGAGTGAAATACCGTGGAACGGTGGACAATATATATATATATATATATATATATATATATATATATATATGTATATATATATATATATATATATATATATATATATATGTATGTATATATATATATGTATGTATGTATGTATATATATATATATATATATATATATATATATATATATATATATATGCACATGGCATCTCTGTAGATCCTATCAAGCCATGTGTTTGGTGTTAGGAACGGCGCTTCTGAGAAAACAGCCGGCTATAGAGCAGCAACACCTTCCCACACTACCCTGCCGCCTTGCGTCCGTCAACCAAGCGGCACCTAGTAATGCTCTGCTGCGACCAGGCCGGATGTACCACGACGCATGGCCCAACTGACTGGCCTATCCGTTCAATGACCAGACGGGATGGCCGAATGAGTTGAGCAACTGCTTCCTGTTTTAGCTTTAAAAAATGACTTATAAATGTAGACTTGTCGCTATCTAGCCTCGCATTGGGAATTATTAGGAAATGGCAAGGATCAATGGAATGAGGAAGACCAATTCGGCGATTGTTTGTTTGTTGTTGTTTTACGTCCTAGCAACATCTAAGGTCATATCAGGACGGGTACCGACTTGTGACAGTGCGCACTCATGGCGACTTTATAGTGCTGTCCCACTGGGAAACCAGGCCGCCGGCACCATGACCTGATATCCCACTCAGTCACATTATCCTGACACTGAGCACACCAGTCCTTGCCCTATCCTAATAATGCCGAACGCCTGGCTAGGAAGCGACAAGTATCAATTTTAAAGTCATTGGTTTGACTCGACCGGGACTCGAACCCACGACCCCACGATCTACCAGCACGGGAGACGGACGCTCCAACCCACTCGGCCACCCCGTCTGGTATTCGGCGATTGAAATTTCCCCTGGCTTAATCAAATAATGTTTTTGTTTAAACTCCCCGAAAAAAAACACAACAGGATAACGTGACTGAGAGAGGAATGGGATCATGAGATGTTAGTGGCTTGGTCTTCCAGTCAGACCACACTATAAAGTCACCATGAGTGCACACTGTCACAAGTCGGTACCCGTCTTGATATGACTTTTGATATTGCCATGATGTAAACAACACAACAGCCAACAAACAGACAAACAAGCGGCAGTGAATTGTAGGCGAGTCTGGACATATTGCCGCACCTCGCTCTGCCGGCATAGTACTAATAGTAGGGGCTCTGGGCCACAGTGACGCTGAGGAATCTGCTAATATTTAATAACCGGCCATCTGTCCTTTTAATTGCGGCCTCCCCATGTCACCCGGGGACATGACAGCTGTAACATCTCACAACATGCACACAATAAAAACAACAATACCAAAAAAAAACACCACAAAAAAAGACACAGATGCTGTGTAGACACATCCCCGACGTCGGACACAGAGAATTGTGCACATATATACACGACACCGGCGTGCATACATGTTTGCCTGTCAACTGCCAGGGGGCAGCCAGACCGCCCGGTGTGCAAAGTCAGTTGATTGATTGATTAGTAGATTGATGATGTAATGGCCTAGTATCACCTGAGGTCACACCAGGACCTTTAGACCTCCTGACTTAAAAAAAAAAGCCCGTATATATGTGATGTATAATGTTATGAGAGTTAGTATAAAAGCGCGGAAGTGAGTTATTTGATTATATATATTATTATAACCCTATTCTATGCACTGCCTCTTGCAGCCCCCATTTACTGGTGGCGCCACCACCTGCGCTTGCCGTCCCTACTGGACCACTCGCGTAGGAGGAATTTATATATGTATGATGGTTTGCACTCATGGTGGTTTTTATAATTATAGTGCTGCCCTTCAATAGAATACCGTGTTATTGGTGCCATTATGTGATATTTCTTGAAGATTTATACTGCCCATCATGGATAAGTCTGAATAGACTTGTTTTCACCATTAGACAGTTTGTTGATAGAAAGCCCGAGCCTATACTTTTACCGACCCAAGGGATTTTTAACCTCCCACCCCACATAGACATGGTATGAGAGCAACTGGCCTTTGATGGTGCTGTAAGTTATACACAGCAGTGGAAATCCAAATTGGCAGAGGTGGGGGCATGGGGAATCGAACCACCGACCTTCAGATTAGGTGTCTGACCTAGAAAAAAGTCAGACACTATAACCACTCTGCCACAGAGAACACCATCATATCATGACTTAGTAACATTATCAGAATACTGAGCCACCAACTCCTTGTAATTCTAATAGTCTGCACTTACATAGTACTTCCCCAATAGGATACCGTGCTATTGGTGCCATTATGTGATATCACCACTCAGTAACATTATCAGAACACTGAGCCACCCACTCCTTGTAATAGTCTGCACTTACATAGTCCCGCCCTAATCGGATACCATTGTAAAGTCCTCAGCTGGCAGTTTTAGTTGTGTAGGTAGGCTAAGAGGAAATCACTACAGGTAAGGAAGTAAGCATATATAGACTGAAAGTAGGAGGGCTAGCCTCCCTTCTTTATTATATTTATAGTTTCAAGAATCAAGATGGTGGTACACACCTGATCAAAAACCTCCAATCAGCAACATGCATTCTTATATCTACCAATGATATTCCAGAACCTTGTAACCAAGGCGTGGTTATGTCTGGCTACATTGCCCTGTTGTGTCTGGTGTGCAGTGATCCGTAAATAACACTTGGGGGGGGGGGGAGGGGGTATGTGAGCAGAGTTCCAAATACTCTGTACATTTCAAGAAGTGCCCCTCTCACACTATCTATTATAATACACAATTTCTATCTTAAACCAGTAGTGGATCACCAACACCACATATACCTTATATGCCGTTGGTTTTACATACCATTTACCATTATATAGACCATTTGTAATTTATTATAGAATAGTTCATACCATAACCAATGTCTTAAATATCGGGAAATCTTACACCATGATTTTGGTGCCTTATGTGATATCACCACTCAGTATCATTATCAGAATTCTGAGCCACCCACTCCGTGTAATAGTCTGCACTTACATAGTGCTGCCCCAATAGGATACCGGTTCATTGACGCCGTTATGTGATATCCCCACTCAGTAACATTATCAGAACACTGAGTAACTCACTCATTGTAAAAAGTAGTCTGCACTTACCTCTCAGGCAAGCAGGCACATAGACAGGTGGGCGTGGGTAGGGTGGTGATATCAGGGAGGCTAGGTGGTGTAATGGTTAGCACAGTACCCTCAGAATGGCAAGAAGTGTGGGTTCGAATCCTGCTCTAGCTACAATATTTCCCATTTCCATAACCCCCATAACCATTTATATCTATTTATATCCGGCTAAGTTACCAAAAACATGCCACAACAAACTGGCCACAGCAGGAGCGTCCACATCGCGGCCCAGGGAATCAGCTATCTGATTGCAAATCCTGCTACCACCATCCACCACCGAGAGCACATCCCATGAATAAAGATCATACATCTGCTCGAAAATCCCTTGAGATAACTGGTGGAAGGACACGATGAAGAAGAACCAAAAACATAAACACAAATATTTGCTATTCGTTTTTTAAGCACCATATATGTACTAATAAAATAAGTATTACATTTATATAACTCTTTAGGTTTGAGGACTCAAGCAGAAATTTCTGCCCATGACCAGCCACACAGGAAGTGGATTTGGTGTGACAGTAGCCGATTTCCACCGTCAACCCGCCCTCTAATGACAGTGACAAGAACTAATGTGGGAAGCAGCTCACTGGGCAGCATGCTCGGTGAAAATAGCCTTATAGAAGATTTCCACCACCAACCCATCCTGCGATGGCAATGGAAAGAACTAATGTTATCGATAGAAGCTCAGTATGCACCATGCTTTGTGGAAATGGTCTTATAAAGGATTTCTACCACAAATCCACCCTCTGATAGCAGTGAGAATAACTAAGTTCTTGGTGGCAGCTTAGTGTGCAGCAAGCTCCGAGAAAAAGGTCTTATAAAAGATTTCCCACACCAACCACCTTGTCCTCCCCCCCCCCCCCCCACCCTCACTCAATTACTTACCTCAGCTATACCGTAATAGCAGCACAGTTTTTGCAGCGATCCACCATCTTAGCCCATAACACTGAACTTATTATGGCTAACCCGCTAACACCCTAACCCCCTTCATAATCTACTAATATGCCCTATCTAAGTACCCGCTGATCTACCTATTTCCAATGTAATGTAAACGACCGGAACACCAGTGCCTCAGCACTGAAAAAGTGTGTATTCTGAAGAATAAACTGTTTTACCCAAAAAACAACAACAAAAAACACTAACAAAGTAATGGGGAAAAGCTCACAATGCAGCATGTAAGTCAAATAGATGATTTCCACCAGTAACCCCCCCGCCCCCCCCCCCAATCTGATGCCAATGGCAAGAAGTAGCAGCTCAATGTGCAAGTTTCATGGCAGACGTCTGTGGACTGGTTTCTGTATGCAGTGGTTGAAGCGGTAGAGCACAGGCTTCCCATGCGGAAGGTTGAAACTTTGAAGCCTGACCAAGTTTAACCAAGGACTTACAAAATTGCGACTTGTCGCTACCTAGCCTGGCGCTTGGCATTACTAGGATAGGGCAAGGACTACTGGCTAGCTCAGTGTAATTTGACTGAGTGTGAAATCAGGTTATGGTGCTGCTGGCCTGGTCTTCCAAGTTCCAGGGGGACAGCACTATGAAGTTGCCATGAGTACGCACTATCCCAAGTCGGTACCCATCCTGATATGACCTTAGATGTTGCCAGGATGTAAAACCTCAACAACCAACCCAATGTCTTATAACAGACTAGTCTGGTTACGAGGCCCTTCCTGACTAAAGAATGGGTTTGGTGTCGACCAACATCTTGGGTGGCATTCTTGGAATGCAGTGATTGCCCATTCGATACCCGAACAGCAGCAAAGTGAAGCCTGTGGAAAAGCTACACAAGGTTCTAAGAGTGCGGCCTGATTACACAAGGTGTAGAAACTGATTTACACAATCTTGTGTTAATAGAAAGTTGTTTGATGGTAGGCTCCAACTAATTACACAAGCTCACGTAAATAGAACGGGATGTAAATAAGTTAAAATTGCATAGTGCGATGGTTTTCGGGTTTAGTAATTTTTTTCTGAGATAAATATATTAATTTGATTGTTATATTCTACGTTATTTTAGTTTGATGTAATTTATATTTTAAATGGCTTACTTTTGAGATATTTGAAGTGCAAACATGCTAAATAAATCTACTCCATGGAAAATTGTATGTTTTTTAAATGGCCGTTAATGCCTAGAGTTACATACATGCACAGGGTATGTAGGTATTGCAGGTATTGCAATACCTCAGGGAATTTGACGCCCCTGCCCTGCAGAGTTGTAAACCACTGCCTTGTGGTACAGGTTCTTGACAGAACCGAAGGCTAAGGGAGCAAACCCTAAACAGATAACCATGTCACTGTGGCAGCATTAAGGGCGGTTAATGTATGGAACTCCCAACATCTCCCGACCAGCCACTAAAGGGACAAATAGTTTTGCGCCTGTCTGGACATGTTCTTGCGGGTGTGGAACCTCTATTTGCTCCCCAAGACAGTGCCACTGGTAACTTGCAAAAGCCAGCAGCACTTCAACACTTTTGCAGGCAGCTTTCATGAAATGTAACGGAAGTATGGATGCCCAGAGAAGTTCACAACTATGATCGAGGCTCTACATACAGTAATGATGGCGAATGTTAGTGTTGGAGGGGAAGTCTCGGAATCGTTTGGGGTTACCAATGGGGTCAAGCAAGGTCGTGTACTGGCCCCACGCTCTTCTCCATCTTCCTATCAGCAATGCTCGATGACGCTTTCCGAGACATTGGGGATGGCATCTATCTACAGTCCAGACAGAGCACTGACCTATTCAATGTCGCACACTTCAGAGCGAAGACCAAGACTACTCGGATACTGGTGAGAGAGCTGCTATTCGCAGATGACAGTGCACTGGTTGCCCACTCTGCTGAGGAGATCCAGAAAATAGTGGACGCTTTCTCCGATGCATCAAAGAAGTTCGGCCTGAAGATTAACATCAAGAGGACGGAAGTGCTGTACCAACCCACCTCTACAAGAACCCGAGAGGTGGATATCATGGTTGACGGAAACAAGGTGAACTCTGTTCCGGGATTCACCTACCTCGGAAGCACTATATCAAGTGATGGACGCATTGATGCTAAAATACGGAGGAGGATAGTGAAGGCTAGCGCATCTTTCGGCCGACTACGCCAGCGACTCTGGAACAACGACCATGTGTCCATGCGGGTCAAAGGCAAGATCTACTACGCAATCGTGCTATCCACCCTACTATACGGAGCCGAGGCCTGGACAGTGTACAAATGACAGGTGAAAAAGCTGCATGCCTTCATGATGCGACATATCTGCGTTCAATCATGAGGCTAACCTGGAAGGACAAAGTGACAAATAAGGAAATACTCGAACGGACGGGGCTGCCCTCTATGGAAGATCTTCTGATCAAAAAGAATCTCCAGTGGACTGGACACCTCATGAGGATGTCATCAGAAAGGCTACCAAAGCAGATCCTCTATTCTCAACTGTCTTCTGGTTACAGAAAGAGAGGGCGCCCTCATCTTCGGTTCAAGGATACCATCAAGAGAAACCTGAAGCTGAGAGACATTAAGACTGACTCATGGACATCACTCTCACAGCAGAGAGCTAAATGGAGAGTGGCAGTCAAGTAATGAAAGCAGTCTTTGTCGCATCGCGACCGACAGCATGATGATGATGATGACACATGGTACGTTCAACAAGCATGCATCATGTAGCTTACACAGGATCCTGGTCTTGTCAAGCAGTGTCGTGGGGGTGATGAAAAGGGAAATATTGCGCCTAGAGCAGGAATTGAACCCACATCTCTTGTATTCCAGGCTAGTCTGCTAACCATTCCATCACCTATGATCCCTGATGTCATCATCCTACCCACGTCCACCTGTCTATGCCGCTCCTTGCCTGAGAGGTCAGTGCATACTACCACAGTATTATATGGATAGGGCGAGGACTCAAGGGCTCAGTACATGAATAATGTAGCAGAGTGGGATATCGAGTTATTGTACCAGCAACACTATAAGTATAACTATATCCCAGTAGGGCAATATTATCTGTTTGTTCACTAGGGTTTTACATCCATGCAACATCTAAGGTCATATCAGGACGGGCACCGACTTGTGCCAGTGCACACTCATGGTGACTTTGTAGTGCTGACCCACTGGAAGTCCAGGCCGCTGGCACCATGACCCAATCTCTCATTTAGTAACAATATCCTGATACTGAGCTAACCATCATTGCCCTATCAAGCGACACACTAGGTAGCGACAAGTATACATTTTGTGTAAGTCATTGGTTTGACTCAGACCAAAGTTTGAAGCCATGGGAAGCCTGCCAGCACGCTTACCAATTTAGCCCCCCCCCCACCCCCCCAGGTTCACCAGAAATGTGAATTGTTGCATGCCGGTTCCAGTCCTGATATGCCCTCAGATGTTCCTATGGAGTAAAACCCCCATTTACCCATGCCTTGTTTAGCTTGAGTGAGTAACTTAGTCTGTGGGTGGGAACCAGTCTGTTGTGGAGCAGGTAGGTGCCCATGGGTTCTCAGCACACAGGTATGTCCACCTTTGGTTTCAAGGCACCCCAGCATGCTGAACATTGCATTACACACCTCACTTCCGGGTTCCTCCCAGCATTGCCCAATCAGGTTCCTCGGGGATCTTTAATAACCGGATGTAGGGAATAGGGGTATGCCCACATCAGCGGTCTCCCCAGTATTCATGAAAGGGATGGTGGGAATCGGTTGAGCTGGTGAAAACTTATAAGTTATAGGCAGTATGTGTAAGTTGTGTAACTTACACTGACAACCGATGGCGGGCTTACTTAGAGCTGCCTAGTCTGATGAAATAGCAAATTTTCAAAACCAAACCAATTATCTAGATTTGATTTTACATATCTAACTTAGATACTGATGCACTTATTAAGCATTTGTTTCTGCATAGAAGGCAATACTGGGTCAATTTAACTGAACCTGTTACTGCAGAAGTCTATGGTGTCAGAGTTTTAGCAAGCTTGCCAAAACTAATTTTCCATGTTTGCACCCAAGATATCTCAAAAGTTTACCATTTAAAATAAAAGTAACTTTGAACTAATGTAAAGTAGATATTAGTGATCGATCTAATATATTTATCTCAGAAAAAAATTTGAAATTCAAAACCATCGGTCTATGCAACTTTAAATAAGTCAACTTACGCTGCAGGAGATGGCCGGCCCACCATCCCGTATGCCATGTAGCGAAAATCCTGCATGTAAACATTTCACATGGCAAAATCCCACTGTATTATATAAACTTGCATCGCCCGATGGATTTGAGTTTCTGCCATTTTCTGAGATAAATACATTAGATTGATCATTATAATATATTGTACATTAGTTAATGAATTTTAAATCACAGACAATTGGTCTTCCTCATTCCAGTGGTCCTTGCCTTATCCTAGTAATGCCAAATGCCAGACTAGGTAGCGACAAGTATAACCTTTTAAGTCATTGGATTCACTCGGGGGTTCAAATCCCATGACTGACCAAAACTGGAGGCAGGCGCTCAAGACATTCAGCAACCCCTGTCTGTTAGGTTGGAAAACAGGGTGCAGCCCCCCACCCGACACCCCACCCTCCCCAAGAAAGCTTTCAGCTGCTACCACCAGGGGGGCAGCAGTAAAAGGCCTTATCTTAATAGAGCTCAGTTCGCACCTCGGATTTATAATCCAGGGACCGTATGCATGGGCCGGAGCTACGGCCCTAATGTAGCTGTCACACTACGACGACAAGGGAGGGACGACAGCCCGGCGGCTGGGATTTTGTGAAATCCCGATGACCTATGCAAATTCGGGCTAAGTTGGACGACAATCGGACGACATCCGGACGACATCGGGACAACAGACGGGACGACAGCGGGACGACAGTGTCTGTGTGTCTGTGTCTGTGTGTGGGTGACTCTGTGTCTGTGTGTGTCTCTATGTGTGTGTCTGTGTGTATGTGTGTCTGTGTGTATGTGTGTGTCTGTGTCTGTGTGTGTCTATGTGTGTCTATGTGTGTCTATGTGTGTCTATGTGTGTGGCTGTGTGTGTGTCTGTGTGTGTGTCTGTGTCTATGTGTGTGTCTGTGTCTATGTGTGTCTATGTGTGTGTCTGTGTGTCTGTGTGTGTGTGTCTGTGTCTGTGTGTGTCTGTGTGTGTGTCTCTGTCTGTGTGTGTATGTGTCTGTGTCTGTGTGTGTGTCTGTGTCTCTGTGTGTGCCTCACTCTCACTCTCAGTCTGACTCTCACTCTGACTCTCACTCTCAGTCTGACTCTCACTCTCACTCTCAGTCTGACTCTGTTTCTGTGTGTCTGTGTGTGTGTCTGTGTGTGTGTCTCTGTGTGTGTCTCTGTGTTTCTGTGTGTCTCTGTGTCTCTGAGAGTGAGAGTCAGAGTGAGAGTGAGAGTCAGACTGAGAGTGATAGTGAGAGTGAGAGTGAGAGTCAGACTGAGAGTGAGAGTCAGAGTCAGACTGAGAGTGAGAGTCAGAGTGAGAGTCAGAGTCAGAGTCAGACTGAGAGTGAGAGTCAGATTGAGAGTGAGAGTCAGACTGAGAGTGAGAGTGAGAGTCAGACTGAGAGTGAGAGTGAGAGTCAGACTGAGAGTGAGAGTGAGAGTCAGACTGAGAGTCAGAGTCAGAGTCAGAGTCAGACTGAGAGTGAGAGTGAAGCACACACAGAGACACATACACACACACACAGACACATACACACACACAGACACACACACAGACACACATATAGACACACATAGACACACATAGACACATATAGACACAGACACACACAGAGACACAGAGACACAGACACACACAGACACACACACAGACACACACACAGACACACACACAAACACACACACAGACACACACACATACACACACATAGAAACACATAGACACACTGAGAGTGAGAGTGAGAGTCAGACTGAGAGTGAGAGTGAGAGTCAGACTGAGAGTGAGAGTCAGACTGAGAGTGAGAGTGAGAGTCAGACTGAGAGTGAGAGTGAGAGTCAGACTGAGAGTGAGAGTGAGAGTCAGACTGAGAGTGAGAGTCAGAGTCAGACTGAGAGTGAGAGTGAGGCACACACAGAGACACAGACACACACACAGACACAGACACACACACAGACACAGACACACACACACAGACACACACATATACACACATAGACACACATATACACACATAGACACACATAGACACAGACACACACAGAGACACAGACACACAGAGACACACAGACACACACACAGACACACACACATACACACACAGACACACACACAGACACACACATAGACACACATAGACACACATAGACACATACACACACATAGACACAGACACAGAGACACCCAGAGACACATACACCGAGACACACTGCTATGGAAAGAAGCAACGACAGCTTAACGACAAGACAACACCTTAGCGACAACGACAACACCGTAGCGACACCGTAGCTACAGTGCCGCGACAGTGCCGCGACAGTGCCGCAACATCGGCTGTCATGGCCTGTCGTCAAAGTTTTTCAACATGTCCAAAATACCCACGACAACCCGGCGACAGTCGAGAAACAGTGGAGAAACTGGAGGTGTCGCGGAGGTGCCACGGCGACAGCTGCGCGACAGCTGCGCGACAATCGGCGACAATCGACGACAGACCGGAAGTCGCTGTCGCAGGGCTGTCGCCGCTGCTTGTCGTCGTAGTGTGACTGCTACATAACCGCGGCTATTTTGGCACCACACGGCTAACGGTCGAAAATCAGCATGCATGAGCCAGTGCCAGCGCTAGCCGCCGACCGTAGCCTAGGCTAAGTTACCCTCCCTCCAGACCAGGGTTAACGGGGTATCCCAAGCGGTTAGTGTGCGTGTGAGGGTCTCAATCTATTCAATGCTGTCATATTTAACAGAATTACACACGCAATAAGTGAAATTTTATCAATTTAACCCTAAATGCGAAGCGATATTAAGGCTGCTGCCGCAGCAGCGGCGATATGAATATTTTCGAATCGACGAATTTAAAGTAAACAAACCGCTGCCGCTGCCGCCGCAGCGACGTCGATATCCATACTGTCCAACATCAAATAAAAATGCCCGCTGCCGTCGCCGCCGAATCGGCGGCAATATATTATGCCCAAATCTATTCAATGCTGTCATATTTAACAGAATTACATACGCAATAGGTGAAATCTTATCAATTTAACCCTAAATTCGAACCGATATTAACGCCGCCACCGCATTGGTGGCGTTATTCATATTGTTTACTCGAGGGAGTTCCCAAATCTATAAATAACTTCACGGTTAGCTATCCGTGACGGCTAGTACATTTATGCATACCGCTTGACCTAATTAACCAAGGCCCTCCTAGCCGCGGATAGCTATCCCTAAGCTAGCTCCTAGCTCCGGCTAAGCCTAACTCCGATTCATGCATATGGCCCCAGCAGGCTCTGTGAGTATGGGAGGAAAGTTTGTTTTATTTAACACCACCTCTAGAGCACATCAATTTTTATCATTGGCTATTGGACGTCAAACATATGGTCATTCTGACATATTTCTTTGGAGGAAACCTGCTGCCACCATATAGGCTACTCTTTCCGATATGCAGCAAGGGGTCTT
This sequence comes from Branchipolynoe longqiensis, assembly GCA_030323885.1. Classification (NCBI taxonomy): domain Eukaryota; kingdom Metazoa; phylum Annelida; class Polychaeta; order Phyllodocida; family Polynoidae; genus Branchipolynoe; species Branchipolynoe longqiensis. Next base: position 48,601,226 of record CM059192.1, read on the forward strand.
TTATATGCACTTTCCCACAGACAGGACAACACATACTACCACCTTTGATGAACCAGTTGTGGACCACTGGTTGGAATGGAAAATAGCCAAAACTGCAAATGTTTTCCACTGAGCAGGATCGATAGGATGACCCACACCATCACAGGTGGACACTCTACCGCCTGAGCTACGTCCCGCTTCTGTGACTATAGGAGAGTCATGCTCATTATTTATTTACACAAGTCATGATGCAGTAATGGACGGGCCATGATTATTAATGGGTCCTATTATTTGGCCATGATCATTGGTTAGTTGGTTGTTGGAGTTTTATGTCCTACAACATCTAAGGTAATATCAGGATGGGCACCGAATTGTGACAGGGTGCACTTATGGTGACTTTATAACACTCGCGCACTGCGAAACCAAGCTGCCAGCACCATGATCCAATATCCCACTCAGTCACATTATCCTGACACTGAGCCAACCAGTCCTTGCCCTATCCTAATATTATGCTGATCGCCTGGCTAGGAGGCGAAAAGTATACATTTTTAGGTCATTGGTTTGACTCGACCAGGGTTCGAACCTGTGGGTTCGAATCCCACGATCTATCAAAACGGAAGACGGACGCTCAAGTCTTTCATGATTCAGCCATCCTGTCTGGTCTCAATATGATGGATCACTCGTGATGGGCAGAAGATCTTGAGAAGACTACTCTTGTAAACAGTGATACAAAAAATAAGCCCATGTAGAGCAATTTAAAGGTGCTTAATCCAATGGTTTTGAGTTCCTACTAGACTTATCATATTAGATTGGCTAATACTAGTATTATAATATAAGTTACTTTAGATTAAAATACCTTTTTCATACCGGCCAAATCAGTAGAGCACAGGCTTCCCATGGAGAATGTTGGGAATTCAAATTGTGGCTGAGTCAAAACAATGACTTACAAGATTGATACTCGTTACTACCTAGCCTGGTGCTTGACATTACACAGCTAATAGGGCCGGTGTCAGCGTCTCACCTCCCACAAGTCTGGTTCTCCACAAGAAATATGTTTAACTCCAATACATTCTTTAATATATGCGTCAATATTCTAAAAGTCAGCGAATATTGTTCTCCACAAGCAATATGTATTCTCCTGTATTCTTGGGTTTAAACTCATAAGAATAACCGCTAAAAAACAGATAGTGATAATCAGGTCGAACAAGCGACCAGAAGTAAACACGGCGATGTAACCGAATCGGTTTTTCGCCAATAACTTCTTTAATATATTCACCAATATTCTCAAACTCGTAGAGAATATTGTTGTACACGTTTTCTCCAGTATTCTTGGGTTTAAAGTCATAAAGCCAACCAAAGTTTGCATTCGTCACTCGAATCCGCGCATACGCAGAAGCGATATTTGGGAAATGAGACTTGTGGGAAATAAGACGCTGACACCGGGGCCGGGGCCGGGGCCGGGGCCGGGGCCGGGGCCGGGGTAGGGGCCGGGGCCGGGGCCGGGGCCGGGGCCGGGGCCGGGGCCGGGGCCGGGGCCGGGGCCAGTGTCGCGGTTTCAGATCTCCGCCAGTTTCAGATCTCCGCATCGCTTCTGCGCATGAGTAAAAATGGAACAGCATCGTCAAGGCATTGTCAATGATCATGAGCAATCTTCATACAGAAAAAGTGAAATATCTCTAAAACCACACCACCTAGAAACAAATCGCTTGGTACACATATAGAAAACATGTTTACCCAAAAGATTATATTAAATTTATAAGGTTACTGACACTGACGCTATAGTGACAGTATGAGCGCAGCGATTTGCGGCGATCGATGCTGTTCGATTTTGCTGTTCGATTTTGATGCATGTGCAGAAGCCAGGCGGAGACCAAAAACTGGTGGAGATCTGAAACCGCGACACTGGGGCCGGGTAGGGATGGGGTCGGGTAGGCAGGGTAGGGTAGGGCAGGGCAGGGCTGGGCTGGGCAGGGCTGGGGAGTGATCCGGAGACGGCGCAATGACTGGAGGAGAGAGCAGAGGCAAGGAAGCGGGAAGGGGACGAGAGGCGGCAGGGGAAAGGTTAGGTAGGGAGAAGGAGGATTCGGGGAGGGGGAGGGGGGTGACGTCTGAACCGGCTGCTCAGAGGAAGTCTGTGTGTAACCAGGAGTCAGTGGGGAATGGATGCATGGTGAAGGGGGACGTGTGTACACAGAGAACTTGGGCAGTTCACCGTGGAGGAAGGACCAGACCCCGGCAACACCCCCCTCTACCTCCCCTTCTCCCGCCCCGCGCCCGCCCTCTCCGCCTGCCTCTCCCCGCCACCTTCCAGCAGGCACAGGGACGGACGACCCAGGAGGACGTGGACACAGAGGCAGGCAGGCACTGGCAGTATAAGCGTTGTGACGCAGGAGGCGACCCGTGTGAAAAGGTAGGTATGTGGGTAGTGGTGGAGGTGGTGGTGCTGCTGCTAGTGGTGTGGTGGTGATGGTGGTGGTGGTGGTGGTAGAGCTTTAGTATATATATCTACATGTATGTATATGCGCGTCGTCGGAAAGCCTGGGGCGAGGGCGAAGGATGGGGGTGGGGCGGGGCGGGGCGCGGAGGGGCGGGGCGGGCGGGGCGGGGCGGGCGGGCGGGCGGGGCGGGGCGGGGCGGGGGCGGGGGCGGGGCCGGGGCGGATCGGCGGAGATGGGTGGGCATGGGTATGGATGGGGACGGACAAGGTGGGGCGGGGTGGGATAAACGGGGATGGGATGGGCGGGGATAAGATGGGGCGAGGCGGAATGGGCGGGGATGGGTGGATGATGGGCGTGGCGGGATAGGGTGGGCGGGGATGGGTGGGGATGGGCGCGGCGGGATAGGGTGGGCGGGGATGGGTGGGGATGGCGTGGTGGGATAGGGTGGGCGGGGATGTGTGGGGATGGACGTGGCGGGATAGTGTGGGCGGGGATGGGCGTGGCGGGATAGGGTGGGCGGGGATGGGTGGGGATGGGCGTGGCGGGATAGGGTGGGCGGGAATGGGTGGAGATGGCATGGCGGGATAGGGTGGGTGGGGATGGGCGTGGCGGGATAGGGTGGGCTGGGATGGGTGGGGATGGACGTGGCGGGATAGTGTGGGCGGGGATGGGCGTGGCGGGATAGGGTGGGCGGGGATGGGTGGGGATGGGCGTGGCGGGATAGGGTACGCGGGTGGGGTGGAGATGGGAGGGGCTGAGTAAGGCAGGGATAGGTGAGGGAAGGATGGTGGGATGGGACGGGGAGGGGTTGGGTAAAGAGGAGCTGGAATAGGATTTGGGCTGGACCGGGCGGGTGCGGGGAGAACTGGGGCGGGGCGGGACGGGGCGCGAAAGGGGTGGGGCGGGGCGGGGAGGGGCGGGGAGGGGAGGGGAGAGGACGGATCAGTGGATAGAGTTGGGTATTGGGTATTCAGACTGTAATGGCTAGCCCGTGAAGTGGCCGGGGGCGGTCGTGTGTGTGTGTGGGGGGGGGGGGGGTCGGGTGGAGGGGGGTATTGTTTTGAACTGGATCCCGGGGTGTGGATGTGGGCAGTGTGTGGTGGCTGCGTGGTGTGTGGTGGCTGTGTGGTGTGTGGTGGCTGTATGGTGTGTAGTGACTGTGTGATCTGTGGTGGTTGTGGTGTGTGTGTGTGTGTGTGTGTGGAGACAGATGGCGCCCCCCCCCCCGCCCAGTATGACACTGTATCATTCTTTGGATGATACTAGATGTGGCAGACCTACCCACCCTTAGCTTCCTACAGTCCAGGTCCAGACAGACCAGAATCACAGATAGACAGAGAGAGATAGAGAGAGAGACAGAGAGAGATCGCCGCTGACTCGTCCAAACCTCACCGTGGAGTGAGTGGCATGGCGCTGTGTAACCACACACACCACATTCAGGAGTATCGGGGTGGAGGTAGGGGTGGAGGTGGGGGCGGGTGGTGGTGGGGGTGGAGGTGGGGGCGGGTGGTGGTGGGGGTGGAGGTGGGGGCGGGTGGTGGTGGGGGTGGGGGAAAGCCCGCCCTCTCCGACAGTAGTCTATCTGCGTAGTAGTTGATGACGATCCGAACGCCCTGCCCTCCCTGTCCCTCCTCCCTTCGCCTGTCCTCCCTCTATACCAGACCTCCTCCTCTCCCCCAGCACCCTTAATCTGTTCTTCATGCCCTCCCCGTCTTCTCCTCCACATCTCCTCCTCTCCTGCCCCCCTCCCCTCATTCTCATACCCCTCCCCTACCCCCCTCTCTCTCCCCCTCCATTCTCCCCCTCCCTCCCTTCTCTCCTTCTCCCGCCCTCCCCATCTCCCAACGCCCATTACCAGACCTCCCTCATCCTCCCCCAGCACCCTTAATCTCCTCTTCATCCCCTCCTCTTTCTTATCCCCCATATCCCCTCATCTTATCCCCCATATCTCCTCGTCTCATACCCCCCTCCCCCTCCCCCTTTTCGCCCCCTCCCCATCCATCTTCTCCCACCTTTCACCTCACTTCCCCCCCCCCCCCCCTCCCTCCGCCCCCCCCCCCCCTCTCCTCTCCGCTCTTCCTCCGAGGCAAGGACGGAGACGGGGAGGGCGATGGCCCCCGGACCGACCCGCCCCCTTTTCACTGCCGTTCCCGGGGTCAATCTGGGGTTATGGTGAACCTGTCGCGACCTCCACCCCCTCCACTCTGCCCCCACTCCCACCCCTGGCTCACGTAGTCTAAACTCGCCCATCTCACGCAGTCTTAATAATAGCAAGGATGACAATGTAACCCCTCCTACTACTAGTCCTAGCACCCCTCCCTCATCCCCTTGTTGTCTCTTCTCATCCTCTCCCCTTCTTTTAAACCTGCCACCCCCCCCCTCCCCTCAGACCAACCCTCCCGTCCTCCTCCCTCCTCCCACACGAGGCTGTTAAATGAGTCGGTCTAAAGAACTAAGGGGGTTTTGACCGTCGAGTCTCAGTGATTGCGAAGACTGCAATAATGTTTTGGTTTTAGGCACATCTAGCACAAATCGTAAGTCGGACAGTCCGAAGTACTTTTGTCACCGACTACAGAGTAAGGCGACCAGACGGGATGGCTGAATGAGTTGAGCGTCCGTCTCCCTGGTCGAGTCAAACCAATGACTAACAAATTGATATTTGTCGCTACCTAGCCAGGTGCTCGGCAGTATTATGATAGGGCAAGGACTGGTTGGCTCAGAGTCAGGGTAATGTGACTGAGTGGGATATGAACAGGTCATGGCCTGGTGGCCTGGCATCCCAGTGGGGCAGCACAATGAAATCGCCATGAGTGCACACTGTCACAAGTCGGTACACATCGTGATATGACCTTAGATGTTGCCACAACGTAAAACTCCGACAACCAACCAACCAACCAACCAACTAAAGCATTGATATCATCAGCGGGGGTTATGATCTGAATGCTTAATCTGCAAAGACTGCCCACTATAGTTTTAAGTGCTATATAAATATATTATATAAATATTATTTAAGGGAGGGCCTGTAGTGTTTGACCCGAAAACGCTACCTTAGTACCTATCACCCTGCCCGCTGGAAATGCAGCAGCCTTGGCTACTTGGGTTTACACTCAGGTAGGCAAACCCACAGCAAGTCACTGCTGAGCTGGCGCAAACACTACTATCACCCTCACTCTCGTCAGACATTTTTACCATAAAATAAACGCTAGGCTAGATTATTGGCCAACCGAAGGTATCGATCTCAACCAAAGTAGTTGTGTTACGTTGTCTCTTACGGAGTCTATAATAATATAAGGGAAAAGAAATGGGTTGTTGGACTAAAAGCATATAGGCCGTCAACTGAGGTATTAAGGCTACATTCCTTACACGCGGTATGTGGCATGCGAATGCGAATGCAGGAAAAAATCGGAAAGCATCTAAGTCAATGGGGTGATTCCTCACGTCCGAATGCGAATGCGAATGCGAATGCGAATGCGAATGCGCATGCGCATATATTTGTTGTTGTTTTACGTCCTAGCAACATCTAAGGTCATATCAGGATGGGTACCGACTTGTGACAGTGTGCACTCATGGCGACTTTATAGTGCTGTCCCACTGGGAAACCAGGCCACCGGCACCATGACCTGGTATCCCACTCAGTCACATTATCCTGACACTGAGCACACCAGTCCTTGCCCTGTCCTAGTAATGCCGAGCACCTGGCTAGGAAGCAACAAGTATCAATTTTTAAGTCATTGGTTTGACTTGACAGGGGTTCGAACCCACGACCCCACGATCTATCAGCACGGGAGCGGAACGCTCTAACTCATTCGGCCATCCCGTCTGGTTCGAATGCGCATATAGGCCGTCAACTGGAGAATAAAGCTAGGATTCCTTACATGCTGTATGCAGCATGTGAATGCGAATGCGGCATGTGGCATGCGTATGGGTTGGGTCCTTTCACCCACATCCACACCCACACATAGTGTCAGGTTTCTCTAACACTGACTTCTATGGCAAACGCAGCAGCATTCGCATTTGCATGCCGCACCGATGACTACATGGACCGATTCAGTTGCCACATTCGCATTCGCATTCGCATTCGCATTCGCATTCGGACGTAGGGAATCACCCCCATTGACGTAGATGCTTTCCGATCGTTTGCCGAATATTTTTGCTGAATAAAAGATTAATATCTTAATATATTATATATATTTCTTTAGTTGGTATTCTATGTTCGAAACAAGAACTGAGATGAGCTGAAACTAGCACATTTCATAGCCGCAACCAGTGTATTATTAGCATGTGCCATGTGCTTCTCCCAGGTTTGTTTTTCTTCCACGCATCCCACAATGCACCACGCGGCTGGAATGGCGATGTAGTCTATTGGTATATATATGTATATGGCACTTGGCAGTTCAGGTAGGGTACATACATCGACCTCCTCAAGTAGCAAGTTTGAAGGCTATATGTGCGATATGCATGGAATATGTAATAGATATTATATATCAGTTTAGGTAGCATACATACAGCGACATTCTCCTGTAGCTACTTAGACGTCATGTGACATATCTCTAGGTAGAGTTAGCCACGCCCACTGTTTCAAGCATTTGCCACGCCCACGTGGCGACCCCTGAACCCCCATCACAACCCCCCTCCCTCCCAACCTGCCCCCCACGACCCCCACACCGTGAGGTGATGTGCTTCACTGTCACGGTTCGCTGCACCGCTCCTGCACCCCTGTGACTGTGAACCCATGGTTGAATGCCCACATTCCCGGGACATTTAAATGGCTAAATCATGTCGCCATGCACAAGACTCAATCATGGCTTACAATACTGCACACAACTGAATCATGGCAGACGACACTGCAAACAACTGAATCATGGCAGATGAGACTGCACAAGACTCGATCATGGCATACAATACTGCACACAACTGAATCATGGCAGATGACACTGCACACAACTGAATCATAGCAGACGACACTGCACACAACTGAATCATGGCAGACGACACTGCACACAACTGAATCATGGCAGATGAGACTGCACACAACTGAATCATGGCAGATGACACTGCACGCAACTGAATCATGGCAGACGAGACTGCAAACAACTGAATCATGGCAGATGAGACTGCACAGGACTGAATCATGGCAAACGATACTGCATGAGACTGAACCATTTCAGATAAGACTGCATGAGACTAAATCATGGCAGATGAGACTGCACAAGACTGAATCATGGCAGACAATACTGCATCAGATTGAATCGTGGCAGATGAGACTGTATGAGACTGAATCAGACAGACAAGATTGCATAGGACTGAATCATGGCAGACGATACTGCATCAGACTGAATCATGGCAGACGAGACTGCATCAGACTGAATGAGACTGAATCACGGCACACGATACTGCATCAGACTGAATCATGGCAGACGAAACTGCATCATACTGAATCATGGCAGACAAGACTGCACGAGACCGAGGCGCGGCAGACGAGACTGTAGCCTTGTAAACATGGCGCGGGAAATACCGCCCCACCCGGGTGTGTGTGCGGAGGGACGGGGGGTGGAGGGGGGGGGGGGATGGCTCACTAACCAATCAGAACCTTGAACACTGAGTACACTGGGTGCCAGCTGTGCGCTGTGCGCTGCTGGTTCCGTGGTAGATCCAGGCGGGTTGAGAACGGGCAGGTCTGCTCAGTCGTTCTATATACCAGTCTGAAGTGCATGGAAGTGCACAACCATCGCCTTCTACGGAAAGTTCATTGAGGTTTACCATCTTACCAACATTTGAGGTCATTCATATTAGGAAAGGGTACTGACTTGTAAGAGCATGTACTGTTAAGTTCCGTTTATACTTCTGACGGCGTGTGACCGCGCAACACAGCAAAACACGGTGCAAGCAAACATTCCCATTTAGACTTTACGTCGATGCTTGATGGCGTTAGACGGTGCAACACGGCGCAAGCGTTGGCCAGAGTTCAACTATGTTGAACTTTCAAGGTCAGCGCTTCATCACGTCTCACACTCCCCACCGTTTTTCACCGTCACATGGCGCTATCGGGCGTCAAGTTGACGGCATCACACGCCATCAAAAGTATAAATGGGCCTTTATAGCGACTTTATAATTATTGTAGTTCCCTACTGGGATACAGCAATAAGCATAAATATGGCACGGTGTTGAGTTGACTCAGCCAGCGATCGAACACATGGCCTTCCACAGTCTTCGATTCAGTCACATTAGGATGAGACTCTGCTGCTTATTGATCTGTCTTAATAATGGCGAGTGCCAGGCAAAGTAGCGATAAGCATAAATATGGGTAAGGAGTTGAGTTGATCGAACCCATAGCTTTCCACATGGGAAGTGAATGCTGTATGCACGGCGCCATCTTGTTCGGTAGAAAGCAGTGGCCAAAAGTAATTTGGTTTACAACAATGGCAACTCGTCAATTCCCTCCCTACCTTGATTACCAACTCGTCCATTCCCTCCCTACCTTGATTACCAATTTCCACGCATGTGGCTGGCTGGAGTTTTGGGAGCCTGACTTATATTATTACACTTCAGTAAAACAACACTCTAATTAGTTAATTGAATGAACTGTGAGTGGTGCCCCCTGTCGGGGGAGTGATGAAAACGGGAAATAGTGTGTCGAGAGCAGGTTTTTGAACCCACACTTCTTGTCATTCTGAAGCTAAACTGCTAACAATTACACTGTCTAGGCCCCTTGTTTCAATCATCCTATTCATGCCTACCTGTCTTTGTGGTGCCTTACCTGAGAAGTCAGTTACACTCCTGAAAGGCCTATCCATTTAAAATTGCCTAGTCCGATGGTTTTTGAGTTTCTGTTATTTTCCTAGATAAATATATTAAATTGATTATTATAATCTACCTTACTTTAGTCTGAAGTAACTTCGATTTTAAATAGCTAAGTTTTAAGATATTGGAAGTGCAAATATGTCAAATTAGTTTTGGCAAGCATGCCAAAACTCTAACGCAATAGGCATTCAGCAGTAACATATTTTATTAAAGTTGCATAGTCCGATGAAGCATCAAATTTTCAAAACCAAAACACTCACCTAGATTTTATTCTACATATTTATCTTAGATACTGGTACAGTTGTTAAGCATTTGCTGTTACATAGAATGGCATAGGGAGTCAATACAATAGAACCTGTTACTGCATAACCCTATGGTGTCACAGTTTTGGTGTGCTTGCCAAAATTAATTTGGCATGTTGCCACTTCAAATATCTCCAAAGTTAGCCATTTAAACTAAAGGTTACTTCAACCTAAAGTAAAGTATCTTACAATGATCAATTTAATGTATTTATCTCAGAAAATGACAGAAACTGAAAACCATCGGACTATGCAACTTTAAATCGCCCCAGAATTCCCTTCTATGTGGCAACACATGCTTAATAAATGCACCAGTATCTAAGCTAGAAATGGTTAATTGATTCTAGATAATTGTTTTGGTTTTGAAGAATGTATGATTCATGGGACTATGCAGCTTTAAATAAACTACAAATTTCTGGTTGAATGAAGGCAGCTAGAGACCCATGGCTGAACGTGGGCTCTCGAGCCGTGTTCGCTGTAGCTACCGAAGATGAGCTGATGACCAGGCCAATCAGGTCAACCTACCATAGCTTATAAAGTGAGCACAGCAGAGCTTAGATAAAAGATTCACCCGGTACTTGTAGTACACAGGCGAATGACAACGTAGTCTAAATACGGGCGAAAATAGCTTTAGTATGGAACATGACCTAGAAACTGCGGCTCCAGTATCAAATCGCTACCCATATAGGCACAGAGTTGGTGAAATGGGAGAGAATGCAAAAAGACAAGATGGCGGCTGCAGAACGCCGTCGATTTCACTTTTAAATTGCATTAAACTAGATATTATATTATATTTTTCAACTCAAAGGTAGCGGGCTATCAATAAGACATATGTAAAGAAGAAATGTTGCTTCTTAAATTGTGAAATTAGGCTCTCAATTCATTGACCCGTTTTTTCGACAGCTTTTACATAGGGTTGGTTTGCACCCCTACTGCAGCAGTACGGGGTGAATCTTGTATCTAAGCAGAGCTAAGCGGACAAATAAATGCAAATAAGTAAATGGTAACAAACATTGCAAGTTACACAGCAATTAACAATGCATATGCAACAAGACTATATATATATATATATATATATATATATATATATATATATATATATTTTATATATATATATAATACTTCATTCAAAATTTTGGTGATATGACCTTAGATGTTGCCAGGACGTAAAACTCCAACCAACCAATCTAAATTTCTTTGTTGGCGTTTTATGTCCAGGCACCATCTAAGGTCATATAAAGATCGGTACCGACTTGTGGTCATGTGCACTCATGGTGAATTTTTAGTGCTGCCCCACTGGAAGACCGGGCCACTGGTGTCATGACTCAATATCCCATCCAGTCACATTATCCTGATACTGAGCAAACCCAATCTTAGTGATGCTGAGCACTAGAATAAGTCATGACAAGTATCAAATTTGAAAAAGAAAAGCTTGTTTTATTTAATGACGCCTCTAGAGTACATTCAATTTTTATCATCGGCTATTGGACGTCAAACATATAGTCATTCTGACATATTTCTTTGGAGGAAACCTGCTGCCGCTACATAGGCTACTCTTTCCGATAAGCAGCAAGGGGTCTTTTATATGCACATACCACAGCCTTTGATGAACCAGTTGTGGACCACTGGTTGGAATGGAAAATACTGTAAACTGAAACGCAAACTGAAAATGGCTCAACTGAACAGGATTGATAGGATGACCTACACCTTTCCAGGTGGACATCACTTTTGAAAGTCATTGATTTGACTCGTCGGGGGGGGGGGGGGGTGAACTCATGGCGCCTGACACGAGAAGCTAGCCAGTGCTCCTACTGATTTGGCCACCATGTCCTGTCAGCATAAAGGCCCTGTCACACTTTACCGGATTGAGACGGACAAAAATATTCTAATCTGGTGTGATTCGGACTTGAAATGTATCGATTATGTAACGGATATTAACGGACAGGTTACAGATGGTAATGGACGGGTAACTGATGGTAACGGTTGATAACCGCATATGTCAGTCTGGTGCAATCCGTTACAAGTTTTGTGCATGCTCAAAACTTGTGATAGATGGGGCTGGATATCAACGGATATGTAATGGACACAAACCGGACTTTGCCGGATATCAAAGGACTTTGTTCCGTTTCAATCCATTTCCTCAGTCCGGTAAAGTGTGACAGTGCCTTAAAAAATACTAACATAACAGGTTATACAACACCTAACACAATGGCCAACTACACACAGAAGAGTGCCTACCATAATGCAATAGTAAGTGTCAGGAAAGACATTCAGTTGAAATAATTGGAGGTGAGCTAAAAACAACAACAAAGAAAATTGAATACCTAAAACCCATACAAATTATGCACAAGTCCAACCTTCAAAGATGTGACAAAAACAACAAAAACTAATATAGAATATCAAGATTAAAACACTAATTACAGGGGTATGACGTATTACAAATGTTAACTATGTACATAAATATATACAAAAAAACAAAATAATTGGGAATTCCCCCATTTTACACCACAAGCAAGTTTACAAAAATTATTTAAAAAGGAAATCAATCCATATGGATTATGACCGTTGCTGCACAGCGGCGTAAACAAGTGTATGAACTTAATCATTATGTACAGAAGAAACAAGCGATCACTAAAAAGGGGGGGGGGGGGAAGCGAAGCGCCAACTATACATTATTGTGACCCTCCAGGGTCACAATAATCCCTCGAGCAACCCAGCCGGTCTGACCTCCCTACCCCTGTCTAACCCTAACCTCCCTCCACCTCATTCACACAAATGAAACCTCCTTAGCCTTCCCTAAATCCACCCAGGTTAAACCTCTCTATCCCTGTCTAACCCTAACCTCCCTCCACCTCATTCACACAAATGAAACCTCCTTAGCCTTCCCTAAACGCACCCATGTTAAACCTCCCTACCCCTGTCTAACCCTAACCTCCCTCCACCTCATTCACACAAATGAAACCTCCTTAGCCTTCCCTAAACCCACCCATGTTAAACCTCTCTATCCCTTTCTAACCCTAACCTCCCTCCACCTCAATCACACAATACATTATTGTGACCCTCCATGGCTGGGTGGGGGTGGGGGTAGGGCGGTATGGGTGGGTGGTGCTGACCAGACTGTCACGTGACCACATCCGGTGGTGGCCTCGACCCTGCGCACTCTGATGACGTATGGCCAGATGACATAGGACTCTGACATAGAACAATAGGAGGGAGTAATGGGGGGAGGGGGGGGGGGGCTGGGTTGGGGCTTAAGTGTAGGGAGGTTAGAGGTGGACAGGGGTAGGGAGGTTATGTTGGGAATGCGAGAAGGTGGGATGGGTTAGTTTAGGGGTTGGGAGGTTAGGGGAGAAGGGGAGGTGAAGGGAGGTTTAGAGGTTGACAGGGCTAGGTAGGCCATGTTGGGAATGGGAGGTATAGGGAGGTTAGGTTTAGACAAGGGGCAGGGAGGTTATGGGGGAATGGGAGGTGAAGGGAAGTTAGATGTGGACAGCGGTAGGGAGGCTACGTTGGGAATGGGAGGTGGAGGGAGGTCAGGGTTAAACAAGGGGAAGTGAGGTTATTGGGAATGGGAGGTGAAGGGAGCTTAGTTCTGGGTGTGTTTAGAAAGGGCTAGGGAGGTTTCATTTGGGTGGGTGAGTTGGAGGGAGGATATGGTTACACAGGAGTTGGGAGGTTTAACCTGGGTGGCTTTAGGGAAGGCTAAGGAGGTTTCATTTGTGTGAATGAGGTGGAGGGAGGTTAGGGTTAGACATGGGTTGGGAGGTTTAACCTGGGTGGGTTTAGAGAAGGCTAAGGAGGTTTCATTTGTGAGAATGAGGTGGAGGGAGGTTAGGGTTAGACAGGGATAGAGAAGTTTAACCTGGGTGGGTTTAGGGAAGGCTAAGGAGGTTTCATTTGTGTGATTGAGGTGGAGGGAGGTTAGGGTTAGAAAGGGATAGAGAGGTTTAACATGGGTGGGTTTAGGGAAGGCTAAGGAGGTTTCATTTGTGTGAATGAGGTGGAGGGAGGTTAGGGTTAGACAGGGGTAGGGAGGTTTAACATGGGTGCGTTTAGGGAAGGCTAAGGAGGTTTCATTTGTGTGAATGAGGTGGAGGGAGGTTAGGGTTAGACAGGGATAGAGAGGTTTAACCTGGGTGGATTTAGGGAAGGCTAAGGAGGTTTCATTTGGGTGAATGAGGTGGAGGGAGGTTAGGGTTAGACAGGGGTAGGGAGGTCAGACCGGCTGGGTTGCTCGAGGGATTTGGAAAGGAGCGTCATTAGGTGTGTGGCGGGGGGGGGGGGGGGGGGATGAGGGGAGGGTGAGGGGGGGGGGGTCTTAGACAGATGTGGTCCGCAGGGGAGGGGTAGCCTAGAAGTATGTGACATGAGTAAGGTTGGGGCGGTGGTGGTGGGGGTGGGGGTCGGGGGGGGGGTAGTTTCACATGGAGGATGCTTAGGAAAGGGGTAAAATAGAAGGTGGTTAGGTTACTCCGGTGTAGGTGAGGTGGAGAGGGTACAGATGTTTGTTGTTGTGTTACGTCCTAGCAACATCTAAGGTCATATCAGGATTGGTACCGACTTGTGACAGTGTGCACTCATGGTGACTTTATAGTGCTGCCCTACTGGAAGACCAGGCCACCAGCACCATGACCTGATATCCCACTCAGTCACATTGTCCTGACACTGAGCCAACCAGTCCTTGCCCTATCCTGATAATGCCGAGCACCAGACTAGGAAGCAATAAGTATCAATTTTTAAGTCATTGGTTTGACTCGACCAGGGTTCGAACCCATGACCCCGCGATCTACCAACACGGGAGACGGACGCTCTAACTCATTCGGCCATCACGTCTGGTGTTGAGGGTACAGAAGATGGTTGAAGGGGGAGGGGGTGGCGTGGGGAGGGGGCGGGGTCGGGGGTAATGGAGTGGGGAGAGGTGGATGGGTTCACGAGGGCGGGGGGGGGGGGGGGGCGGGCGGGGCGGGCGCGGCGGCGGGGTTGGAGAGTATTGTCTCGGGGGCGGTCACGTGGTTGCGGTTACTAACAAATCCGACACAACTAATATGGATATTCCAAGTTCCGATGGTCCCTGCTGGTCCCTGCTGGTCCCTGCTGGTCCCTGCTGGTCCCTGCTGGTCCCTGCTGGTCCCTGATGGTCCCTGATGGTCCCTGATGGTCCCTGATGGTCCCTGATGGTCCCTCAGGAAGGACTGATGTGAAGCTGTTTGCCAGCGCCCCAAGTCGCAGCTTTAGTTTACGCGCAGGAAAAGGTTGGGGAGGTGGTGAATGCACATACAGTTTAACCCCGTTAAACCAAGCTCGGTTAAACCAAACGATTGGTTAATCCAAACTTTTTGTTGGTGGCCTGGCAAAATACTACCCTTTATCATATAAAAAAGTTGGTTAAACCAAAGTCGGTTCATCCAAATTATTGGTTAATCCAAACAAAATTGTCAGACCCAGGTCACTTCCTGTACAGTTAAACCAAACTTTCATGTGGTTAAAAGGTCATCTGAGACCCCACCAACTTTTTTATATGTGGTGTTCTGTGTGGTGTAGTGGTTAGAGTGTCTGACGTTTTTCTAGGTCGGACTCCTAATCTAAAGGTTGGTGGTTCGATTCCACATGCCCCCACCTCTGCCAATTTGGATTTCCACAGCTGTGTATAACTTACAGTGTCATCAAAGGCCAGTTGCTCTCATACCATGTCTAGGTGGTGTGGTGTGGGAGGTTACAAATCCCTTGGGTCGGTAAAAGTGTAGGCTCTGGCTTTCTATCCACAAACTGTCTAATGGTAAAAACAAATCTATTCAGACTTATCCATGATAGGCAGCATAAATCTTCAAAGAGATATGATAAATGGTATTATTTCCCGGGCTGCCGAAAAAACGTTAGGATTAGCCGGCTTAGTTTAATTGGGTTGTACTATATAGACATAAAAAACAATAATCAAAGTGTCCACATACATTGTATATTACATCTGGAATACAACATTAGTCAAAGTCAATGTCAAAGCCAAAACTCGGTTAAACCAATGATCGGTTAATCCAAACAATTTCTACGGTCCCTTCAAGTTTGGTTTAACGGGGTTATGCTGTATATAACGAAGTGGTATTTTAGCGAATGTAAATATTCATGGCCAATTTCATTGCAATCTACATTAGAAACAAATGTATAACAAGAACCGTCCCAAGTTTGATCATCCGGAAGCATGGCGTCATCTGTGCAAAGTGAGTATAGATTGTTGGGGTTTTTATTGATGGATATGGGTGGGAGGGACCTTAACCCCACCTTCCGGTGTGGAAGCTGTGATGCTGCATGCTGTGTCTCAGCTTCAGGAACAGGCGGAACTCGGAATAGCCGTATTATGCATACACATATAGCGTATAAGCAATTTTCAGAAAAGGGGCCCAAGCAGCAAAAGGTTTTTTTTTTGGTTTTTGTTTACAAAAACCCCCAAAAGCTGCTATCTAAAAATATTTCTCTCCATATCCCAAATTCTCTAAATCAATGCCTGATTTTCTTTTTGTGCGTTAATTTAACAAAACAAATCTTCTCAATTTGTTCTATTTTCGCACATACATGGTCAGTTGTTTGTTAGCAAACCAGCTGTCTCCTTGGGGGGGGGGGGGCTGTTGTGGTATTGTGGGGCTGTGGGTACCAGGGTGGGCCCCCATGTTTAATTCAAGTAGTGATGATTTAGATGGTACGTGTCTGCCGCAGACACAGAATAATATCCGCTACACATTGTCTCGTGTAGCAGCAGTGTAAAAGAAGAAAAAAATCGTTTACTAAAAAAAAGAAAAAAAGTAAAACATTAAAAAAGATTTTCATGACAGGATATTAGGCACTGTACCAAAACATGTATTCACTTCTGATAAAATAACCATTTCCCACCAAGGGCTCTTTATTTACAGTATTGTATTAGTCAACTATATTAATATTATATTATATATCATATTCCTAATACATGTAACATACAATATGTATTATTCACATTATAAATATAATACATAGAATACATAGACATAATTACATTAAATATATCATGCATACTTTTATTTTGTAATTACTCGATATGGTCCCGTCCTGATATGACCTTAGATGCTGCTAGGACATAAAACAACAACAAACCAAACCAACTCGATATGGTTAGCGGTTTAGATTGTAGAGTGTATATTGTAAACAAATATTCGTTCACTGCAATCCCCAAAACTCTGACACCATAAGCTTCTATAGTAACATGGTCTATTCAATTGCCTCAGTAAATTCCCTTCTGTGTGGCGACTAATATTTAAAAAGTGTACAAGTATCTAAATTAGAAATGTAAAATAAAATCTAGATAATTGATTTGGTTGTGAAAATTGGATGTTTTCATCGGACTATGCAACCAATCCAAGCCATACATTGGTATCTAATTCCCATCCTCCTTGGTGAGGTGTGTGCAACCAGTGACAGTATTTTAAACACCGCTTAATATTATTTCCAAACCTACGCTTGGCATCTTAGTTAGTGTTTATAGAATATAAGCAAAATCATCGATTAAGGACTGACAATTTAAACTGCCGACAATTGGTCTTCCTCATTCGACTGCTCTTTGTCCTATCCTAGTAATCTTGGACACCTGGATAAGTAGCGACAAGTATCCTCATTCCAATGCTCCTTGCCCTCCCTTATACCTAGGTCACAAATGCTGTGATCACCATACAGTGCTGCGGTCTGCGGGGTCTGTTGCGATTTATGCAAATGTTACGGCATTGTGGTCTGCGGTTTATCCAGTCACAAATCGTATGGTCACCGCAAGGGATAGGTCACCTTACAGCGCCTTAAGTTTTGTTGTGTGTCGCCGTACAAAAGACATTTTACGAAATGTTTTTATTGACAATTTCTATACATTATTGCACAAACATATTATTCTGTTAACAGTAGAAATTGGTGGGATTCACGTGGGATGTAGGCCTGTGGCATTGCGATTTTCCTAACTTAAGACAACTTTGACTTAGAAGAACCGCAACCGCTTGTGGCGAGCAAAAAACCATACGGTTACCGTACGGTGACCGTAACCCACCGTACAGTCGCCGTACGGCCTGGCCGATACTGCAACTTACGGTCGCCGCAAGCACGCCATAACGCATTTGTGACCGAGGCATAAGTAATGTCTTGCGCTAGGCTTGGTAGTGACAAATATAAAGTCATTGCTTTGACTCAATGGGGTTTAATTAAAATCCTGTGAACTGCCATAGGAGAGGTGGGCGCTCAACTCATTTGGCCATCCCGGCTAGTAACCGTTGTAATGTTGGGCACACTGTACGGCAGATCTGTCTATGTGGCTATGGAGGCAGCTAGCTGAAGACACAAGACACAGTACATACAGTGTGTTTGTGTTTGTTTGTTTGTTGTTGTTTTAAGTCCTAGCAACATCTAACATACAGTGTCATTTCACTGCAAAAAGGCGTGCAAATGGCTGCGACTATTCGTTGTCACATGCCCAACCAAGCTGTGATACACCCACCGACAATTTTACATGAACCGTCTAAATGTGGGACTGCAAATCTTTTTCTTTCTTTTTTTGGTAGATTAATTTGATTCATATACAAATTTTTCTTTCTTTTTTTTGGTAAATGAATTTTATTCATATAAATCTTTTGTCAGCGCCATAGCACAGCAGTTTTCCAAGCCATAACTGAATATTATCATCATCATCATCATCATCATCCTTATCATCAACATCATCATCATCAATCCCTTAATCGTGAGGGTCATTGGGGCACAACAGATGACATTCCACCCAGTTTTCTCCATTTCTTTCCTATTCTCAGTATTTTCAGTAAAGTCCAGGCCTGTCCATTCCGGGATGTTGCGCTCCCACCACTTCCTTTCTCCGCCTTGTTTTCTTCCCCCTTTTCATTGTGCCTTGCTACATGGTTTTAGGCACACCTGAAATATGACCATTACTTGCTTGGCGTAGGATTCTTCGGTTTTCCAAAAACCAGCGCTCCTAATCTGATGAAGCAAGGGGTCCCCACCATAATAATCACCCACCAGCAACAACCAGACCGGATGGCCGAATGAGTTGAGCGCCCGTCTCCCGGTTTGGTTGATCGCGGGTTTCGAACCCACATGTTCGAGTCAAACCAATGGCTTAAAGATTTATACTTATCGCTTCCTAGCCAGGCTCTCGGTATTATTAGGATAGGGTGAGGACTGGCTGGCTCAGTGTCAGGATAATGTGACTGAGTGGGATATCAGGTGATGGTGCTGGTGGCCTGGTCTTCCAGTAGAGGAGCACTATGAAGTCGCCATAAGTGCACACTGTCACAAGTAGGTACCCGTCCTGATATGACCTTAGATGTTGCAGGACATACAATTGCAAATACCAACAACCAACCCACAAGCAACCCTTTGACCTAGATAACCAAATCACTCTCCCTTCCTGATTTGCCAGGTCATGTCCGAGAACCGTGACCATCAAGGCTGAAGGTCACGGTTCGAAGCACATGGTCACGTGACTCCGCAGGGTGACTTCTCGTCGAACCACATTTTTGGGTGAAAATAGGTGGTTAAAATAAATCATGGCGAATAATTTAAATTGTCAAGCCTTACAGTTAGTTACACTGTTTGGATTTCCAAACCGAATTGGATTGGCCAATGACATCAACGTTGGCAATTCCAGCATCAAGGTTTATGATTGCACGATTCGATGATTGGTTGATTGTTGGAGTTTTACATCCTGGCAACATCCAAGGTCATATCAGGATGGGTACCGACTTGTGACAGTGCACACTCATGGCAACTTTTATTGTGCTGCCCCATTGGTAAATCAGGCCACCGGCACCATGACTTGATATCCCACTCAGTCACATTATCCTGACACTGAGCTAACCAGTCCTTCCCCCATCTTATTAATGCTGAGCGCCAGGCAAGGAAGTGACAAGTATCAATTTAATAAGTCATTGGCGTGACTCGATCAGAAACCAAACTCCTGATCTTGCGCATTCGACCACCCTGCCCGATACCACTTATCGATGAAAGTGTAATTTTTCTTTTCTTTTCAAAACCAAGGCAGTTAAGTTATATAGATTGAATCATACATATACAACTGATATACCAGTGCACTGCTGGTGTAATATGGGTACTCTGTATCCCGCTGGTTCCTCAGGAAAGACTGAAGCTGGGACCCAGCATGTCTGGTTGCAGCTCTAGCTAAAGCCCCTGTCACACCTCGCCGGATTGAGCAATGGACAGAATTGTCTAGTCCGGTGGTGCTCGGGCATCATAAGTATCAAAATGTATTAAAATGTGTCAAAATGTTGCGATATCGGGTCTAAGGCCGCTGGACGAACGGACATGAAATGGACTTGAAACGGACATGAAACGGGCATGAATTGGGCATGAAACGGACATGAAACGGACATGAAATGGACATGAATGGATAGCCAACGGACGGTAAGCAGACTAAACGGACGCAGACCGACAAGAACAATAGACGTCAATCCAGCGGCAATCGTTCCAAGTTTTGTGCATGTTCAAAACTTGTAATGGATCGAGCCGGATATCAATGGATATGCAATGGATATGCAATGGACTTTGCCGGATATCAACAGACTTTGTTCGGTTTCTTTCCGTTTCCTCAATCCGGCGAGATGTGACAGGGGCTTTACAAACAGCGGAAGGTGGGGGAGACGGTGACTACACATACACAAAGTGGTATTTTATCGCATGTAAAATATTTGCCAGGACAGTTTCACTGCAATCTTCATTAGAAACAAAAGTACCACTAGAACCCTACCAGGGTTGGTTGGTAGGAAGCATTGTGGTTATAGGTGCAAAGTGAGTTTAATGTATAGAGCCGAATCGGTAGAGCTGTGTGGGAGATCCAGGGTTCGATTCCCAGTCGAGTCAAACCAATGACTTACAAAATTGACACTTGTCGCTTCCTAGCATGACGCTTGACATTAATAAGATAGAGCAAGGACTGGTTAGCTTAGTGTCACGATAATGTGACTGAGTGGGATATCAGGTCATGGTGCTGGTGGCCTGATTTCCCAGCAGGACAGCACTATAAAGTCAGCATGCATGCACGCAAGTCAGTACCCATACCGATATCACCCTAGATGTTGCCAGGATGTAAAACTCCAACAACCAACCAACTATATAATAAATCATGGCTACATAGTCTACATATGAAATTGTGTCTAAAGGGTCTACATAACAAATGGTAGCTACAGTCTTGTACAACAGTCCTCGGCAGTCGCCTCGGTGCAGCACCAGGCACGACTTTGACATACATCTGAGGGTTTACCAGGACGGATAGCAGCTGGTTGGTTGGTTGCTTTACGTCCTGGCAACACCTAAGGTCATATCAGGATGGGAAATTGGTGACGTCGCGCAATCGTGGCGGCCTTTTTACAATGGGTGCTCTTTCACTGAAGATATATATTTTGTTAAGTATACCCACACTCAGTCGCATTATTCTGGCAATTCCTAGCATCAGGAGAGACTATCAAGTTTTAATTAAACTTTTAATTAACAAAAGAATGGGTGTGTGTTGGAGGGAGGATGAGAAAGCGGTCAGAGATCAAAACCCATGACCTGCCGCCTGTGTACCACGCACTGTGCCGCTAGGTTATCCTGTCTAGTTCATTATCCAACCAGTCATTGTGTTCCCGGAGGCAAGTCTGTTACTGTACTTTGTCATGCATATGCTTTACATAATGCACCTAGTCGCTCCCCTCCTGCCTTCTCCATCCCCAGCTCCCCCTCCCCCACCCCCTCCACCATCCCCTCCCCCTCCACCTCCACCTCCCACCTTCCCCTCCCCATCCCCCACCGCACCCCCTCGCCCCTCTCACCGCACAATTGCAATAATTAAGTCCAGCTCACCTACATGGAGCTGCAAGACAGCCATGTCGCAACTTTCACCTTACCGGAAGTAGCTAAGCGGAGCTGCACTTCCGGTTGTTCCCCGCTTAGTCTCGCGCCCATGGAATTAGCATACAGAGTGGGTGGTGGTTCGAGTTTCAGCAGTGAATGTAGCTTGTTTGTTGTTTTACGTCCTAGTAACATCAAAAGTCATATCAGGTGCAGAAGTCTGCTGGGAGAGGAGGCTAAAGAACACTGACACAGAATGTTGAGGTGCACACCAAAATTGACTAACATGTTTTGACTTCAGCTATTTTCAAAGTTAGGCCCCTTCAAACTAAAGTAAGGTAGATCATAATAAGACACCTAATATATTTATCTAAACAAATTAATTATAGAAACTTAAAACCATCAGACTATGCAACTTTAACCAGGACTTTTGCTACTTTGGCGCTAGAAGTTTAAAAAAACCATAGTTTCAACAAAAAGACATGACCATTGAGTTGTCTATGGTCGTGCTTACACCTTCTACACTAGTTATATAGTGCTTGTCTTTCTCCAGAAATCAGCCAATTTTTATAACCCCTATGACTTTCTTAAAGCAACGATGAACTCCTGTTTTTTTTCCACCTATAGTTGGTTGGTTGTTGGGAGTTTACATCCTGGTAACATCTAACGTCATATCAGGACGGGTACTGATTTATGATAGTGGACACGCATGGTGACTTTATAGTGCTGCTCCACTGGGAAATCAGACCGCTGGCAGACCTGACCTGATATCCCACTCAGTCATATTATCCTGACACTGAGCTAACCAGTCCTTGCCCTATCCTATTAATGCTGAGCGCCAGGCTAGGAAGCGACAAGTATAACATTGATAAGTCATTGCTTTGACTCGACTGGGACCCAAACTCCTGATTTCCCACACGCGAGGCGCGCGCTCTACCGATTCCGCCACCACGCCCGTTTTTTCACTTATGGGGTTTCCCAATTGCCAATCACCAAGGTTTGTGACGTTTATAATGTGGGTGTTTGACAGGCATACAAGTTAAGTAAATTAACTCTCCCTCCAGAATGGGCTACCCAGAAAAGTCCAGCCCTTTGCTTGAGGCAACAGAGTGTTCATTTGTGTCTCGCTATGATTTGAATGTCTGGTACACATGAAAGTTTAAACAAAACATTGTGCTCCAGGGTGGCGTTCCTAGAATACTCTCTGCATAAGGTAACCGTTATTTTATTGCTGCTATCCAGTCATGACTGTTAAGCGGATAACTGCTGTGCATGTATGTATGAGGAGTTCAGACGCAAAAGAGTAGCCTATATGGCGGCAGCGAGTTTCCTCCAAAGAAATATGTCAGAATAATATGTTAGACGGCCAATAGCCGATGATAAAATCAATGTGCTCTAGAGGCGTTGTTAAATAAAACAAACTTTCTTTTTGTTGTAGAGTTAGTTTAGCTAACTTTTATGCCTGCTAGAAATCTACACTCATCATCATCATGCTGTCGGTCGCAATGTGACAAAGACTGCTTTTATTTCTTAAGCGCAGCTATTTTGTGCGGTTGTGCATTTCATAAGAGCTGCTTGCAAAGTGTTGAAGTGCTGCTGGCTTTTGCAAGTGACTAGCAGCACTTTCTCGGGGAGCAAATAGAGCTCTCACACCGGCAAGAACACGTCAAGACAGGCTCAAACTATTTGTCCCTGCAGTGGCTGGTCGGGAGATGTTGGGAGTTCCATTCATCACCGCCCTTAATGTTGCCACGGAAGCATGGTTTTCTGTTAGGGTTTGCTCCCTTAGCCTTTGGTTCTATCAAGTACCTGTACACCACAAGGCAGTGGTTTATAATTTTGCAAGGCAGGGGCGTCAACCTCCCTGAGGTAGATACTGCAATACCCGCATACCCATGCACTAAATGTTCCACAAAGCCTCAGTGATTGGCAAAGTGGAGTCCTATTCACGCAGGAGTATATAGGGTTCACAATAATACCAGTATGTTGAGTATAAGAATTATGCGTATATAAATAAAAATGGATGAGATAATCTAGGTATTATATATTATTCGGCAGCCGCAAATGGGCAGGCATTTAGGATTTGATCCCTCACAAGCTACCGGATCGCTGGACGGTGGCACCAACAGCGGATATAACAGAGTTAACTAGTGTACATCCACTTTTCATTGCTCTTAAAAATTGGCAATATTATATATATGTATATACTTTAGCAATAAACACATATAGGAAAGTAGGAACTACCCTTGCACTACTACCCTTGCATACAATGTTAGAGGCCCAGATATTCCAACACCAAATATGCAATGACAATGCTAATTTTTTGCCAGAATCTTGGGTGAAAAACTTGTGGTGGTTGACGATTGCTTGTGTGAAGCCTGGTGTATAGTAGAGCTTCTACCGAACCAGTTGTACAAATAGTGAAGCCTGGTGTATAGTACAGATTCTACTGATGCATTTGTTCAACTAGTGAACCCTGGTGTATAGTGGAGATTCTAGTGATGCAGTTGTCCAAATAGTGAAGCCTGGTGAATAGTACTGATTCTACTGATGCATTTGTCCAACTAGTGAACCCTGGTGTATAGTGGAGATTCTAGTGATGCAGTTGTCCAAATAGTGAAGCCTGGTGTATAGTACAGATTCTACTGATGCATTTGTCCAACTAGTGAACCCTGGTGTATAGTGGAGATTCTACTGATGCAGTTGTCCAAAGAGTGAAGCCTGGTGTATAGTACAGATTCTACCGATGCAGTTTTCCAACTAGTGAACCTTGGTGTATAGTGGAGATTCTACTGATGCAGTTGTCCAAATAGTGAAGCCTGGTGTATAGTACATATCTTCATGATGCAGTTGTCCAACTATTGAAGCCTGGTGTATAGTACAGATTCTACTGATGCAGTTGTCCAACTACTGAATCCTGGCATATAGTGGAGATTCTACTGATGCAGTTGTCCAAATAGTGAAGTCTGGTGCATAGTACAGATTATACTAATGCAGTTGTCCAACTACTGAAGCCTGGTGTATAGTGGAGATTCTACTGATGCAGTTGTCCAAATAGTGAAGCCTGGTGTATAGTACAGATTCTACCGATACAGTTGTCCAACTACTGAAGCCTGGTGTATAGTACACATTCTACTAAGAGAGTTGTCCAAATAGTGAAGCCTGGTGTATAGCATAGATTCTACTGACCCAGTTCTCCCACCTGAGTGGTGAGAATGTGTACCCATGGCCTCTTTACAGTGCTGCCCCACTGGGAGACCAGACCCCTGGTGCCATGAACTTATATCCAACAGAGTATCCTGACAATCAGCTAACTAGGCCTTGCACTTTCTCTAATAATGTTGAGTGCCTGACTAGGTGAATGTGACCTCTACACATTGTGTGAATATCCAGCTCTACCCAATGTGGGAATGTGCACACTACACGTTGTGTGAATGTACACATACACGCTGTGTGAATGTGCACCTCTACACACTGTGTGAATGTGCACCACTACACATTGTGTGAATGTACACATACATGCTGTGTGAATGTGGACCTCTACATGCTGTGTGAATTTGACCTCTACCCACTGTGTGAATGTGCACACTACATGTTGTGTGAATGTACACGTACATGCTGTGTGAATGTGCACCTCTACATGGTCTGTGAATGTGCACCTCTAACCACTGTGGGAATGTGCACCACTACATGTTGTGTGAATGTACACATACATGCCGTGTGAATGGGCACCTCTATACACTCTGTGAGTCTGCACCTCTACCCACTGTGTGAATGTGCACCTCCACATGCTGTGTGAATGTGCACCTCTACACACTGTGTGAATGTGCACCTCTACACGCTGTGTGAATGTGCACCTCTAACCACTGCAGCTCTACACGGTGTGTGGACGGACACTTACATGCTGTGTGAATGTTTACCTCTATACACTGTGTGAATGTGCACCTCTACCCACTGTGTGAATGTGCACCTCTACATGTTGTGTGAATGTGCACCTCTACACACTGTGTGAATGTGCACCTCTACATGTTGTATGAATGTGCACCTATACACATTGTGTGAATGTGCACCTCTACACACTGTGTGAATGTGCACCTCTACACACCGTGTGAATGTGCACCTCTACATGTCATGTGAATGTGCACCTCTACATATTGTGTGAATGTGCACCTTTACACATTGTGTGAATGTGCACCTCTACACATTGTGTGAATGTGCACCTCTACACATTGTGTGAATGTGCACCTCTACACATTGTGTGAATGTGCACCTCTACACATTGTGTGAATGTGCACCTCTACACATTGTGTGAATGTGCACCTCTACACATTGTGTGAATGTGCACCTCTATACACTGTGAATGTGCAGCTATATACACTCTGTGAATGTGCACCTCTACCCACTGTGTGACTGTGTACCACTACATGTTGTATGAATGTGCACCTCTATATGTTGTGTGAATATGCACCTCTACCTACTGTGTGAATGTGCACCTGTACATTCTGTGTGAATGTGCACCTCTACACGCCGTGTGAATGTGCACCTCTACACGGTGTGTGAATGTGCACCTCTACACGGTGTGTGAATGTGCACCTCTATATGTTGTGTGAATATGCACCTCTACCCACTGTGTGAATGTGCACCTCTACACACCGTGTGAATGTGCACCTCTACACACTGTGTGAATGTGCAACTCGACACACCATGTGAATGTGCACCTCTACCCACTGTGTGAATGTGCACCTCTACATGCTGTGTGAATGTGCACCTCTACATGCTGTGTGAATGTACACCTCTATATGCTGTGTGAATGTGCACCTCTACATGCACATTCACACAGCATGTAAAGGTGCACATTCCGCCATCTGGACCTCTACACACTGTGTGAATGTGCACCTCTACATGCTGTGTGAATGTGCACCTCTACACACTGTGTGAATGTGCACATATACATGCTGTGTGAATGTGCACCTCTACATGCTGTGTGAATGTGCACCTGTACCCACTAGTCAATGTGCACATCTACATGCCATGTGAATGTGCACCTCTAGACACTGTGTGAATGTGCACGTCTACACGCCGTGTGCATGAGCACCTCTATACACTGTGTGAATGTGCAACTCTACACACCGTGTGAATGTGCACCTCTACCCACTGTGTGAATGTGCACCTCTACATGTTGTGTGAATGCGCAGCTCTACATGCTGTGTGAATGTACACCTCTACATGCTGTGTGAATGTACACCTCTACACACTGTGTGAATGTGCACCTCTACATGCTGTGTGAATGTGCACCTCTACATGCCATGTAAATGTGCACCTCTACACACTGTGTGAATGTGCACCTCTACACACTGTGTGAATGTGCAGCTCTACACGCCATGTGAATGTGCACCTCTACATGCCATGTGAATGTGCACCTCTACACATTGTGTGAATGTGCACTCTACACACTGTGTGAATGTACACCTCTACACACTGTGTGAATGTGCACCTCTACATGCCGTGTGAATGTGCACCTCTACCCACTGTGTGAATGTGCACCTCTACATGCCGTGTGAATGTGCACTTCTACATGCTGTGTGAATGTGCACCTCTACACGCTGAGTGAATGTGCACATCTACATGCTGTGTGAATGTGCACCTGTACATGCTGTGTGAATGTGCACCTCTACACGCTGTGTGAATGTGCACCTCTACATGCTGTGTGAATGTACACCTCTACACGCTGTGTGAATGTGCACCTCTACGTGGTGTGTGAATGTGCACCTCTACATGCTGTGTGAATGTGCATCTCTACACGCTGTGTGAATGTGCACCTCTACGTGGTCTGTGAATGTGCACCTGTACATGCTGTGTGAATGTGCACCTCTACACGCTGTGTGAATGTGCACCTCTACACGCTGTGTGAATGTGCACCTCTACACGCTGTGTGAATGTGCACCTCTACATGCCGTGTGAATGTGCACTTCTACATGCTGTGTGAATGTGCACCTCTACACGCTGAGTGAATGTGCACATCTACATGCTGTGTGAATGTGGACCTGTACATGCTGTGTGAATGTGCACCTCTACACGCTGTGTGAATGTGCACCTCTACATGCTGTGTGAATGTGCACCTCTACACGCTGTGTGAATGTGCACCTCTACGTGGTGTGTGAATGTGCACCTCTACATGCTGTGTGAATGTGCATCTCTACACGCTGTGTGAATGTGCACCTCTATGTGGTCTGTGAATGTGCACCTGTACATGCTGTGTGAATGTGCACCTCTACACGCTGTCTGAATGTGCACCTCTACACGCTGTGTGAATGTGCACCTCTACACGCTGTGTGAATGTGCACCTCTACACGCTGTGTGAATGTGCACCTCTACACGCTGTGTGAATGTGCACCTCTACGTGGTGTGTGAATGTGCACCTCTAGATGCCGTGTGTATGTGCACCTCTAGATGCCGTGTCAATGTGCACCTGTATTAGCCATGTCACACGACGAAGGGACTACAGTCCTATATTCTTTACCCACGATTCACTAACAAATCACTTGCCTCCCACCGGGCGCGGTGGCATAATCGGTAGATCGTGGGCCTCGCGTGCGGAAGGTCGGGAGTTTGGTTCCCGGTCCAGTTAAACTGATGACTTTAAAATTGATACTCGTCGCTTCCTAGCCAGGCGTTCGCCATTAATTGGATAGGACAAGGATTGGTTAGCTTGAGCGTCAGGATAACATGACTGAGTGGGATATCAGGTCATGGTGCTGGCAGCCTGGTCTCCTAGTTGGGCAGCACTATAAAGTCACCATGAGTGCCCACTGTCACAAGTCGGTACCCGTCCTGATATGACCTGAGATGTTGCCAGAACGTAAAACTCCGACAACCCACCAACTTACCTCCCAATTCACCACGAATGACTCCCCATCACTACACTATTTCTCTGCGCACTTTTAGTGCTAATTAATTCTCCCCTTAATAGCAAACATGATTACCTTGATTAGCTCCGGTTAGGCCCGATTCACTCACACACCTGGTGCGTTTTGGCTGACGACGAATTGTTGGTGCACCGGTGCCCAGGTATGCAGACCTGATTGTAGTCAGTCTACAGTCCCAGCCACCACGACCTCACAGTGGAGTGTGTGGGAACGGGTGGGTTGTGATGTGGAGTATGTGGGGATGTGGGGGGGGGGGGGAGTATGGGGGGGCTAGGGGGAGGGTATCAGCAACCCACGTTACTAAGCAAATCATCGACCAATCAGGTAAACATTGTGTCTCGCAAGCGTTCCTTATTACCTTATAGTGCACATTCGGGGTGGGGGGTGGGGGGGATAGAGTAGTCCGATTAGTCTTATTGGAAAAACAAACCATTTTGTGAGGTTGGAGATAGTAGGGTGTTTGTGTTGTGGCCATGGGGGAGGGTGTGTGGCTATGCTGGGGGTGGGGTGGGGGCGGGCAGATAGGGTGAGGGGGGAGCATTGAATAGATCAGTTTAATTCTAATTCCACATCATTCTCCCAATGTTCTGGAAAGAAAAAAAAAGAGTAGAACGAATATGAAGAAAGAAATAGAACCTGACATAAAAGGATTGAAGTCAAGCTGACTATGTATGTCTTTAATATAACGATATACGCGGTAAAACTATGTATCATATTGTCTTTAAACCAGTCTCGCATTTGTCATGGACTTCTTTACAGGCAGAATGGCGAGTGCTGGTAAGGATACAGTCGTGAGCGGTGTTGAGATCGAGCAAGTTCCGGTGGACGGTACGAAGGTCACGAGGGCACAGGCTGCCCCTCAGTTGAAACCTAAGTCAGATCTGATCCAACGCGGAATGTGTGACAATGCTGAATTCTTTAAATGGGCCCTAACGACGGCCCTAGCTGGAGATACCTCTCATCGTCAGCGATCTGGACATACCCCCACACACTCTGATCTTCTGCCATCTGGACATTAACCCAAACATCCTGATCTTCTGCCATCTGGACATTAACCCACACATCCTGATCTTCCGCCATCTGGACATTAACCCACACATCCTGATCTTCCGCCATCTGGACATTAACCCACACATCCTGATCTTCTGCCATCTGGACATTAACCCACACATCCTGATCTTCTGCCATCTGGACATTAACCCACACATCCTGATCTTCTGCCATCTGGACATTAACCCACACATCCTGATCTTCTGCCATCTGGACATTAACCCACACATCCTGATCTTCTGCCATCTGGACATTAACCCACACATCCTGATCTTCTGCCATCTGTACATTAACTCACACATCCTGATCTTCCGCCATCTGGACATTAACTCACACATCCTGATCTTCCGCCATTTGGATATTAACCCACACATCCTGATCTTCCGCCATCTGGACATTAACCCAGACATCCTGATCTTCCGCCTCCAAGTTTCCATCGAAACAGGTAGCTATGGGTATTCTCAACCCACTGGGAGACCATCTTTGAGGCGATCACTCATTTCCCAACCTTCCCATGAACACAGCCAGTGAAGCTCTTCCTGATGAAGATCCAAAATGTGAAAGAGGCTTTCGCAACAGTTGGAGGCAACATGTACTATGTGCTGATATTTGTTGTAATATACAAGCGGACCCTTCGAGTTCTGTACTGCAACTGCCTTTATTACTTATCTCAGCTACTGGTCACATGGTCACCTTATCAGCGTGCAGGGCAATTAACATACATTGCATCTCCCTTTTTCAGATTATATAAATAACTTAATGCAATTCAATATAATGTCAATGAAGTTTCAATGCAACAGGGTTATCGTTTTTAAAGCACATTGGACTGTTTAATCGGTTTTAAGACATTTTGATGGCATTGTATAGCCCTTAGTGTGCTGATATGCCGTTAAGCATTTATTCATTCATTCATTCATTCAATGCAACAACTTTGATGAATGTCCATAGTCTGTGCATCATTTTAAGTTGAATGTCCATCGTCTGTCTTATTGACTGTGACAACATATACATATGCATAACAAGGTTACTGTTGGTTCTTCATGTGTTTGCATCGTTCATCAATATGCTGGGCAATGCCTTGACCAACATAAAGATCAATGCTTACAACTGTGGCAATAAACACTTTTCCAAGGGTTTCATAATTCTTGTTTTCCTGAGATAACCTTCAGGGTTATGTATGTGTTCCATTACTGATTAGGGTAATTAGTTTTTAGATTACCCATTGGCATGATGAAAATATCATGGACAAAGAAGATCACCAACAAAGAAGTTCTCAGAAAAATTAAAAATAAGAAAAGCTTGTTTGCCACTATACAGACAAAGAAACTTATTTATTTTGGCCACATCATTCGTCAGAGTTCAATATACCATAGATTGTTGGAAGGGAAGGTGAATGGCAGCAGAGGGAGAGGGAGACCAAGAACATCATGGTTTACAAATATTTCACAGTGGACAGGCTTGAATTATTCACAGTCTATCAGAACAGCACACCATCGGGACAAGTGGAGAACCATTGCATCCAACCCTCGACTAGAGGACGGAACTATTGATTGATTGATTGGCATACCTGTCCTTATCTCCTTTCTGAGAAGGGTTGCATTTATTTTAATAAGCTCTACTTTAGCCTTGTGCGTTTGTGTATGTAAATGTTCCCCTAAGTTTTGTTAGTGTCATATTTTGTTGTTGCTATTACTTTTATTTCCTGCTTCTTTCAGTTTTTTCGGCATTATTACGATAGGGCAATGGCTGGTTAGCTCAGTGTTAGCATAATGTGACTTGAGTGCGATATCAGGTCATGGTGCCAGCGGCCTGGTTTCTCAGTGGAGCAGCATTATAAAGTGACCATGACACTTCCAAAGAAGGCTACGGAGGGCTGTAAGAATAGCAGCTCGGGTGCCCCTCCTAAGAAAAGTCAGCAAATACAGGGACCCAGACCTCGTCACATCGCGGTTGTAGGCCCGAATATGGGCGTTGGCCCAGATTGGATCTGAACCGCACATGCGCCACCATACCACCTAGCGTAGAACCCACTCGAGAGAATAGTGATTCCCCCGACGAACGGCAGTGGCTGGTGCTGCTCGCCCTACACCTGTATATATTCCCGAATATATATGGGGTGTAGACCCGCTAAGGCATAAGGAAGAGTAGTCGTGGCAAATACAGTTTATTGACAAGATAGTACTGTACCTGGCTGGTCTACACCTGTATATATTCCCGAATATATATGGGGTATATATATAAAGATATACTTAGGTTTACTTCAATCTTTTTATGTCGGGTTCTATTTCTTTCTTCATATTCTTTCTACATTTTTATTTTTTATTTTTTCAAAGCATACACAATTACATATATGGTAAAACTTCACTACATCGACCGACCATGGGACCGACATTAAAAGGTCCATTTAGGGAGGTGGTCGCTCTAGGGAGTTTTTTTAAATTCATTACAATGTTATTGTATGGCGATCGTTTGGGACCCAAATAAAGCGATTGATATAGGGGAATGGTGGATCTATGGAGGTGGTTGGTTAGAGAGGTTTAATGTATTTATATATATGCATGAAAACCTATATATATACACATATGGGAATACATATTTACATACTTATATGTGGTGTATAAGAATTATATGAGTATAAATACTGCAAGTTCCATACATTTCCACCTCAGTCTGACTCTATGAGACTTGACCAGTGGCGCCACCAATGTGTGGCCACCTTGCTAACAACTCCTCACTGCCCACATCAATCTCAGAGAAAAACATGCCTCTCACCAGAGATTATATATTTTCAACCCACTCTATGGTCTTGTCTTCATTTCGAACCTACCCACACCTACCTGCGTATGGCGCATTTCATGTGGGCAGGTGACTGCAACTTACTACACTGGTCTCCTTGGAATTATAAATCCCACACTTGCAATTATAAATATGCTGGTATTGCACATCCATTGCCTATATAGGGCAAGTTCAATACCACATAGCATTTAGCAAGTATATTATCCTGGTCACGGCCCCAATTTCCACAAGAGATGTTGCAACAAAGAGGAACAACATTAGAACCAACATATCTGTCACTTTGGGGTGAGCGACCTAACTATCAAGGCTACCTGGGTCGGTGAGTGCAACTCAACACTAATACTGTCCCTGTGAGGAGGCCGTCCTGATATGACCTTAGATGTTGCCAAGACGTAAGACAAACTGTGAGGAGGTTTTGGAGTTGGCTTAATCAGCAATTGCTTAGTAATCTGCGCATGCGCCGATCCTCCCCCTCCCCCTCCCCCCTCCCGCCTCCCCCTCCTCCCTCCCCCTCCCACCTCCGTCCTCCCCCCTCCGTCCTCCCCCTCCCCCCCTCTCCGCTCCCACATCCCACCTCCCCTTCCCCCTCCTCCTCCCCCTCCCACCTCCCACCTCCCACCTGCCCCCTCCCCCCTCCCCCCTCCGCCTCCCACTCCGTCCTCCCACCTCGCACCTCCCCCTCCCCCCTCCGTCCCCCCCCCCCCCCTCCCACCTCCCACCTCCCCCTCCCTCGACCCCTCCACCACACCCACCTGGAACAAGTGGCCGCCACCACCACCACCACCACCGGCGGGAGACGCCGGGATTGAGGCGTTCGCCACATTCCTGCGCATAATGGGTGCGCAGAAGTCGATGGCACGGAGCTATGGCCTCTGTGAGGATCAGCTGAGGTTTCCGCACCGCCAGGGGCCCGGCGTACCCGCAGATCACCGCGCACCAGCAGTAAGGTGCACTAGCAGTAAGGTGCACCCAGAGCTCACTGAACCAACAGCCAGGTGCACCAGAGGTAACTGAACCAACAGCCAGGTGCATCAGCAAGAAAGTACATCAGCAGATCACCTTCCATTTATAGTCTCTGGATCGATATATTTTTGACCGGACGCGGTGGCTGAATCGGTGGTGCGCAGGCTTCCCATGCAGAAGGTTAAGAGTTCGATTCCCAGTCGAGTCAAACCAATGACTTACAAAATTGATACCTTGGCTTCCTAGCCTGGTGGTCGGCATTACTGGGATAGGGTCAGGACTGGTTAACTCAGTGTCAGGATAATGTGACTGAGTGGGATATTATGTCATGGTGCCAGCAGCCTGGTCTCTCAGTGTGACAGCACTATGACATGCCATGAGTATGCATTATCACAAGTCAGTACCCGTCCTGATATGACCTTAGATGTTACCAGGACGTAAAACTCTAAGAAGCAACAATAACAACATATTTTTGAATCAATAGGTTTAGTGGAACATTCAAATTTTTCAATGTTTTCATGGTCCTACAAAGCATATTATAGTGGGGCAAATACGGGGGGGCGCCCTTCGTGTAGGACTTTTTGTAAATATAAATTTGCCTACATACAAACAAAGGATAGAAGCATACTTGATATGGGATGGACAATCTTTATTGCTCATCTTGGCTAGCAATAGATGCTTACCGGTTAAAGTTCAAAATCCGGTAAAAGTTTTGTGCATGTTCAAAACTTCCCACCTGACAGAGAACGGACACGCCAGATGCGTACCATATATAAAACGGACATTGACATATTTCACCGGACAGTGTCCATTTTCTATCCATTTCCCCAGTCTGGTAAGGTGTGACTGAGCCTTTATACGTAGATTTGCATTGCACTGCCAATTGCGAACTACATGTATGTAATCAATCCAACCGGAAGAACAGACTTAAAATACTCCAGTGGATAATTCACCTTTGTCGGACTTGGCAAGTTACCAGAAATTACAATGAATATCTCCACATACATTGTACGATATAACTGGATGCGGTAGCCAAATGGGAGAGTGCAGGTTTCCCGTGCAGAAGGTCAGGAGTTTGAAACCTGGCCGAGTCAAACCAATGACTTACAGAATGTATACTTGTCACAACCTAACCTGGTGCTCAGCATTACTAGGATACGGCAAGGACTGGTTAGCTCAGTATCAGGATAATGTGACTCAGTTGGAAATCGGGTCATGGTGCCAGCGGCCTGGTCTCGCTGTGGGGCAGCACTATAAAGTCACCATGAATGCACACTGTCCCAAGTCAGTACCCATCCTGATATAACCTTAGATGTTGCCAGGATGTAAAACCCCAACAAACAAACATTGTACCATATAGGTTGATTGATTGGGGTTTTATCTCCTAGCCAAATCTGTGTTCACATCAGGACCAGGATAGTTCCCAATTTGTTTGTTTTGTTTATTGTTTTAAGTGCTAACAACATCTAGGTCCCAATTTGTAATTGTGTGTATGATGCCACCACTGTGATGGTGCTGTGCATTCATGGCCATGATATAATAATAAATATCTCACTCAGTCACATTATTCCACCACGGGCACCAGGCCATGGTAGCGACAAATATACATTTTGTAAGTCTCTAGCTTCACTTGGCCATGATTACTTCCATGACCTGTCGCATAAGACCGGGGATCGAACTCCCGACCTTCCACACGGGAAGCCTGAACTCTACCGATTCAGACATCACGTCCGGTGGAAAGGAAAGAAATACAAAGGAAATGAACACAAGCTTCAACCTGTGTGTGGCATTGTTCCACCTTGACCTAGGCTAGTTCACTTTGCTGATAACTAAATCAAAATGTGGTTGCTATAGGGAACATAACAGTGATTTGCATTAAAGTTTCATAGTCCGATGAAACATATTTTTTTCAAAACCAAAACAATTACTTATATTTGATTCTATATATCCAACTAGCTTAGGTACAGCATATAGAGAATAATCAGTGAATTTATTACTCCATCCTTTGAGACAAGCATTAGGTAGAGAGGGCATTGACCAATTAGGTCAATCTCATGACCTCATTAGTCTGACCCTCATTCCAGTACCATATATGGCTTTAGTCAGGTTCCAGGACATAAGGTCATTCCTCATCACGTGACCATCACGAGTTGTGAATCTGGACCACAACAACTGGACTTTTGGCAAGCTTGGCGAAATTATTTTAGGTTCTTTCAGCTCAAATTGCTCTAAAATTAGGCTTGTTAAAAAATCAA
Source organism: Branchipolynoe longqiensis (assembly GCA_030323885.1). Lineage (NCBI taxonomy): Eukaryota > Metazoa > Annelida > Polychaeta > Phyllodocida > Polynoidae > Branchipolynoe > Branchipolynoe longqiensis. Next base: position 48,636,586 of record CM059192.1, read on the forward strand.
AGTGACTCCAGAATAATGCATATTAGGTTATAATCGTCAACCTGATACATTTATCTAAAAAATGATGGACAAATTCGAAAGCCATCGGACTATGCAACTTTAACACACTGCACTGAAGTGTTCAAGCTTTACCTGGCCATGTCACAAGCCACTGTCTGCATTCAATCTTACAGCAGGGAAAGTGTCGGTGTGCAACCGGTTTAACACAAGTTGACATGCACCCTGGAAAATGCTCAGTGGAATGTTGCCTATGTGTGCACAGTGATTACTGTATTACCTGAACCAGCTTATCAACAATTCACAGCTCATGTGGGGAGAACACACACCCACACAAAAAGAAGGGGACAAAAAGCGAACAGCCATCAAACTGCCGCGACCAAACCCCTGCATAGTTCGATGAAATATCAAATTTTCAAAACCAAACCAATTATCTAGATTTGATTTGACATATCTAACTTAGATACTGATGCACTTATTAAGCATTTGTTTCTGCGTAGAAGGCAATACTGAGTCAGTTTAACAGAACCTGTTACTGCAGAAGTCTATGGTGTCAGAGTTTTGGCAAGCTTGCCAAAACTAATTTTCCACGTTTGCACTCAAAATATCTCAAAAGTTTACCATTTAAAATAAAAGTAACTTTGAACTAATGTAAAGTAGATACTAGTGATCGATCTAATATATTTATCTCAGAAAAAGTACAGAAATTAAAAACATTCGGACTATGCAACTTTAACTGCGTGAGTTAGGGAAGTGCGGCCAGTTGGATCTTATCTAAAGAGCTTGTTTTATTTAATGACACCTCTAGAGCGCATTGATTTTCATTTCATCAGCTATTGTATGTCAAACATATGGTCATTCTGACATATTTCTTTGGAGGAAACCTGCTGCCGCCACACAGACTACTCTTTCCTATAAGCAGCAAGGGGTGCTTTATATGGACTTTCCCATAGACAGGATCTTACTGAGGTGTATCATTAATTAACATCAGTCTACTTACACTAACCAACCTGAGATTACCGTGGGGCAGATCTTAGTGATGTTCAACGATTTGGTCGGTAAATTTAATAAGGAAATTGTCCCCAAAAAGTGGGTTTAGGTTATGGTGGATGATTTATTTGCAGGTGTGGTTTAGTGCAGTTTTAGTTTTAGCGAAGTTTAATTACATGTAGGTATTTCTGGTGAAAATAGGTTAGTGAATGGCAACACTGTTATTAAATTGCACCTAACTCTATATGCAAACATGGTGGTAGCTATGTTCTATCTAGTATGATACAATATAATAGTTATACTAGACTTACCTGTAAGTTGACGTATTACTAAGATTCTTACGAATCTACGAATACGAAGATAAGGATCAGGGGAGAGGTCAAGTTTGTGCAGGCCGGAAGTAGCCTCAGTATTTGTAGTTGGAGGGAAGCAAAAAACCTAAAACCGGGATCAGGACCCCTATCTCCCTTAAATATTCCTAATAATTTCTGTCAACCCTTAATCTTTTATCTTTATACTCGAGTTATCAGGTTGTCCCTTCTCACCTTTATAGGTGTGGGAGGGTGGGCCCCTGATCCTTATCTTCATATTCGTAGATTCATAAGAATCTTACTAATAGGTCAACTTACAGGTAAGTATAACTATTATATTCTTACTTCATCTTCCGAACACCGGAAGTTAAGTATCAGGGGAGAGTCTTTGACTCTTCTTTTCCCTTCTACTCACTTTCCTTTTCTCTCGGTTTTCCTCTTTTTTTCCCCACACCGCTGTCCTAATGCTATCCTAACTTATGATTATTGAAGATTTAACCAAGCCCACCCCCAAGAAATTGTGCTTATATCCTAAGAGTGATATGATCATTTAACAAAAGAAATTCTGATTTATTATGATTGTTTTACATACTGATTTACTTAGTATTTTCATGACATTCATTAAATTAACCAGACAGGGTTGTCAAATGATATGAGCGCCGCCTCCCATTTTGGTAGTTCATGGTGTTGACTAAAGGATATTACTCCCCTAGAATCAGATATAATTTGCACCCTATCTGGTTTTATGTGGAAGCCAAGAAGTCTAAAATTACTATTAATACTACCAACTATACTATGCTGAAATACTGCACTACTTCAGGCTATAACAAAATAAACTCCACAAAAACCTCAGAATAACAGCGTGTAAGTCAGGGCTGATCCCTCACTCTAATCTGAAACCACTAATAGCCACCCACATAAAATCCAAATGGCAACATGAGTGGGATGAAAACATTAATAAACTTAAAGAAATTGAACCATCTGTGGGAAAACCACCACAGACTCATGCGGGAGGTCGTCGGGACCAAGTGGTCCTTAGCCGCTGCTGTATTGGCCACTCGTGGCTTACACATGCTTTTTTGCTCAAGGGGGAATCTCCCCCTGAATGTATTGGGTGTCAGTCCCCGCTGACACTCAAACACATTTTACTAAGTTGCGTTGATTGTTTGGCCCTGCGCCAACAATTCTACACTGAAGAGAGTATGCATGACCTTTTACTAAAGTGAAACCAGAAAACATTTTAGCCTTTTTGAGGGCAGCTGGACTGTACCACCTCATATAGTTTACTAAATAGATTCTATCAATTATTAATAAAACCTTTCTTTTTCTATGGGAATTTGTTTCCCTTGACCACAAATATATGATTGTGAGCTTTCTAATTTAATGAGTGTCTATTGGCACATAATTGATGGTCTGCTTTTACATGTAAAAGCGATGGTTTGAACAAAAAACAAACATTTCTTGCCGTGAATATGGCCTATGCTGCCGACATGGCGTAAAGCAACCACCAATCAATCAATCAGGGCTGGCAGTGTGGCTCGCTTCCTCTCTTGTTCTTGCTTCTCAGTCTGCTGGGTTGCATATGCATATCCACACGACCAGTACCCTTCTTTTTATTGTGTATTTTTCTCAGTCAGCTTAGTAGACAAACACTCTCATTGGTCAATCTAGAATGTGGGAGGTGGGAGGGGTGTGGCGACCCACACCCACCACACCTGCCTCCTCCTGCTGGCCTACCCAGCATGCATTGTTATCTCACACAGTATGCTTGGACACACACAATGTTATCATACGCCGTCTCTCCTGTGTATCCACACCTGTTGCTGGTGTAGAGCTTCTACCTGCCCTTCAGATGGCTTATCAAAACACTCTATCAGCATTCACACTTCCAGGCTCTAGATAGCTTGGTTTTCATCACCTTTGGGACCTGTCCACATTGTATTTTATTTGTTTGGGAAAGTCTATATTGTACAATTATATGTTTTTCCCAGTGCTGGTATATACATACACTTTTGAATGCACATAACATAATTAACAAGTCCAGGTAAGCAGATACATTTAAACATACCTATACACTCTTATTCCAGAGTTATTATCTCCAGTGGTGTTATTTGATGCATAAGCTTCTGGACAATTGGATATTAATTACATTCATACCTGACATATATTAGTGCACATTAGGTTGAATATTATTAACTTGGCTTATAACAATGATTGAAATGACTTAAATATCATTAGAATGGTTTTATATAATGATTTGATTATTATTATTATTATTAGAATGGTCATAATATTGGTGCCACGAAAAATGGTATTTTTGTTTTAAAGGAAATTATTTGCTCTGATTCTATTTGTGATACAGACCCAAAAAGTCGGAATATTTTACAATGGGATTCAAACCCCCGAGTTCTAACTCTGGCCGAGTCAAAGCAATGAATTAAAATTGATACTTGTTGCTACTTAGCCTGGTTTGGGGAAATGCTTTGATACAGAAAGGAGAAGTAAAATGAGGAACACCAATTGTCGGCAAATGAAAATTCCCCTGCTTAATCAAACTAATATCCCCTTTATAAAAACTAATTATCTACAATTAAGGATGCTAGCATTGTTAGTAAATACTAAATAATGTTGGTGAAATGTAGAGTAACTCTTATGAGTATTTTCAATGTTGTTATATAATGGATGCCGTACACTGTCGGTAAAGTTGCATAGTTCCATGAAAGCATATAACTGGTGGAACCAAAGCAGGGATCTAGATTGGGTATACACACAGCTAAACCCTCTCTAAATCGATCGACCATGGGGTCAACTATAAATGGTCCATTGAGGGAGGTGATCGGCTTAGGAACTTTCTTTTAATCATTACAATGGTATTGTATGGACGATCGTTTAGGACCCAAATAAAGCAATCGATATAGGGGAGTGGTCGATCTGTGGAGGTCGTCGGTTAGAGAGGTTTTACTCTACATCTAATTTAAATACTGGTGCACTAGTAAACACCCGTTATTGAATAGGGGGGGTATATACGAAGTCAATTGAATAGAACCTCTTACTGCTGAACCTTATGGTGTCAGAATTCTAATGTGCATGCCAGAATTAATTTGTTGTTTTCATTTCAAATATCTCCAAAGTTAGCCAGTTAAAATGAAGGTTGCTTCAAATTAAAGTATGGTAGATCATAGCGATTTACCTAATATATTTATCTAGAAAATATTGCCAGACACTCAAAACCATTGGACTATAGAACATTAAGCGCCTACAAGATGTCAGGTGGGGCTCTCTCAATGGACCATTTATAGTTGACCCCATGGTCGATCGATTTAGAGATGTTTTAGATGTGTGCAAATCTAGATAACTGTTTTGGTTCCACCAGTTATATGCTTTCATGTAACTATGCAGCTTTACCGACAGTGTCGATTGATTGGTGATGACTTAACACCATGTCAGCAGCAAAGGCCCTATTCATGGCACAAAGTTAGCAACATTTATTTAATCACTTTTGTTTCATGAAAAAAAGTGGTAATCATATTTATCCGCTTACATTGAAATACAATTAATATTTAGTGAATGTGCCAATAACTAAATTTGGACCCATAGGCTCAAATCTAGGTCATTTCAGGTTAGGAATTTTGATTTTTCATCACATTCACCTCACAAAGTCACAGCGTAAACCGAGTATCGTTACTAACAATAATTAAAGCTGGTTACTAACAACTAAGATGACAAGGCAACTACCAAATTGAGACTGTTGCTGTTCAGCGATGAAAACAAGCCGCAATGTGACTTACTTGCTATGGACAGGGCAAATAAACCATCACAAAAAAACTAACCACGTTGCACCGCTTTGACTCCTCCAGTCTCGCCATAATTGGTGGATCGGATACAATAGGAAATTGAGATCTTATTTTCTCTCTACATATACTGACCTAGCTAGCAGCTAGCACCTAGCCCTACATGTGGGGACCAGGCGGGATGGCCGAATGAGTTGAGCATCCGTCTCCTCTTTTGGGAGATCAAGGGATCCGAACCCATAGGTTTGTGGGTTCGAACCCTGGTCAAGTCAAACCAATGGCTTTAAAATTGATACTTGTCACTTCCTAGCCTGGCGCTTGGCATTAATAGGACTGTGCAAGGACCGGTTAGCTCAGTGTCAGGATAATGTGACTGAGTGGGACATCAATCAGGTCATGGTGCCAGCGGCCTGATTTCCCAGTGGGTAGCACTATAAAGTCGACATGAGTGTGCACTGTCACAAGTCGGTACCCGTCCTGATATGACCTTAGATGTTGCTAGGACGTAAACCAACAACAAACAAACCTTACATGTGGATCACAGTCCTCCTAGGTTAGGTCACGTGGGACGAGGCTAGTTATTTCTCTGGCGCGCTCAATGTTAAAGGTCGCCAGTAACAGCAACTGCATGTGAATGGGCTTCAGGCACGAGTCTGTGCCAACTAAACATGATGGCCATGTATGGTCGCATGACAACCACATATTCAGCAAGCACAATGTGGCACGCTCCACTAGCAAGTGGCCACCTACTAACCTAGACCGGGTGCGGTGGTCGAATCGGTAGAGCGCAGGCCTCCCCGGCTGGAGATCGGGAGTTCAATTCGCGGTCGAGTCAAACCAATGACTTATAAAATTGATAATAGTCGCTTCCTAAAATGTATACTTGTCGCCTCCTAGCTTGGCGCTCTGCATCTTTAGGATAGGGAAAGGACTGGTTGGCTCAATGTTAGGATAATGTGACTGAGTGGGATGTTGGGTCATGGTGCTGGCAGCCTGATTTCCCAGTGGGACAGCACTATAAAGTCGCCCCTGATTTCCCACTGGGACAGCACTATAAAGTCACCATGAGTGTGCACTGTCACAAGTTGGCATCCATCCTGGTCATCCTTAGATGTTGCCAGGACGTAAAACTCCAACAACCAACCAACCACTTTCCGACCATTTTGCGACCACTTGCGACCTCTTTGTGACCACCCCTTGTTTCAAAGTTTGTGGTCGCAAAGTGGTCGCAAGCAGTAGCGTGACTGGGGTATCAGTGCTTATGGCTGGTCATTCAGTAGCTGCGGCTAGTTCGCCTAAGCCCCTTATGCAAGTGGGTTATTGGTTGGTTGGTGGAGTATGTATGGAATTGTAAGCGTTAACTTTAATGCAACTTATTAATGCAAACCATGTAAAAGATTTACAATTGAAGAGCTCAGACCCAAAACCACGTAAGCGCCATTCCAAAAAAGTAGTTTAAATAAAAGGTTTTACCTGAAAATATTTTTAATTCTCACTAATTTCACTTTTCATGTGATCATATGGTTATGGAGCAATGAACAAAAAGGTATGAATTTTTTTTAAACACCTACTTTTTTTAGGTTTGATTCCAATGTTTATCTCCATTTTTGGATTGGAGTTTACGTGGTTTTGCACCTGAACTCGTCAATTCCAGGGGAATGAGTGTAAGAGTGTCCAGGGGCCTCTCAAGCAAGGAACCACATAAGGATAGAGTGATTACATCAGGGAGGCTAGGTTATGTAAAGGGGCTGTCACATTAGGGTTTTTTGCGGGAGCGTATGGCGGCGTAAGCGCGTTACGTCATATACGTCGGCATACGCCGTATACGCTACTCATACGCTACGCATATGCTACTCATACGCTACTCATACGCCGCCAGATGCCGCCAGATGCCGGCGTATGTGAAGCGTATGAGGCATACGCCGCCATACGCTTTCATAAATCCGTCCGTCCAAATTTTTGTGTGCATGCTAAAAAAAACTCGACCTATGAGGGCGTATGGCCCATACTGTCAAAAAATGTCACAGCACGCTCCCATACGCTCCCATACGCTCCTCATACGCTCCTCGTAGGTTCCACATACGCTCAAAACCACCCGAAAGGTCACCAAATGTCATCATAGGCCGGCACGCGCAGGACCTACATAGGTTTTCAATACGCTCCCGCCATACGCCGTAATGTGACAGGGCCTTAACCGTTAGCATGACAAGAAGCGTGGGTTAACAAAACCTGCTCGAGGCATGATATTTCCCCTTTTCGTGACCCCCACGACAATATTATCACATGCATACACAGACAGCAACAGGCACATACATATGCACACACACACCCGATGTTGGTGGTCTGAGGTCAGCAGAGGCTGAGGTCATGATTGAAATTGAAAATGCATGTGTGATGTTTCCATACAGGTACATATCTGATTCTAGGTTTGTAAAAACTTCAAATACCGATTTATTGCAACAATGTATGAACTTTACCTTAAAGTTGCATAGTCCGATGGTTTTGAATTTCTGTATTTTTTCTGAGATAAATATATTAGATCAAGCACTAGTATCTACTTTACATTAGTTCAAACTTACTTTTATTTTAAATGGTAAACTTTTGAGATATTTTGGGTGCAAACATGGAAAATTAGTTTTGGCAAGTTTGCCAAAACTCTGACACCATAGACTTCTGCAGTAACAGGTTCTGTTAAATTGACTCAGTATTGCCTTCTACGCAGAAACAAATGCTTAATAAGTGCATCAGTATCTAAGTTAGATATGTAAAATCAAATCTAGATAATTGGTTTGGTTTTGAAAATTTGATGCTTCATCGGACTATGCAGCTTTAATGTAATTTCAGTTGCCGGAGTAGAAGATCACACCTTGGGGAAGCCATACAGAATTGACATTAATATATGTTTGTGGTTAAATACAACTAATCAAACCTCAAGTGATTTTACAGATAAACTACCATGGGTCAAAAGCCCTCACCCGGACCAATCACTGATACGGCTTAGCCGAAAACACAATCTAGGTCAATATATGTGTCCGAAAATAAACCACCCTTATCACAAAAGACCTTGACCGGTGACCTGGTCGCCCTTTGATCCAAAGTCAGGGCGCTGAGACAGTGAGAGAAGAACCTGGAGTTCTGCTGCTTTTCTAATAGAGAGTGCACTAAGGTCATCGCTTTTACTGCCAAAATCACCAACTGGAAACCATTTTATATCCCGGGTATGGAGCTCTTAATATAATTTAAATATATGAAGAGCTCTTTTCCAAAGCACGAGCTACGAGCTTGGCATTGAAATTACAAGCTCTTTTTTTGTTATCGGTGCTTATCGCGTTCAGAAAAAGAGCTCTTCATATATATATATATATATATGTATAATCCATAATATTTGTATATTGTGAGCTGTTGTCACTGGTCGAAGTATACAATATTGCCTGACGTTGATCAACATCCCATATTGAAGCTCCAGTAGTCTCCAACTGCATCCATAGTTGAGGCGCACTCCCCCCACCAACAGTACCCTGTCCACTCGTGACTACTGCTGGGTCGGACATGGGTGTGCGACCAGGCAGGTGCCCCAATGTTCTAGTAGGTCAGTCCTTACAAGTGACTCTCTTGTGGCCCCTACCGCCACACTTTGAACACTTGTGTTCGTACCTGCACTCCGCCTCCTTCCTGCTGTGTTCGGCTTGCTGCCTCGACTGCCTCTCTTCCCCTCACTGTATTTCCGTAGAACTGACTGCTTCTTCTTTATATTGTCCGGGCCATAATGAAGAACACTTTTTCCCGTATGGGCAATGGAAAATGCCTCAAACCCACGTTTGACCACCAACTTACGGATACACAAGTCATAGTCTGCATGCGCACTATCTTGATATTCAGCATAGCGGGCCCAGTGTGAGAGGAAGTATATGTGTTCCCACATTGCCCGGTGGTCCTGGATAGACATCTCTGGAATTTCTAACACCCAGGCAGTGGTAGCACAGATAATTTCTTCACAGTTAAGGTTCTTCACATCTTTTTTTGACTCGACATGTCGCTTCAGGGACCACTTACTTCTCAGTTTTCGATCCACACTATCCACCGAAGAACTGCTGGACGAACGTCGACGTCGGTGCCGCCGCTCCCTCGATCTATTCCTTGAGCGTCCGTAGTTTGAATAGCCCAAATCAGTCGTACCGGTGGCCAATGGTTGGTCGTTGGCCGGCATCTTGCATGTTGCCCCAAGCGGGCTATCTTCCCGACATTGAGGTGAATTCATCGCAGCCTTTCTACCGCACCTCCCTTTCTTCTCGTGTGCCGCTAGGAGACGGTCCCGTTCATCTTTTAGCTCCATTAGCTCATCCTCCAATTTTAGTTCTTCCAACTCTCGCCGCACCGCATCTCGGTGTTCCTCCAGAGTCAACTTGTCCGAAGCAGGTTCCGGCTCTGACTCCCCCGTAGTCGACTTAGACATCTTAGCGGCACTGCTTCGTGTAGTTCTGCACGTTGGTTCCACTGTCCTTTTCTTCTTACTGCAGTAATCTACTTCGACTCCCTCATGACTCGATCCACACACCGCACAGAAGTCTATCATCATAGTAGTATTAATCCTATTGTATGTAGAAGTTGCAGCAAAAATGTGAAATAATGGTATCGTATTCCAGCTCACTGATGGTCGACACACATGAATTTTCCCTGATTAATGCCGATCTCGACTCGTGCCGCTGCGCTTTACCGCTGGGCTATGGCAGCCAAAATACCAGGTGTGTTATAGCCTGAACCATGGTCTTCATTTACAGTACTAAGGTCCATATATTGCAGCTCAGTTATAATTTACTGTAAAGCCTATAAATAAGTTAGTCGAAAATCGACCTCTTGTCGAATTTATTGTGTGTAATGGTCATAATGTATCCTATTCAAGCACATCGATGGTCGACACACATGAAATGTCCGCGATCCCTGCCGATCTCGATGCGTGCATATACGCTTTACTGCTGGGCTATCGCAGCCACAACAGCAGGTGTGATCTAACATGAACCCTGGTCTTGATTATGCAGTACTAAGGTCCATATATAGCCGCTCATACTTATGTTTACCCGGCAACAGTTGCGAATAAGTAAGTCTTAAATCGACCTAATTGTCGAATCAAACTGGAAATCGTGGTTATATTAAGTACACATTTGAAGTTATGTACGCCCCAAAGTGAAACATATTGAGCAGGAACTGATCAACTAATAAATTACTGTGTCGATTAATGGCGAAGCATCCGGTTTCTGAATGTTGAATATACAGTTGTCGATCGATGCGATCCTCCATCCATCAACCTTCTTGCCTCTCATTGATAACCGACACACAGAGTCAAATCCAATATTCGACACACAAAGAATCGACACCCACGTGAGAAATCTACATCACAACGGTCGAGTATATCAAAGTTTTTACGATACCGTCACCACTTGCCGAGCTTTCATCTCTGTCTACTTGACTGTGTCCTAGTTTAAACTCAACTCCTAGTTTTAAGCTTAAGCAGGCGCCGATGTGAGTAGCATGTAAACATAGGTAGCAGGTAGACACACAGGTAACAGGTAGACTGTGTTATATTGACCTCTGTTTAAACTGGCACCGATGTGCACCTAACAAGCGCTGACTGGCATCTGGCGAAGTGGTGGTGATGCCAGGATAGCGCAGCGGGAACTGGCCCGCAGCAAATATGACAATAAATATAGTATGATATTAATAAAAAGGCAGCATTAACTGCCAGTATCCTGAAGGATATAGGATAGAGCTCCGCCCCTTTATACTCATAGTAATAAATTATATATCACATATATATATATATATAATACATAATATATATATAATCCATTATATTATATATATAAAGATTTCAGCGGTACAGTGAGTAGGAGCAACAGCCGCTGAGGCATGGGTGAGCAGGTGGCGCCACATGCTCAGGTTATGAGACACTAGTAGATGACCTAATGAGTAGGTGACCAGCCGATGACTTAGTGGCTGGGGAGTAGATGAATCTTCCAGCTTATTATACTCGTATAATGGCTTATACAGCATATATATATAGAGAGTATAATGTATTATACGTATATAAAAGGGGCGGAGCTCTCGCATGATTATCTATAATATTATCACGATTATTCCTCTGTTATTTCTACTACTATTATTCCAATCGCTGACTTGCCCGCATTTGCCCCGGTCCTTGCCTACCCCAGCGCCACCACCTGTGGGTTCTTGGCACTACTTGCCCGGGCAGTCAGTCTCTCTCCTGCCTTTGAACACTCAACAACTACACTAGAAGCTCTCCCCAGAAACAGTCTACCTGCTACCTGTTTGCTCTTGGAGACCGTTTTGTCGTGCCTGTCGTCCGCAATCCGGACGACCGTTCCTGTGCGTCGAATTTCGGGTCGATTGGACAACAAGGATCGATCGGCGCAGTTGGGATTCACATGGAAGACGGTATCGTGCCTTAAATTAGATTCGACGGTCGGTTATCTCGGCCGTCGATCAACCTACAAGTGTGTCGTTTATTCATACACAGGGGAGGGGACGTTAATGTGAGAACTAGCATTTGAATTCATAGGCTTTCCGCGCATGCCGGTCGATACCAAATCGACAGAAACACAGGGTTGAACCCATTTAGCTAGCTACAGCTCTCAAACTCCGTATATATTAAGACAGTGTGTCGATAATATCGACTTGGACATAAGTGATCGATCGTACATACATTTACGACGATCGACTCAGAACCTTACTTCGCGTTGGTTTCAAAATAACGGCTCCAAGGTCGCAGGGTGCGTGCTACAAGCTGAACGCTAATCCGCTTGATCCGCTTAATCCGCTTAATCCGCTTAACTCTGGTCTGCTTTCATGCCTGGCGGTCGCTATTGTTCAGAGTGTGGGACAAGCCACGACACTCATGACCAATGCCCTACATCTAAATCGATCGACACACCTGTTACGAGGTCGGGGATGGCTACGCGCAGCAGTACAGCGCCGACAAAGAGCGCAAGATCGGTAGGTGGGATCGACGATATGGAGTCGACAGCTTCCAACTTCGCCGAGTTGTCGCTGGACGAACATGAGTCGACAGCTTGCGTGGAAATCGACAAACTTAAGGCCGAGATGCATGTCACGGCCCTAGAGGACGAACTCGACGATCTACGAGCCGAACGAGACAGAAGACGAACCAGACGTCGGACGACCGTTAAGGACGACAGCCGACACGACGTCGTTCCGGCTGCGACGACCCGTGACGACGCGGACCACCGATTGCAAGCAGAGGACGATCGACGGACGACGGACGCAGCTCATTTACCACCGAGTTGGACGAGGGGAACCGACCACGTCGATTCGACCCACCGTCGATCACGTCGACACTCAAGGGGGTCGAGTAGGAGAAGAAGACATTCGTCGAGGTCGAGTAGCGACGGGAGTGCATCACGAAGACGACGCAGTAAGTGGTCATTGAGAAAGTATGGGATGGGAAAGGACGTCAGAAAAATGAACCCCCATGAACTTGTTAAGGCTTCATGCGACTGGTGCCTGGATATTACTTCCCTCACAAAATCGGACTATAGAGCATTTATCCAACACATCGGCTTCATCTCAACGAGAGCGCGTGAAGACCACTACAGGGACGGTGCCCATGTCGACCACGTGCTTGCCATTCGTAAGCTCGGTGAAAGCATTGGGTTCGCGGCATTTTCTAAGGCTCACCAAGATGAAAGTATAGAACATTATGGGCCCCACAATATGAAGACGAAGAGACAAGGCACTAACACATACAGTGCTCGAAGAAGGTCACCGGGCAACAACACTAAGAAGGCTTGTTATGCCTGGAATGGCGATGGGGGTTGCCTTAGATCGGACGATGAGTGCCGCTTCGCACATGCTTGTTCACGATGCGGGGCTAAGTCACACAAACGGGCAAAGTGCAAAGCGTGACGTGGTCGGACATTCAACAGGTCTAGTCCACAGACTACAAGAGTTCCTCCTGCACCGATTCGAATCGGTTCCCGCTCCGTTGCGGTTAGAACAGTTCATTTTGAAGGGGACTCGAGAATCGATCCGGATAGGGACTGCCGTAACGGTGCTGACCAACTCAATTCGGAGGTCGTTACCGGGGCTAGTCACAATGTTGAATTCCCCTTTAGGGACGATCACCCTAATGATAACATTGAATCGAAGACTGTCTACCTCAACCGTACTGGACATTCCGATTTCATCTCTGACAATGATTGCATGCCATGCCTTGATCTTTCATCGGGGGTTGAGTCTGTGACGGTCCGGGGGGGGTGGAGGTCAGTCGCATTCATGATAGTAGTAATGGCTTGCATTGGGAGCAGCCTGAGGGCGCCAGCAAGGCGGATCGGTTATTTGTAGAGCAGACCGCATCAGGCGGCCTGCTAGTATACATTAGCGAAACCGAGGGGACGCCACCCATGAGATTTCAGGTATCTCGCAGCTGTGTGGATGGGAACTGCACATGTAGCCACTTGATCGCGGGCAAACCGAGCCAATTGAAGCCTTGCAGGTGGTTCGCTGAAATATGTCTTCGTGGCGATTGGGACCCAGATTGGGTCTATCTGATGATAGGGGTCACTTTTGGGTTTAGGGTCATTAACCCAGGTGTCGAGGTCAGCTATATTCCAGGCAAGCCCAGGAGGAAGGCTAATTGGGAGCGTGATATAATTAATAAAAAATTCCTCGAGGAGGAACGTGAGGGCCTAATTTCTATGGTAGATGCCCCCCCTCTCTGCACGCACGAGGCCTTCGTCGTCCCTAAGGACGATGGCGGAGGCCGCGTGGTTATCGACTGCAGTATGCCTTCGAGCGAATCCGTTAATAACTTCACTGATGAAGTCCGGACCAAATTCTCCTATAAAGGCCTCGATGATGTAACCGAGATGCTGGAGAGGGGTGACTATATGGGGACGATGGACATAAAAGACGCCTATCGTGCAGTCCCTATTCACCCTGATGACCGCCAGCGTCAAGGCCTTCGCCGTGGCGGTGCTGGCGATGATGACCTCAATTATTTTCTTGACAATCGGTTAAGTATGGGCCTTTCATCGAGCCCCTTTATATTTTCCAAGATATCGGACTTCATCGTGAGATGCGGAGTTCGCTAAGGCTTAGCCAGAGTCGTCAACTACCTTGATGACTTCTGTCTCGTCGGTGGGACGCGGTCGGAGGCCCAGGGCGCTCAGAGAACCCTCATCCATATCTTGAGAAGACTGTTTCTTTTTGTTAATTTCAAGAAGGTCAGTGGGGTCGAGACCAAGGTTAGATTCCTTGGCATATTCATAGATTCTGTACGCCTCGAGCTTAGCCTTCCTCCCGATAAATTAGAGAGAACATTGGAGATCCTCCGCAAACTACGCGGGCGCAAGAAGGCCAGTAGAAAGGAGCTGGAGCAGGTGGGTGGGCTGCTCGCTCACTGTGCCAAGGTCGTACGTGGCGGGCGGACCTTCTCTAGGCGGATCTACGATCTCATGTCGAAACTTAAGCAACCTTTTCATAGAACGAGGCTAGGCAAGGGAGTTAGGGAAGACCTCGACTGGTGGTTGAATTTTGCCAGTAGCTTTAACGGGAAAGCCAAGATTCTTGGAAAATTTGCCCCGGTTATATCCAGTTACAGCGACTCTTCCAAGTGGGGCTTCGGTGCCCTGCATGGCAGCGACTGAACTGTCGGCGCATACACTGACTCGACGGAAGACATCCTTGACGATTATGTTGGTCATCACCACTTCCGTCCTCCGGAGGATGTCTGGACCGCCCACATCAACGTGCAGGAGATGTGGGCGGTCTACGCATCCTGCATCCGTTGGAGTGCGGGCTGGGGCGATACCGCTGTCATTTTCGTCACCGATAGCTCTGTTGTGCAGGCAGCTCTTAATACTGGCCGCTCTAGGAGTGCCGAAATCATGCACTTCTTGCGCAGAATATTTTGGTTCTCTGTTAAATACAATTTTACCTTTACTTCTGTTTATATACGTAGTGCTGTTAACGTAGTATGTGATGCCTTAAGTAGACTGGGTGACAATGATAGTACCGCTAGAATCAGGAGTGTCGATGGTGCCAGAATGCTCTGTTGCAGCGACACGTTTGACCGATCGCTCGTCTCTTTCAGGGAGGGCAGCCCTGAGAGTCGAGCAGCAGCAGTACCAGCATCAGGCATATGCTCAGAACTCAACAATAGCGAGGGCCACGCAGATCAAGAAATATTTAAGATATGCTGAACTTTTCCATTCTTCCAGGTCTCCCATACCATGCTCCGAGGAGCAGGTGTCCCTATATGCCGCCTGGTTGGCGAGGGATCTCAAGTATGTATCTGTCATCAACTACCTCAGTGGCCTAAATTTTTTCCTTAAGCAAAACGGCGAAAGGCCTATAGACTATACCAACTTTGTCCTTTCTTCTACTCTCAAGGGTATACGGAGAGCTAAGTCGGATATACCCAGGCGTGCTATGCCTCTCCTTCCCCATATGCTTCGCAAGATCTTTGCTTTGTTAACCAATAGCCCCGGCCACGTCGCCTGGCGCGCAGCAGTCCTCTGCTCATTCCGAGGGCTGTTGCGTAAGTCCCAGGTCACCTTGTCCGATGCCTCTTTATTGAGATCAGACTTCCATTTTTATGACTGGGGGCTGATTTTGACTGTTCGTCGCTCCAAGACGATTCAGTTTAACGAGACGGTCCTCGAGATCCCGATATCTAGGTGTGTTGATACTGACATGTGTGCTGTTTATTGGACTGAGCGGCATTTTAGCCAGATTGCCGCTAAACCATCTCAGGCAGCCTCCTTCCGCCCCCTTCCCTTACTCGGCCTATCAGGAGACCCTAAAGATATTTTCAGCCAGGGCGGGGCTCGATGCCACCACCCTCTCGTCCCACTCACTCAGGAGGGGGGGTTGCACCTTCCTTTCCATGTGTGGAGCCACCATAGAGGAGCTGAAGGTCCGGGGCGACTGGGCGTCCGAAACTGTCTACTCATATCTCACGACACCGCTCGGCACAAGGATTGTGAACGACATGAGGGTGGGGGGTGGCGCTATGTTCGAGTCAGGCTGGCGTTGGGTTGGGGGGAGACGCTTAGGCGTCTCATTGGCCTATATTTTGCTGCCCTGACGCAAATAAAGTCTCCTACCCATCACCGCCTCTTGTCTCTCTCCTTGCCGTAGCCCAACTTTATAGAGAGTATAATGTATTATACGTATATAAAAGGGGTGGAGCTCTCGCATGATTATCTATAATATTATCACGATTATTCCTCTGTTATTTCTACTACTATTATTCCAATCGCTGACTTGCCCGCATTTGCCCCGGTCCTTGCCTACCCCAGCGCCACCACCTGTGGGTTCTTGGCACTACTTGCCCGGGCAGTCAGTCTCTCTCCTGCCTTTGAAATTTTGTTTGTTTTTTTCTTACCGGTAGCCTATATTTTGCTGCCCTGACGCAAATAAAGTCTCCTACCCATCACCGCCTCTTGTCTCTCTCCTTGCCGTAGCCCAACTTTATATATATATATATATATATATATTTAGAAGAGAACCTCAACATCATGGGACTGTGTACCTTTATCTGGGTCAGTGGAATCCCCTCCCCTGCATCCCCTGTATCCCCCCTCTCTCTCCCACGATGGTGAGATTCGTGTTCGAGAACCACATGGTACACTTATGTTACCTGGCTAGAGGGCTAGGTAGGGTTCATAAACCATGTCACCCAATCGTCCAGCTGTGGAACTCGGACGGGACAGCCTAGTCGTTAGAGCGTTCGGTTCTTGCTCCTAAAGTTGCATAGCCTGAAAAAAAACATACTATTCCTCATCTTAACCTACTTACCTCATCTTAACCTACATATATAACTTACTGGTGCACTTATTAAGCGTTTGTTGCTACATAGAAGGATTTAATTTAATAGACCCTGTTACTGCTGAAGCATACTGGGGTCAGAGTTTTGACAGGCATGCCAACATTAATTCCGCAGGTTGACACTTCACATATCTCCCAAAGTTACTTATTTAAATCAAAGTTTCTTCAAATATTATGATTAACCTAATTCCGGGCGCAAGTGACAGTGGTAACGTCGGAAGTTAAGGTCCGGCGGTGATGGCGCCACCAGGGGCCGTATTCATGAGCTCAGGGTAGGGCTCTAACCGTAGGGTAGGGTATCCCCCCCGGCTAACGGTGGAAAATCCGTATTCATGAGCTTGGGGTAGCACTACCCTGGGGCTCTATCCGGAGGGTACGCTACCCCACTTTCGACCCAGGGGTAAGCCACTATCCCGAGGGGATAGTGAGTGTGTGTGGCTCTGAATCTATTCAATGCGATCATATTTGATAGATTTAAATACGCAATAAGTGAAATTTATTCAAATTAACCCTAAATCCGAAGCAAAATTAACACTGACGCCGTAACGGCGGCGATATTAATATTTTCGAATCGACGAATGTAAAGTACACAAATCGGCGCAAAAATGGCCGCCGCCATCGCCGCCGAATCGGCGTGAATTCCTTACGCCCAAATCTATTCAATGCTGTCATATTTAACAGAATTACATACGCAATAAGTGAAATTTATTCAAATTAACCCTAAATCCGAAGCAAAATTAACACTGACGCCGTAACGGCGTCGATATTAATATTTTCGAATCGCCGAATGTAAAGTACACAAATCGGCGCAAAAATGGCTGCCGCCGTCACCGCCGAATCGGCGTGAATTCCTTATGCCCAAATCTATTCAATGCGATCATATTTGATAGATTTAAATACGCAATAAGTGAAATTTATTCAAATTAACCCTAAATCCGAAGCGAAATTAACGCTGATGCCGTAACGGCGGTGATATTAATATTTTCGAATCGTCGAATGTAAACAAAGCGAACGTGTAGCTATCCGCTCCGGCTAGAACCTTGGTGAATACCAATTGACCTAATTAACCTCCGCCGTTAACCCGCGGGATACCTACCCAATGGCTAAGCCTAACCTCCGGCTAACCGTACCCCGAGCTCATGAATACGGGCCCAGTATGAGTAAGGAGCAAATACATGCAGAGAGCCCATTGGTTAATAATACAATATAACAATAATGTAATATAAGAATAATCCATTATATGTCTTTATACTCGCATAATGCTTATACATCACATATATATATATATATATATATATATTCTCAGAAAATTACTTTAAACAACTTTAAAACCTCGGTGTAACCGATGTAACGCTAAGATGTTGTGGATGCGTTGTTTGTTGGGGATAAGTCCTGGCAACAGCTAAGGTCATATCAGGATGGATACTGACTTGTAGCACTAACAGTACACACTCATGACGACTTCATGGTGCAGCCCCACTGGGAAACCCTGCCACCAGCACTATGACCCGATTTCCCACTCAGTCACATTATCCTGATACTGACCTTATGGGTTTGACTCAGTCTGATTAGACCAAAGGTTTACAAGTGATATCTCGTGTCTGGTGTTACTAGGATAAGGCAAGACCTGCTTGACTCAGTGTCAGGATAATGTATCATGGTCTAGCAAGTTTGTCTCGCAGCCACGACTGTTAAGCCCCTGTCAGACCTTGCCGGACTGGGGAACCGGACACTGTCCGGTACTGTATGGCGATGTTCGGGTACCGTCCGTTACCCATCCGGTACCCATCCGGCGGTCTCCGGTACAAGTTTTGAATGTGTTCAAAACTTCTGCCGGACACCGCCGGACTGACGTGTCTGATTGGTGTCCGGTATGTCTGATACCCATCTGGTACCCATCTGTGATATATGTAAAAGATGTCACGCGTGCGGCAGGGCTAGCCGTGAGGGTAGGGAGCCCGTGCGAGGGCAGGGGGATGCGCGGGTTGGTAGAGCTAAGAATAAACCACTTGTATCCTGGTCATCGGAGTGTTCACATGTTGTCATTACATGGTGCCAGATGTAAAAGAACCTACGAGTATGGCGCTCACAGGGCTCAACCCACCAAGTCCACTCAGTTTGGAAGGAAACCTAGCTTTGAATTGGAGGTCGTGGTTGCACTCCTATAATATATATGCAGTTGCATCAGGAGCGGCGAACAAAACGGAAAAGATACAATGTTGCGTATTCCTACACGTGGCAGGCAAGGAAGCCCAAAAGCTACATTTGAATTTCAAAATCGACGAAGACGAACAAGACAAAATAACACCTTTAATCGACGCGTTTGAAAGGTATTGTACGGGGCATACAAACATTACGGTTATCAGATATCAGTTCAACTCATATAACCAGAATAATGAAAGCATTGACACGTACATACGCAAATTAGAGCATAGGATACATCTGTGTGACTATGGTAAACTGGAGGATTCTATGTTATGCGATAGGTTGGTGTGTGGCATGAAAGACCACAAACTACGTGATAGACTGCTGCAAACGCCTAACTTACAACTAGACCAATGCAGAGATATGTGTAGACTGAGTGAAAATAGTCATGCACAGTTAACCGACACTGCAAGTAGTCATAATGAAAGTGTAGATTTCATGAAAAGACGACCGGCAGCAACAAAAACACCACGTGCTCGTGCAAGTGCAGAACGCCTACCAAGGGACACGCAACCGAAAATACAAGTATATGTCCGGTACCCATCCATTGGTGTCCGGTTTGTCCGTTCCATCCGTTATGTGTCCCGTTCTCGTCCGGTTCTCGTCTGATACATGTACGGTAATGTACGGTACTTATCTGGTTGTCTGGCGGCAATTAACCCAATTTTATTCTCCATTTCGATACATTTCGATAGATTTCTTCACCGGTGGTCTCCGGTACTCAGTCCGGTACGGTGTGACAATGACTTTAGTGTTACGCAGACAACACTACTGAACTATGGGATAGAAACAAACTGTGGGGTTAATGGATATATTTGCACTAATACCTAATTTAACCAACTTTATATAAATATTTTCTTCGCGAACTCATATTTCGTAGACTACTTTTTTTGGGGTGTAGACTTTCTGTATAGAGTAACCGACATTGAAAGTTGAATGGAGGGAATTAGCTTATTAGTATTGGTAAAGTAAAGTATTTATTCATCTGAACATGACATTTGTCAGCGCCGGGGCACTGGTCTTCCGGCCATTTTACTATTAGAATTGACAGTCTCAATAATCTAAGTTTGATCAGTGCTGTATTAGTTACAGCACCGATCCTGTAGAATTAAGGGAGTGGCTCCTGCTGTATAATGTACAGCACCAGTCACTGTAGTTCATGCAAAGATGATGAGCAGCACCGAGTAGGTGTATACTCGGAGCAACTCAAATAATCGTTGTGGGTTACATTTTTTCTCTTATAAAACAAGTTAAGTTCAGAGTTGACAAGACATTTTGTTTGTCTTATATAATGTTCAATGTGTTTAAACAGATTGATAGTTGTGTAGGATGTTCGGTGTGTTGATGGTTTGTTCATGATGGTTAAGGGTGGTGGCAGGGGGAGAAAGATAACATGTCTGGGACAGTCTCACTAGACCGGGGTGGGGTAGAGGTGGTGGTAGGGTCGGCGTGGGATGGCCGTGAGGGGGGAGTGGATGTGGGGGTGGGGTGGGGCTGGAGGTGGGGTGTGCGCGGGAAGTGGAAGGTGGAGGTGGAGGTGGGAGTGGAGGTAGGGTGGTGGTGGTGTGTAGGTGATGTTGGAGGTAGGAGTTGGGGTGGAAGTGGTGGTGGGGATGGAGGTGGAGCAGAGTGGGGGGGGGTTGGGGTAGAGGTGGGGGTATGGTTGGGGGTAGAGTGTGGGGGTATATGTATGGGGCTGGAGATGGAGGGGGGGGGGGGGTGGGGCTGGCTGGGGGTGCGTAGGGATCTGGGGGCAGTTGGGGCGTGGATGTGTGGGTTTAGGTTGGAGGGGTAGTTGGTGGTGGAGGTAGAGGTTGGCTTGGAGGTGGTGGGGGTTGGTGGGGGTAGAGGTTATGGTGGAGGTGAATTGGCTGTGAGGAGAGGGGGGTTAGGGGGGGGGGGTGTTATGGTGTACTGTTGATGTTGTATGTATGTTTTGTTTTTTTTTGTTTGTATGTTTTTTTGTTTTTGTTTTGGTAAACTTTACTTAAACTGGGTGGTAGTTAGTGACAGGTTTGGAGGGGTGGGGGGGTAGGAGGTGTGGGGGGGGTTGTTTAGCGTTTTGGTTGGTTTTATAGTTTTAAGAGTTGGGGTGGTAGTGTAGAGGTGGTAGAGGTTGGGGGTGGAAGGGTGAGATGGGTGGTGGAAGAGAAAAGTAGGGAGAAGAGTGGGGAGGGGAGACGTGGGGATGGAGATGAGGTGGGGTAGTAGCGTTGGAGGTGGGGATTGGAGAGTGGGGGGGATGGGGGGTGGGGGGGGGGGGGGGGGGTGGGGGGGGGTGGGGGGGGGGGGGGGGGGGGGGGGTGGGGGGGGGGGGGGGGGGGGGGGGGGGGGGGGGTGGGGGGGGTGGGGGGGGGGGGGGGGGGGGGGTGGGGGGGGGGGGGGGGGTTTAAAAAGGGGTAAAGGGGGGGGGGGTTTTGGGGGGTTGGGGGGGGTTGGGGGTTTGGGGGGGGGTTTATGGGGGAGGGGGGGTTTTTTGGAAGGGTTGAGGGGGTGGGTGGGGGTTTTGGGGAAGGGGGTTTTTGGGGGGTTTTAAAAAGGGGGGGGGGGGTGGGGGGGGGGGGGATGGGGGTTTGGAAAGGGCCAGGTAGGGGTTTTGGGGAAATGGGGGGTTTTGGGGTTAAAATGGCGGTTTTGTGGAGGGGTTGGGGGGGTTGGTGGGGGTTAGTATGTGGTTGGGGGGGGGGGAAAACCCCCCCCCCCCTCCCCCCCCCCCCCCCCCCCCCTTCCCTTCCCCCCTCCAAAAAAAACCCTCTTTGAGAAAAAGGCGTTTTGTCCTCATTTCAGCAAATATATATATATATATTTTTGGATCATTTCGGGATTTTAGACTAAAAATTTAAAAATAAACCCCCAAAACCCCCCCCCCCCCACCCCCAACCCCCCCCCCCCCCCACCCCCCCCCCCCCCCCCCCCCCCCCCCCCCCCCCCCCCAAACCCCCACCCCCACCCCCCCCCAAAAACCCCCCAGCCTTTGGGTCGACCCCCCCACTGATTTGCCTTTAACCCTATCTGTAGTGTTGATAAGCGCTCAAAGTTTCAAATTTAATAGATTAGAGTAAGACAAAAACCTAGATTTCCCAGAAAAACTGGGATTTCAGCAGTTTTTTGAGTACAGACAGCCCTAGGGGTACACCCAAACCTGGGAGAAAGGCAAAAATAGATTTTACGGGACATACCTAAAAGTACAAAACAAAACCTAGAGTAAAAAATTGTGTGCCCGCCCAGTTTGGGGGGAAAAAAAAGGGGGTTTTGTGCACGCACCCAGAGGGACGAGCGACCGCGATCTTGCGGGCGCTGTCGTTTGGGGTTTTAAAAGGCCCTTTTGTAAAAATTACGGGGAAGGGGGCGGGGGGGGGGGGGGTTAGGGGGGCGGGGGGGTTTGGGGGGGCCGCTTTACTCAACTTTCGCGGCTCCCCGGTTATACGCTTTCTTTACTTTATCCTACGTATTCTTTCCGAAAATCATACGCCGCAGGTGAGGCTTAGTAAAGGGTTTTTGAGGCATACGCCCCCATAGTTTTTAAAAAAATCCCTCCGTCCCATTTTTTTGTCCCAACCTAAAAAAATTCGACCTAGGGGGGAAATGGGCCATACGCTACTCATCCCGGGTACGCTCCGAATCCCGTCCCCCGTTACGCGGGGGGTTTACGGGGTTTATGTGGGGGTTTTACGGGGGCGTAGGCAAATTTTTAAGCTCCTTGCGTCACGGGGCTTTATAGGGGGAAAATCGGGGGCCGTATGAAGGTAGAAAAACCCTTAGGCTTTGGGGTTTTTAAGAGGGGAGTAAATTGGAAAAAAAGGGTTTAGGGGAGGCGTATGGAAGGGGTTTTTTTTGGGGGGGAAATGCCCCCCCCAATGGTTGGTTTATAAAAAAAGGGGGAAAAAAGCCTTTTCCTTATCAGGTAAAGACTCCTGAGTGTGGGACCAGACCAATCCAGTATCACAGCTGTCCAGCGTTGAAAACAAGCACCCTTGCGGGAGCTTATATGTTATGGGCAGAATAAAAAACTTGTCACAAAAAAAAAAGGCTGTCATATGTGCTGTCCTGTCTGTGAGAAAGTGCATATAAAATACCTCTTGCTGCTTATCGGAAAGAGTAGCCTATGTGGCGGCAGCAGGTTTCCTCCAAAGAAATATGTCAGAATGACAATATGTTTAATGTCCAATAGCCGATGATAAAAATCAATGTGCTCTAGAGGTGTCGTTAAATACAACAAACTGTTCTTGACCTCACGCATATAACCGGAGATGCCACCACCAGACTTTTCCATCTACGCTCAGACATTTACATATTACGCTAAAATGCACCCAGCTACAAGGCCCACATTTTGATATTTGTCAAACACTTTTAAATTATTGTTAAAGATATCAATATATTATTACCACACCCTTTCATTCTAAGACAGAAACATCATCAAGTATATCTATATAGTGTCAGATATTTAGGTGTTGTCCGGCAATTCCCAATATAATCAGGCATTTCCAGATATCATCAAACCCTTTACGATATTGTCCAACGTGAGCCAAATATTGTCAGATTTATTCCAATATATGTTTGTATTTGTGTACATTAATTGTTTAAGCAGGGGAAATTTCAATCACAGATAATTGGTCTTCCTCATTCCATTGCTCCTTTCCCTATCCTAGCAGTGCCGAGCGCCAGGCTAGGTATACAAGTATACATTTTAAAGTCATTGGTTTGACTCGGTTAGGGTTTGATCCCACAAGCTATCAAAATGGAAGGTTTGTGCTGAACATTAGAATTAGGTTTTCTAATATTGATACCAATATTGTTGGATGCAAAGCATCACCAGATGTTGCTGGACACGAAGCGTGACCAGCTATTGTAGGACGCAAATATTACCAGACATTGTTAGATGCGAAGCATTACCATATATCATTGGATACAATACAAAGGATTTCGTGATTGCGCACCAGGTCAGTAGGTAGCCTGACCCTGCACAAGTTACAGTTAGTGGTGCTATGGCCTCATGTCTACAATGGAGACATGCATGCTTGGTTTGTCTGTCTACCACCACCCCTCACCTACCCTTCAGCCCCCCTCTCCCCCCCCCCCCCCACACACACACATGTCCGTGAGCTACATGGCTGATAGTGATAGGTAGTTAGTACCAGGGAGACTCTGACGCTGAGAATGTTAAGTCTGGTGGGAACTGGACTGGGAGTGGGGTGGAAGGGAGCGGGGGGGGGGGGGAGGGGATGGGAGCGTAGGCGGGGAAGGGGAGCCACGGGTGTGGGGACGGGGAAGGGGAAGGGGACTGGGGACGGGGAATGGGGGGGGGGGGGTAGTGGGGACGGGGAAGGGAGGTGGGGACGGGGAAGGGAAGCGTGGGGGAAGGAAGGGAAGTGACGACAGGGAAGGGGAGTGTGGGGACGGGGAGTGGGGAGCGTGGACGGGGAAGGGGAGCCAAGGGAGCGGGGTCGGGGATGAGCAGCGTGGGAGGAGGGGGAGTATGAGGGAAGGGGAGTGTAGGGAAGGGAAGGGGCGGGGAAGAGAATCCAGGAGACGGGGAAGGGGGGTAGAGGATAGGAGAGGGGGACGGGAACCTCAAGGGGTGGGGAAGGTGGGGGGGGGGGGCCTCCAGTTGTTATTTCAGTAGTAGTTGTACTGTCATCGTTGTGTTCCTCCTAGCTGATTTTCCGCTGTCGACAGAAGATGAGCTCGAGCAGCGCGGTCCTTGGTAACCCGGGCGACGACCGAGCCGGTATGGTGTTTTGTGCGGTTGTACATTTCATGAAAGCTGCCTGGAAAAGTGTTGAATTGTTGCTGGCTTTTGCAAGTTACCAGCGGCACTCTCTCGGGGAGCAAATAGAGGTTTCACACTGGCAAGAACATGTCAAGACAGGCGCAAAACTATTTGTCCCTGCAGTGGCTGGTCGGGAGATGTTGGGAGTTCCATACATCAACCGCCCTTAATGCTGCCACAGTGACATGGTTTTCTGCTTAGGGTTTGCTCCCTTAGCCTTTGGTTCTGTCAAGAACCTGTACCACAAGGCAGTGGTTTACAACTCTGCAAGGCAGGGGCGTCAAACTCCCTGAGGTATTGCTATACCTGCAATACCTGCATACCAGTTGTACTGTAGTAGTAGTTAAAGTTGCATAGTCCGATAGTTTTGAGTTTCTGTAATTTTCTGAGATAAATATGTTAGGTTGGTCATTACTTTAGTTTGAAGTAATTTTTACTTTAAATGGTTAACTTTTGAGATATGTGAAATGCAAACGTGCAAATTAATTTTGGCAAGCATGCCAAAACTCTAACACCATAGGCTTCTGCAGTAAGAGATTCTATTAATTGACTCAGTATTCCCCTTTATGTGGCGACAAATGTTTGATAAGTGGAGCAGTATCTAAGTTAGATATGCATAGTCAAATTTAGATAATTGTCTTGGTTTTGACAATTTAATTTTTTGTCAGTCTATGCATCTTTAATAGTGATAGCCGATGAGGGGTAGGAGGAGCCGATGGGGGGTGGAGAGTAGAGGATGGAAGGTGCAGGATGCGGGCTGGAGGGTGGGGGATGGAAGATGGGGGTGGGGGAGGAGAGTGGGAAATGAAGGATGGAGAATGGGGATGGAGAATGCAGGATGGGGGATGGAGAATATGGGGTGGAGGATGGGACAATGGGGATATGGGATGAGGGATAGGGGTGGAGGATGGGGGATAGGGGATGGGGGATAGGGTGGAGGATGGGGGGTATGGGGGGAGGATGGATGACGGGGGATGGACGATAGAGGAGGAAGGAGGACAGAGGGTGGAGGGAGGAGGGAGGAGGGGGGAGGGTGGAGGGAGGAGGGAAGGGATGACCTGGTAGTGGCTGGTGAGGTATCAGTCAGTAGGTGTAGTAGTAGTGGCAGTAATTGTAGTTGGTGTCGAGGTGAACTCGGGGGAGGGGTGAGGGGTGAGGGGTGAGGGGTGTGGGTGAGGGGTGAGGGGTGAGGGGTGAGGGGTGAGGGTGAGGGGTGAGGGGTGAGGGGTGAGGGGTGAGGGGTGAGGGGTGAGGGGTGGTGAAGTAGAAGTAGTGTAATAGTTGTACTCCTATTTGTACTTGTAGTTGTACTTGTATTTGTACTTGTATTTGTACTTGCAGTTGTATTTGTATCTGTACTTGTACTTGTATTTGTACTTGTATTCGTAGTTGCAGTTGTACTTGTATTTGTACTTGTACTTGTATTTGTACTTGTATTTGTAGTTGCGGTTGTACTTGTATTTGTAGTTGCAGTTATACTCCTATTTGTACTTGTAGTCGTACTTGTATTTGTACTTGTATTTATACTTGTATTTGTAGTTGCAGTTGTACTTGTATTTGCAGTTGCAATTGTACTTTTATTTGTACTTATATTTGTACTTGTATGTGTCCTTGCAGTTGTAGGTATAGTTGTAGTTATAGTTACAGTTATAGTTACAGTTATAGTCGAGGGGTGTGGGTATGGGTGTGGGTGTGGGTGTGGGCGTGGGTGTGGGTGTGGGTGTGGGTGTGGGTGTGGGTGTGGGTGTGGGTGTGGGTGTGGGTGCGGGTGCGGGTGCGGGTGCGGGTGCGGGTGCGGGTGCGGGTGCGGATGCGGGTGCTGGTAGGGGTGCGGGTAGGGGTGTGGGGTGTGGGGTGCGGGTGCGGGTACGGGTGCGGGTGTGGGTGTGGGTGTGGGTGTGGGTGTGGGTGTGGGTGAGAGTGAGGGTGTGGGTGCGGGTGCAGATGTGGGCGTTGGTGAGGAGGGTGAGAGTGAGGAAGAGGATGTGGGTGTGGTTATGGGCGCGGGTGCGGGTGCGGGTGCGGGTGCGGGTGCGGGTGCGGGTGCGGGTGCGGGTGCGGGTGCGGGTGCGGGTGCGGGTGCGGGTGCGGGTGTGGGTGTGGGTGAGGGTGTGGCCGAGGGTGTGGGTGAGGTGTGGGTGTGGAGGGGAGTGATTATGGGGATTTGTTGCTGTTGGTTACCATGGCAATGGAGATAAGGCCGGCTTGTGGCGGGATGTGGGGAGCGCCTGTCTGCCGCTGCCTGCCTCACTTCCGGTAGCCGCCTCCCGGAGTCCCCAGCGGAGAGAGAGAGTGTGTGTGGGGAGGGGGGGCGGAGGGGGAGGGGGAGAAGGAGAAGGGGGCGCCAGACTACACCATCGTGCCCTCTGTACGTAACATCCCCACACCACACACACGCACACACAGGCAGACGCACTGACAGGCACAGGCACAAATTAACCTAAACCGCTGGGGCCGTATGCACCAATAGGTGTTAGGGCCGTAACCGCGGCTAAGGTAGCCTCGCACGGCTAAATGTGACAAATGGGTATGCACCAATCGGAGTTAGCGCTAACCGCCGACCGTAGCCTCGGCTAAGCTACCCTGATTTCAAGTCAGGTTTAACTGCTAGCCGGGGCGGTTAGTTTGTGTGTGTGGGTCTCAATCTATTCAATGCGATATGCAATAAGTGAAATTTTATCACTTTAACCCTAAATCCGAAGCGAAATTCACGCCGCCGCTACATCGGCAGAGATATTAATATTTTCGAATCGACGAATGTAAAGTAAACAAATCTCCATACTGTCCAACGTCAACTAAAAATGGCCGCCACCGCCACTGCCGAATCGACGGCAATATATTAGGCCCAAATCTATTAAATGCTGTCATATTTAACAGAATTACATACGCAATAAGTGAAATCTTATCAATTTAACCCTAAATTTGAACCAATATTAACGCCCGTGCTGCATTGGCGGTGTTATTCATATTGTCAAATCGAGGGAATTCCCAAATCTATAAATAAACTCACGGTTAGCTATCCGCAGCGGCTAAAACATTGGCGCATACCGATTCACACATTTCTCAAACCCCCCCGCTACCCTGAGGTAGCTAACCGCGGCTAGTGCCTTAACTCCGGCTAAGCCTAACCCCGATTCGTGCATACGGCCCCTGGTTTCACAGGGGGGGGGGGGGAACTTGACAAGTTAGAGGGGCACCGGACGCAGTGTCCGAATCGGTAGAGCGCAGGCTTCCCATTCGGAAGGCTGGGAGTTTGAATCCCTGCCGAGTCAAGCCAATGACTTATAAAATTGATACTTGTCGCTACCTAGCCTGGCTGGCTCTCGGCATTATTAGGATAGGACAAGGACTTGTTAGCACAGTGTCAGGATAATGTGACTGTGTGGGTAATCAGATCATGGTGTCCATGGCCTGGTCTCCCAGTGGGGCTGCACTATGAAATTGCCATGAGTGTGCACTGTCGCAAGTCGGTACCCATCCTGATATGACCTTAGATGTTGCCATGATGTAAAGCTCCAACAACCAACCAACAAACCACATTTATCTTATTACATATTTGTACATTTCCTTTTGTACATTTCAATTCCTCTTTAATTTCCATATCACACTATATAAAACAACAAGACATAGTTAGAGTGGTTGCTCTGTTTAGCATAGTTAGCTTGCACTGGATGACCATTCACGCATGTGAACATAATAATAATAATAAAACATTTATATAACGCCCATTCAGGCAAGCCGTTCTCAGGCACTTTACATAACAAACAAATATACAGGAAAATAAATTTCACCTAGTTAAAAGCAGATTTAAACAAATGTGTCTTAAGACCTTTTATAAAAGCACCAACAGATTTACAATCAGTGATATATCCTGGCAGAGCATTCCACAGTCTCGGGGCAGCAATCCTAAAAGCAACTGCTAACTGGCTGGAGACTGTGGAACGCAGTGTTCGAACATTTGTTCTCTCATGGAGCATATCTCTCATATATTCTGGAGCCCTCTTCAGGGAGCCAGTGTAATGATTTCAGCACAGGAGTGATGTGATCAAATTTCTTTGTACCCGGTAACAACCTGGCAGCCGCATTCTGTATACATTGCTGTTTTGAAATATTTGACAGCGGCAGACCATACAAGAGAGCATTACAATAATCCAATGAAAGCATAATATAACATCCCTATGTTAAAGTTGCATAGTCTGCTGCTTTTGAATTTCTGTATTTTTTCTGAGATAAATATATTAGATCAATCACTAGTATCTACTTTACATTAGTTCAAAGTTACTTTTATTTTAAATGGTAAACTTTTTAGATATTTTGGGTGCAAACATGGAAAATTAGTTTTGCCAACCTTGCCAAAACTCTGACACCATAGACTTCTGCAGTAACAGGTTCTATTAAATTGACTCAGTATTGCCTTCTATGCAGAAACAAATGCTTAATAAGCGCATCAGTATCCAAGTTAGATATGTAAAATTAAATCTAGATACAATGTAATTCGTTTGGTTTTGAACATTTGATAATATTTCATCGGACTATGCAGCTTTAACTTTGGGAGTGGGGGTGTGGGGGTGGGGTAGGGACTGTATGTGTGGGTGGGTGGGGTGAGTGCGGGTGGAGGGTTGGTGTAGGTGTGTGGGTGGGTGTGGGTTGAAGGGGGTGGGGGGGATTCCGCCCGTGAAGTTTAGCAAGACGTGCATTGCTCTGAGATAGGGGTAGGGGTGGATGGGGGGATGTGTGTGTGTAGGTGGGACTGGGGATCTGGGAGAGGGTGGAGATGGGGAGGAGGAGAGGGGCTGTGAGTGGAGCGGGTGGGGGCGGCTGGGTGGGATGATCTGCCCAGTGTGGGAAAGTTGCTCCAGTTGTCCGTCTGCTGGGTGTAGTTCTGGGTGAAGCGGGGGTAGGGTGCGGTAGGGGTGGGGGTGGTGTTGGGGTGGGGGTGGGAGGGGTGGGGGTGGTGTTGGGGTGGGGGTGGGAGGGGGAACCCCTTAAGCAATCAACCATCGGCGCGCATGCTCAATAGGGCAATTTCTCTACCTCCTGCGGGTGTTAAAAAGGGTGGGTTTAAGTATTCTGGCAGAGGAGGTACATTGTGTATGTATATATGTATGTGTATATATGCAGGTAGGTTTGTATGTATGTATGTATGTATGTATATATGTATGTGTGTGTACGTGTGTGTATATGTATGCATATGTGTGTATGTATGTATGATACATGTATGTATGTGTGTATGTGTATGTGTATATGTATGCATATGTGTATAGGTATATGCATGTATCATTGTATGTATATATGTGTATGTGTGTACATGCATGTGTATATGCATGCATATGTGTGTATGTATATGCATGCATGTATGTGTATGTGTGTACGTATATGTGTATATGTATGCAGTGATTGATTCTACCTTAAATGGGAATCAACAGCTGGCTAGACTAACTCAATCATTGGCACTAAAAATGACTACAATCAGGAAGATGCGGAGCTTCATATGCCAAAACACTGCCCTACTGCTATATAAATCACAGTTCTACCAATAATAGACTATAATGATATAATTTATGGATTGCTCACAAAGCAGCAACTTACTAAGCTACAAAGGATCCAAAACCGGGCGTTAAGAACAATTTATTGGGGCAAAACACTAAGCGTACAGGAAATGCATGACACAGCAAACTTAGATTACCTAATGGTTAGAAGAGATTCACATCTCCCATCACTTATGTACAGAAGAGCCAGAGATACCCAATATATAGACAACATAAAAAGGAATACTAGATGGGCTGATTCCACTCTACTCAAAGTCCCCAAGCCTTCTACAAACAAACTAATTAAAGCACCAATTTACAAAGGCAGCTTGATGTGGAACAACCTACCAACCAGAACCAGGGCAGCTTCCTCTTACCTAGAATTTAAAAATTCACTAAGAGTACATCGGATTGGGCAGGCCCTTAGGCAGTTGCAGTAAAGTATGTTCCATGGCGTCACCATATCGTAAGTGGCAGACCACCGAACCCTCAGCCTCGGTTTCTCCCCCCCCCCCCCACCCCCCACTTTTTTAATTTGTTGCTGTTCCTCTGTTATCTCCAGTCAACCATATACAATGACAGAGACAGTCCAGGTAAAAATGTAAAATTTAAGACCTAAATGCACTGGGATTGGTCCCACTGCTTCACTGGTCACAGCTGGTCCAGTGTATTATTAACAACCCCACCCCAACAACATAATTCATAAACTCACATAACTAACTACATTAGAGTTACACTAGAATTTTCCTAACAAACCAACATTTATATACCGCTTGCCTAACTGCAACTGAACATTAAAACTTACTACAAGTTTACCAACTGAATACAGAAGATAACTTCTGCTTACATTCTAAATACTATGTAAATGCTCACATTGATCTGACTAATATTGCTCTAGTTATATGACACTACTGTACCATATTGTTATGGAACTTTTGGGTTTCAGAATTTCATTGTGTTACATGGTGCAAATTGTGTATTCAACAGGGATTGTACACCTTATTCTATATACCTTTTGTGTAAATAACCCTGAATTGAAAAATGGCTGGAAGATCAGTGCTTTGGCAGTGACAAAAGACTTTTTCAGCAGAATAAACATATTTACCCCCCCCCCCCCAACGTGGGGGCCGCCTCCGGCGCCACCCATCCCCACCCTACCCCCACTCCGAGTACATCCCACCACAAGTCCCTCCTCCTCCCCCAACCGTCTCCACCCACCATACCCCTCCCTCACCCTCCAACCTCATCCCACCCTCCAACCCTCTCCTCCCCTCATGCCCGTCTCCACCCATCCAACCCATCCCACACACCCTCCAACCTCATCCCACCCTCCAACCCTCTCCTCCCCTCCTACCCGTCTCCACCCATCCAACCCCTCCCCACACCCTCCAACCTCATCCCACCCTCCAACCCCTCTCCTCCCCTCCTACCCGTCTCCACCCATCCAACCCCTCCCCACACCCTCCAACCTCATCCCACCCTCCAACCCCTCTCCTCCCCTCCTACCCGTCTCCACCCATCCAAACCCCTCCCACACCCTCCAACCTCATCCCACCCTCCATCCCTCTCCTCCCTCTACCCTCTCGACCATCCAACCTCACCCCACCCATCTAACCTCGCCCCGCCACCCTCCAACCCCATCCCCACCATCCCACCCTACCCACCCTTCCAACTCAACACAACCCCTCTTCACCCATACCCTCCAACCCCAACCCACCCTCCAACCCCACTCCATCCCCACCACACCCCATCCTCTAACCCCTCTCCTCCCTTCTAACTCCACCCCTCTAAGCCCTCCTCACACATCCCAGCCCCTTCCAACCTCACCCACGCCAACCGCTACCACCCCTCCCTGTTCGAGGTTCTAGCGGGATAATCCTTTCAACCCTGGAGGGGTGAGATGAGGTGGGGGTTATACTGTTGTCTATCCTGACCCCCCACCCCCACCCACACCCACACCCCCACCCCCCTTATTCCCACACTCCTCCCCTCCCTTCACCCTACTCTCTACCCCTCCTCCTTGGAATCAAGGTCAGGTCGTGATGAGTACTGGAAAGCACCCCCCTCCCACCTCCCCCCTCCCCTCCACTACACGCACCTACCTCCACCACGCCCTCTGGTGGCGCGTGTATGTTATTTACGCCCGGAGTCTGCCGTTCCCGCCGCGTGCTCTGCACGGGCCGCGTTGTGCTAACAACTAACCGACCGCCGGCCACTTCCTCCTTTCAAGAGGCGCGCTTCTTATTGGTCAAACAAGAAAAGGAGAGAGAAATAGAGAGAAACAGAGAGAAACAGAGAGAAACAGAGAGAAAGAGAAAGAAAGAGAAAACGAGAGAAAGAGAGAGAGAAAGAGAAAGAGCAAGAGAGATAGAGAGAAAGAAAGAGAAAGAGAGAATGAGAGAGAAAGAGAGATAATGAGAGATAAAGCGAGAGATTGAGAGAGGAAGAGAGAGAAAGAGAGAAAGAGAGACAGAGAGAAAGAGAGAGAAAGAGAGAGAAATAGAGAGAAATAGAGAGAGAAAGAGAGAAAGAGAGAGAAAGAGAGAGAAAGAGAGAAAGAGAGAAAACGAGAGCAAACAGATCTCGCCCCTGCCCCCCCCCCCCCGCCCCCCTCCCCTACTTCGCTCCTCTACTTCGCTCCTCGTGTGCGAAAGATCAGGAGTTCGGCTTCTAAGTTCTAGTCGAGTCAAACCAATGACTTATCAAATTGATACTTGTCACTTCCTAGCCTGGTGCTCGGCATTAATAGGATAGGGTAAGGACTGGTTGGCTTAGTGTCAGTATAATGTGACTAAGTGGGATATTGGGTCATGGTGCTGGCGGCCTCATCTCCCAGTGGGGCAGCAGTATAAAGTTGCCATGAGTGCGCACTGTCACAAGTTGGTACCCATCCTGATATGACCTTAAATGTTGCCAGTATGTAAAACTCCAACAACCAACCAACCGACCAACCTCTCCTCCAAGGCGAGCTAACTCCCCCAACTGTGAGAGTGAGTCTCGTGTCTGATAGCCCTGTCACATTACAACGCTTCTCTCCAATGTGTGTCGACGTGTGTGATTTTTGGGCGGAATGTCGGGACACGTCAGGAAGCGTTACACATGCGTTAGGCGCGCGTTGGTACACATTGATGGACGGCGACGGTCGGCGAGGATCGTCGGCGTGCGTTGGCACGTATCGAAAGTTTTGTGCTTGCACAAAACTTTCGACGTGTGCCAACGTATGGGTGCGAACATTACGGGGACGTTAGGTGCACGTCGAGATCCGTTGGACGCGCTGGAATAACATTATGCGAATGCTATTCACATGCCGTGCGTGCGTGATGGTCATTCCCACACGTTGCGCCAAATTGTTGCTTTGTTGTTTTACATCCTAGCGACATCTAAGGTCATATCAGGACGGTGCGCCAAAACTTTTTTTTTTGCTGACGCGTCGATATACGTTACCACAACGTCGGCCGCACACTACCAACATGTTCCGCTGACGTCAAACTTTTTCTCACCGCGCCGAAAAGTTTGACGTTTCTCGACTTTTTTTAGCTTTGGCAGCGCGCCAGCGAGAAGCATCGTAATGTAACAGGGCCATGAGACTCTGAGTGTGGTCCATGTTTGTGGAGAGCTGTGCGGGGGGAGGGGGGGAAGTGTTTGTGTAATGGGGGCGGGGGGAAGGGGGAGGGGGGAGGGCAGAGGGAGGGGGGAGACAGGCATTAATAATCAGTGGGAGAAAGTTGGAATATGGAATAACGTTGGCGGCTTGGATGTCTGAGGATGAACTAGTTATAGGCGTTTGGGTGGGGCCGGGGCGGGTGTGATAGGGGGGGGGGGGAGAGCAGACCGGTGAGAGGCGAGGGGAGGTGAAGTGCGGGCTGGGAGCAGACGGGGGCGGGGGGGGGGGGGCGTGGTGCCAGCTGGAGGCGAGTGTGGGGCGGGATTCGTCTGTGGAACTAGTATACACATGCATATACAAATATATACATATATCAATTACAAACATGTAAGCACATCTATAGTTGTATCCCTACATCAATAAACATAGCCTGACACTACCAAGCCACTTTTTGTGTCACTGATGGTGCTATATCACCGTGCTATATCACATATTACTCACTGTCTGTTTAGCACTCGGTTTTATTACCTATATATTACACACTCTATAATGTCTATGGTTGCTGGGCTACATTATGCATTATATAATGTCTATTTAATCTGCCTTTAAAACATATTGAATAACACATATTTAGCCATTCTATTTTGCACACTAGACTGTGTATATATAAGCTATATTATTAGATACTGGTTATGTAACCATACTATATTGCACACCACCGCAAAGTGTATATACCCATCCTATGTATGCAAGTTCATACAACCATTATTAATAGCGAAAGGAAACTGACAGGCTACAGAGGGCATTGTGTATATAATAATCTAGAGGAACCCACTTGTGATCTGCCAGTATTGCTCTTCATAAAACAGGTTATCTTAATACTTAGGTGTTCCTCTAGAAATGTATGTAATGCTAATTGTAGCCTTCTACTCTAGTTCCCTACCTCTAATGGCCTACTACACATGTAGTGGTGCAACATTAACCACTACATATTGTAAATATAAGCATGTATAGCCATGCTATATTCCACATTGTATAATATCTATTTAACTGTGCCTATGTCTATATACCTGTGCTATATTACACACCGCATATTGCTAATAAACTAATATAAGTCTGTGTAGCCGTGCTATATTCCACATTGTACATTGTATAATAATATCTATTTACCTGTGCCTATGTCTATATAACTGTGCTATATTACACACCGCATATTGCTAATATAGTAATATAAGCCATGCTATCTTTCACATTGTATAATATATATTTACCTGTGCCTATGTCTATATAACTGTGCTATATTACACACCACATATTGCTAATAAAGTAATATAAGCCTGTATGGCCGTGCTATATTTCACATTGTATAATATCTATTTAGCTATGTCTATATAACTGTACTATATCGCACACTACATACGGGTAGTGTTAATTTAAGTTGGCGTAACCATACTATCTATTTAACTGTGCCTATGTCTATAGATATGTGCTATATCACATATTACGTAATGTATATGCAGTCGTGCTATATTGCACATGACACACGGTCTATATATGACAGTACCATATTGCACATTACATAATGGCTATGTAACCATAATAATTAATATATGCGCACTATACAATGTCCATAAAGCCATGGCATATTACAGACTATCTATGTAATCATACTTTATTGCACAATACAACTACACAATGTCTATATAAGTTAGGGCTGAGGAGCAGATGGAAGCTTCAAGCCTTATTATACTCGTATAATGGCTTATACAATATATATATATATGTGTATATATAGACAGACAGAGAGACCTATCTATTTCCATAATGTAATTATGCTGAAATTTCCCACCTGCCTGACCATGTTACCTAGAGTGACGTATAGAGGGCGCCACTAATACTCCCACAGTGTAACCATCCTCCATTCACAGACTCGCACCTTCCCTCTCCCACCTTCACCTCCACCATGCTCCAGCCCCCACCCTCCACCCCACCCCCGTCCATCCCCAGCACCCCGGAAGGAAATCTCAGAGGAAGAAGATGAGGAGAAGCAGTAGGAGGAGATGTAAGGAGACTGGGATGGGTTCCCTCATCTTACACCCTACTCCCCCCACCCCCACACCCCCACCCCCACCCCTTCAGCTGTCTACTTTCCTCCAAATCCCTTTAATACACATATAATTATATCCACTCCGTCTACCCACCTACTACAACTGGACAGCCCCTGTATTAACTTTGCTTGTTCCTTTGTAGGTCCTGGAGGGGGCCGCTTCACGGGCCGCCCTGCCCCGCCCTCCCGGCCGGCTCTCCCGGCCGCTCCTCCCGCCCAGCTGGCCGGCCCTCCCGCTGTCCGCCCCCGCGTCGACCCAGGTAGGAACAATACTCCTTCCCGTCAGTTCCACAGAACGCCGGCAGGGGCGCATTGCCTTCCGCCATTTTAACCTTTTTGCTCTTGCGTTCCATTTATGTTGCACGCCCTCGTCTCTTTGAACATTGGAATCCGTGGGGGTTAGGGTGGGGGAGTGGGGTGTGATGTGTGTGTATGTGGGGGGGGGGGGGCGTTATCTATTCAATATTTCTCGCCGACCGGATGTTGATGCAATCGTAGTCCAGCTGATAAACGTTGTGACTTATTATTGTTTTCATTGTTATTTTTATTATTGTTTTTATTATTGTTTAACAAAATTATTATTATTAATATGAGAATGCCTAACTGGAATAGTTCTTCGCCAAACACTCTTATTAATATTATTAATAATATTTAGTCGTCTGTTGTTACTAGAATATGGTCAGATTCTTGTTCTCTTCGGTAAACGGAAGTCGTCTGCTTTCAAAGAATGTTGTCTGCATTCAGTGAATATAGAGAATGCATACACCGAACATGTGAACGCCGTCTTTGATCATGGAACGTCTGGTTAAAGCGTGCTTTCTGAATGAAAACAGGTTCATTTCTCACTCAAATGTCGTCTGCTTCCACTGACGTTCATCTGTTTTCACTGGAAATCGTCTGTTTTCATTGGAAGTCTCATATTTTCCATTCAAGTTACCAGCTTTCGCCATCTTAAAATTCAGCAACTTTCAATGAGATTCTTATATTTTCACGTAACGTCGTCTGCATTCATTGGCAGTCATCTAGTTTCACTGAAGTTCGTTTGCTTAAGTTTCACTGGAGTTTGTCTGCTTTCACTAAAGTCCGTCTGCGTTCACTGAAGTTCGTCTGCTTTCACTGGAAGTCGTCTGCTACTGCTGTAATTATTCTATGTTTACTGTAGATCATTTACCTTCACTAAATATCGCGAGAATTTACTAAGACTATTAAGAGAGTCTCTGTCAAAACTATAAATATGCTTAGATCTTACTTAGCGATATATATTTTTGGGCTGCTGTTTCTTGTTAAGTGGAAAGTTACCTGACCTTTACTGAAAATATCATATTTTCTCTGAAAGTCGACTGCTTTCAGTGAATGAAAATCAACCATTATTCATGTACTTTTAATAACCTAAAAGTAGTATTCTGATAATGCTACAAATAATAATATAGAGGGGGTGTAATGATGTCATGAGGCAACTTTCGGTGGCCATATTGGATGACATACAGAAGGCTTGTAACTGCCTACACTGTGGTTATTTACTGATTTGTTGGTTTATTTGTCACTGTTTTGAGCAGTTTGGCCTCAAAAGTTGTTGCTAAAGTGCTGTAATGGGCCTGTCACATTATGGCGTATGGCGGCGGCGTATATAAAACGTACCGATAAAATTTGAAAACCGTTGCGGGACGACGTATGGTGACCTTTGTGCACTGATATGAGTGTATGCGTAGCGTGTGAGTAGCGTATGAGTAGCGTGTGAGTACGTATCAGTTTTCGGTGCATACGCCGTCATATGCCATCATATGCCGTCATACGCTATGCATACGCCGTATACGCCCGGTCCCTCCCTCCCCCTCTCTCCCTCCCTTGCGGCGCCTTTATATACCGAGAGCATACGCCGGGCATACGCTGAATATACGCTTTGTACACGCTGAGAATACGCTACGAATACGCTCAAATACGTTACATGCACGCCGGGCGTACGCTACATATGCTATAGATATGCCGAAGGAGCGGTTTTAGCTCATGCGTAACACAAGATGGCGTACATATAGCATATGCGCAAAGTATGACAGTGTACGCTTAGCATCTGCATAGCATATGAGGAGCGTATGAGCCTTACGTCGCTATACGCTAAAATGGGATGGGAGATACTGGCAAACCGAATTACTTCCTCGTCTACATCGGCGGCCTAGATTTGTGTACAGAAGAATGATGCTGCTCACAAATGATTCAATTTCTTAAACTTAGTTCACACTAAACAGGGCATCATAATTAATTACAATAATCACAAACAAATAGTTTGCTTGGTCTGTTTGGTTTGTTGTGTTTGTTTAACGACCCCCACCCCCGCTCCCCCAACACAGAAAGTAAACATCGTCTACTTGGAAGGGTTATCAAAGAAATTGTTGTTTGTTGGTCTTTTCCGGCCGAGCAACCTCTATGGTCATATCACGACGGGTACCAACTTGTGACAGTTTGCGCTCATGGAGACTTTATAGTGCTGCCCCACTGTGACTCTAGGCAGCCAGCACCATGACTTGATATCCCACTCAGTCACATTATCCTGATATTGACCTAACCAGTCATTGCCCTATCCTAGTAATGCCAAGTGCCAGGCTAGGTGGTGACACGTATCAATTTCATAAGTCATTGGTTTGACTCGGCCGGGATTCGAACTCCAGACCTTCCGCACAGAAAAGGAACAAGTGACAAGGACTGGTTGGTTCAGTGTCCGGATAATGCGACTGAGTGGGATATCAGGTCATGGTGCTGATGGCCTGATCCACCACTGGGGCAGCACTATAAAGTTGCCATGAGTGTGCACTGTCACTACTCGCTACCCATCCTGATATGACCTTAGATGTTGCAAGGACGTAAAACTCCAACAACAAACCAACCTAATCGAATAAATAACGCTTGTGTTGACAATCTCACTGGTGCTTTTGAAGTAATAATTGTTGGTTGGTTGCCACTTTTGGCCGCCAGATGGCAATAATAATAGCATCGCACAGTGTGAGTCCATTATATGAGTATGTTATGGTGAAATATAATCTTACTTTGCAGCAGAAGCTACACTAACGGCAGTTTCACCATTGCCGAATAGCTTTTATACTGTAGTAGTCTGCACTGATCTCGCAGGAAAGGAGCCACATAGACAGGTAGGTGTAGGTAGGGTGGTGACATCAGGGAGCCTAGGTGGTGTAATGGTTAGCCCACTGGCCCGGAATGCAAGAGATGTGGGTTTGATTCCCGCTCGAGGCACACTATTTCCCATTTTCATCACCTCCACGACACTGGTGCTATGACCAGCATCCTGTAAAAGCTATGCACTCTACGGCAGTTGAACCTACCCTGTGTATGTGCATTGCCTGTATGTATGTAATTGTAAGCTTCAAATGACCATATAAAAGATTCCAGGGGGACGAGTGTAGTAATTGTCACTGACCTCTCAGGCAATGGACCATATATACAAGTAGGCGTGGGTAGGGTGGTGACATCAGGGAGCCTAGGTGGTGTAATGGTTAGCTGTAGAACCCTGGCCTAGAATGCAAGAGATGTAGGTTCGATTCCTGCTCTAGGTGCAATATTTCCCACGTTCCTCACCACCATGACAATATCCTGCAGAAATGACCAAAAAGGAAATCTTAAACGCACTCCCCAGTATCTGTTGCACATCCTCCATATGCACCCGGATAACCATCCTAGTGTGAACGTGCAGGGATTACACCGGAAGTGACGTGTCACCAAAGACCCTATAATACTAAGACAGCTCACTCAGCCTGTATTGTGTAATCAAAATGAGCAAACCCACCACTTGGTGCGCTGGCTGTTCTCTTGGTTAAACAGGTGCTATATTATATGTATAAATGTATATATGAATGTGAAAGATGTGTGATGATGGCGATGATGATGATGATGATGATGTGTATTTCTTCATAGCAATTTCATACTGATGTGTATTCATACTTACCTATCTCATGTATAATATAATTGTATGTGTTTACATGTGAAACACCAACCAGAGCCGGGCTGATCAAACCCACCACAAGGTGGCACTGCAAAATTTACATTACCATGGGAGAGATAGGAAGTGAGCCGTCTTAGTATTATATCGTCTTTGGTGTCACCCAGATTTTGTGGTTTCTTTGTTGGGATTTTATGTCTTGACAGCATCTAAGTTCATACCATTGATTGATTGATTGATTGGTGGTTGCTTTACGCCGTGTCGGCAGCATAGGCCATATTCACGGCGAGAAATGTTTGTTT
Organism: Branchipolynoe longqiensis; assembly: GCA_030323885.1. Classification (NCBI taxonomy): domain Eukaryota; kingdom Metazoa; phylum Annelida; class Polychaeta; order Phyllodocida; family Polynoidae; genus Branchipolynoe; species Branchipolynoe longqiensis. The sequence goes on from CM059192.1 coordinate 48,677,002, forward strand.
TTGTTCAAACCATCGCTTTTACATGCATAGTTCATACCAGAATGGGTACCGACTTGTGACAGGGTGCACTGATGGTGACTTTATAGTGTTGGCCTATTGAGAGACCAGGCAACTGGCACCATGACTTATTATCCCACTCAGTCACATTGTCTGATATGATAACAAACCAGTGTTTGTCCTAGTTATGTCGAGTTTCAGGTGGTGACCAATATCAATGTTGTAAGTAATTGGTTTGACTCGCGCGGGATTCAAACCCATGACCTCCCCATGGGAAGCCAGCAAATGCTAATACTGAATGAGCCATCCCGATCGGTTACAGCTACATAGCTCGACTCAAACCCATCGGAAACCCAACTCAAAAGGTCCCTTACAATATCAATATCGATCATACGTATGTCTCTCAATAGTATTGATAGTGGTCAGGTTATCAGTTAAGAATGTGCCAGATTTAATATTTTACAACAATATTATATTCTACTGAACGAGGCACACAATGCGCACATACGCAAGAATCTACTCAACCGGAAGTGGAGCAAGGCGCAAAACTGGAAGTGAAATGTGCGTAACAGGAAGCGTAACGAGGCTGCCATCTGGGGTCATATGCATGGAGCAGTGTTAGGAGGCAAAACGCGTTTAGCGCGGGATTTCTGGTTTAGCGCGGACAAGTTGGTATGCATGGAGCAGTGTTAGGCCTAACATCGAGCGTTTAAACTCGGAAATTCTAACCCCGATCACATCTGGCTTACAGAGGTGGTAGTGTCAGGATGGAACCCAAATCTACTCAATGCTATGATATTTAACAGAATTACATATGCAATAAGTGACATTTAAGCAAATTAACCCTAAAAACGAAGCGATATTAATGCAGCAGCCGCATTGGCGGTGATATTAATAGTTATATTTTCGAATCGACGAACGTAAAGTAAACAAATCGCCGCCGCCGCCACTTGTCGACGTCAAGTAAAAATGGTCACCGCCATCGCCGCCGATTCGGCGGGAATTTCTTACGCCGAAATCTATTAAATGCTGTCATATTTAACAGAATTACATATGCAATAAGTGAAATTTAAGCAAATTAACCCTAAAAACGAAGCGATATTAACGCAGCAGCCGCATTGGCGGTGATATTAATAGTTATATTTTCGAATCGACGAACGTAAAGTAAACAAATCGCCGCCGCCGTCGCCGCCGAATCAGCGGGAATTTCTTATGCCCAAATCTATTAAATGCTGTCATATTTAACAGAATTACATACGCAATAAGTGAAATCTCATCAATTTAACCCTAAATTCGAACCGATATTAATGTAGCCGCAGCATTGGCGGCGTTATTCATATTGTCAAATCGAGGGATTTCCCAAATCTATAAATACATTCACATTTAGCTATCACTCACCGTTTAGGCCGCCATGCATACGTTATCGACGCCGCCGATAAACGGTGATAGCTATCCAGTGTTAGAGGGATAACACCACACGCCTCTAACACTGCTCCATGCATATGGCCCCAGGGGAAAAAAGTAGGCGCGCGCACTTCGCCGCCGCTCAAGCATGTGGGCCTCACGTACACAGCCTTATCATCGATAGCGGTTGCACAATCCTGTGTAGGGCGAGTGCAGCAACGCTGGTTGTTTGCCGGAAGTGTGTGCGTGTGTGGTTGTCTTGGTGGTGTGTGTCTGTGTCTGTGCGTGCGCCAGGCAGTCATTGTTGCAGACTGTACTAGGCGAGCACGGTAAAGGGAGTGGTCAGGGAGGGAGGGGTTGGTGGTGGTGGCCGGGGGAGGGGTAGTGGGGGCAGGCTGGGGGCGGGGGGGGGGGGAGTAGTCTTGGCTGTGTAGACAGGCGAGCACCTCGTGGGTGTGAGTGAGTGACTCAGGTTCGGATGGAGTCTGCCAATGCTGATAGCGGCCGTCAGGGGGTGGGGTGGGTGTGGGGGAGGGGGAGGTGGAGGGAGATGGGGGGCGTGAGAGACTGGTGGAAGGACTTGCTGGAAACTGATTGGAAGGAGAATCAAGGGCGTTAACATCTGCAGGCATTAGTGGTGTGAAGAGTTAGTTACACTAGTGGTGTGAAGATTTAGTTATACTAGTGGTGTGAAGAGTTAGGTACACTAGTGGTGTGAACAGAGGTGTGAATAGATAGTTACACTAGTAGTGTGAACAGTTAGTTACACTAGTGGTGTGAGCAGAGGTGTGAACAGTTAGTTACATTAGTGGTGTGAACAGTTAGCTACACTAGTAGTGTGAGCAGAGATGTGAACAGTTAGTTACATTAGTGGTGTGAACAGTTAGTTACACTAGTGGTGTGAACTGTTAGTTACACTAGTGGTGTGAGCAGAGGTGTGAACAGTTAGTTACATTAGTGGTGTGAACAGTTAGTTACACTAGTGGTGTGAACAGTTAGCTACACTAGTAGTGTGAACAGTTACCTACACTAGTAGTGTGAGCAGAGGTGTGAACAGTTAGTTACACTAGTGGTGTGAACAGTTAGCTACACTAGTAGTGTGAGCAGAGGTGTGAACAGTTAGTTACACTAGTGGTGTGAACAGAGGTGTGAATAGATAGTTACACTAGTGGTGTGAACAGTTAGTTACACTAGTGGTGTGAGCAGAGGTGTGAACAGTTAGTTACATTAGTGGTGTGAACAGTTAGTTACACTAGTGGTGTGAACAGTTAGCTACACTAGTAGTGTGAACAGTTAGCTAGACTAGTAGTGTGAGCAGAGGTATGAACAGTTAGATACACTAGTGGTGTGAACAGTTAGCTACACTAGTAGTGTGAGCAGAGGTGTGAACAGTTAGTTACACTAGTGGTGTGGACAGTTAGCTACACTAGTAGTGTGAGCAGAGGTGTGAACAGTTAGTTACACTAGTGGTGTGAACAGTTAGTTACACTAGTGGTGTGAACAGGTAGTTATACTAGTGGTGTGAACAGTTAGTTGCACTAGTGGTGTGAGCAGTTAGTTACACTAGTGGTGTGAACAGTTAGTTACACTAGTGGTGTGAGCAGTTAGTTACACTAGTGGTGTGAATAGTTAGTTACACTAGTGGTGTGAACAGTTAGTTACACTAGTGGTGTCAGCAGTTAGTTACACTAGTGGTGTGAATAGTTAGTTACACTAGTGGTGTGAACAGTTAGTTACACTAGTGGTGTGAGCAGTTAGTTACACTAGTGGTGTGAATAGTTAGTTACACTAGTGGTGTGAATAGTTAGTTACACTAGTGGTGTGAACAGTTAGTTACACTAGTAGTGTGAACAGTTAGTTACACAAGTGGTGTGAATAGTTAGTTACACTAGTGGTGTGAGCAGTTAGTTACACTAGTGGTGTGAATAGTTAGTTACACTAGTAGTGTGAACAGTTTGTTACACTAGTGGTGTGAATAGTTAGTTACACTAGTGGTGTGTATAGTTAGTTACACTAGTAGTGTGAATACGTAGTTACATTAGTGGTGTGAGCAGAGGTGTGAATAGTTATTTACACTAGTAGTGTGAGCAGTTAGTTACACTAATGGTGTTAGTGATTAATTACACTAGTGGCATGACTAGTTAGACACACTAGTGGTGTGAACAGTTAATTACTGATGGATTGACAAGTTAGGTAGCCTAGTGGTGTGAACAGTTAGTAACACTAGTGGTGTGAGAAGTTAGTTACTCCTGGTGTGAATAGTTAGTTACTCATTGGGTAGGTAATTATTTACTCATAGTGTGAGCACTTAGATACTCATGCTGCTGCTCACAACACAAAATGTTCAGATATAATAAATACCCTTACCACACTAGCTCCACACCACACGAAATGTTCAAATACAAAATGTTTACAATACAAGCTGCTCACCATATGAAATGTTCACATGGGAAATGTTTACCACACTATCTGCTAACCCCACGAAATGTTCCCGTGCGAAATGCTCACCACAGTAGCTGTTCATGATAAAATGTTCACATGTTTACCACAGTAGCTCCACACCACATGAAATGTTCACATAGGAAATGTTTATTATACAAGTTGTTCACCATATGTAATGTTCACGTAGGACATATTTACCACCTTAGCTGCTCATCACATGAAATGTTCCCATACAAAATGTTTATCACACGAGTAGCTGCTCACCATATGAAATGTTCACATGGACAATGTTTATAATGTTCGCATCCAAAATGTTAACCACATGAGGTGCTCACCACACAGGCTGAGTAGGCTGAACACTAATTAAATATTCGGAATCCAGAAGTACTACAAATGATGACAGACAGCACTTTGTTGTAATACTTACCAAGTAAACTAAGTCACAGGAAGTCATCTTGAACAGTAAACTTTAGAATATTTCATCTGGTAGCTGATAACGCTTCTTCTCTTGACAAATTTCTTTAGCCACTACTCCAAACTAGCAAGACAGCTGCCCTATTTCTTGAACCTGTGTAGTCTAGTCTCAAACATCAACAAATCGTCTGGCCATAAGCAGGGCCATGATGATAATGTACTGGTCTGCACTGACCTCTCAGGCAAGGAGCCACATAGATATATAGGCATGGATAGGGTGTGATCGTCTCAGGAAGCCTAGGTAGTGTAATGGTTAGAACAGTAGTCCCGGAATGGAAAGCAGTGTGGGTTTGAAATCTGCTCTAGGTGCAATATTTCCCATTTTCATCACCCCCCCCCCCCGGATACTGTTTTCCATGACCTGGATCTTGTACAAGCTGTGCACTGTATGGTTGTTGAAACTACCCTGTGTATGTATATTAAAGTCCGATGCTTTTGCATGTTTGCAATTTTCTGAGATAAATATATTATACTAATCGTTATAATCTACTTTACTTTAGTTTGAAGTAACTTTAATTTTAAATGGCTAAGTTTGGAGATATTTGACATCAAAACATGACAAAATAATTTTGGCAAGCACACCAAAACTCTGACACCATAGACTTCAGTAGTAATGGTTTCTATTAATTGACTTATTACGACCTTCTATGCAGCAACAAATGCTTAATAAGTGCACATGTATCTAAGTTGAATATGTAGAATCAAATCTAGATAAATGTCTTGGTTTTGAAAATTTGATGTTTTCATCGGACTATGCAACTTTAAGTGCATTGCCTGTGTGTATGTGTGTAATTGTAAGAATTAAACAACTTATGGATGTAAGCCATTTATAAGAATTCCAATTCCAGGGGGATGAGTGCACTAGTCTGCACTGACCTCGCAGGCGAGGAGTCACACAGACAGGTAGGCATGGATAGGGTGATTGCATCAGGGAGCCCGGGTAGTGTAATATTTACCATGTTAGCCCGGGGGACCAGACGGGATGGCCGAATGAGTTAGAGCGTCCGTCTCCCATGCTGGTAGATCGTGGGGTCATGGGTTCGAGTCCTGGTCGAGTCAAACCAATGACTTTAAAATTGATACTTGTTGCTTCCTAGCCAGGCGCTCGGCATTATTAGGATAGGGCAAGGACTGGTGTGCTCAGTGTCAGGATAATGTGACTGAGTGGAATACCAGGTTATGGTGCCGGCAGCCTGGTTTCCCAGTGGGACAGCACTATAAAGTCGCCATGAGTGCGCACTGTCACAAGTCGGTACCCATCCTGATATGACCTTAGATGTTGCTAGGACGTAAAACAACAACAACAAACAAAACCATGTTAGCCCCAGAATGGCAAGAAATATGGGTCCAAAATCTGCTCCAGGCACAATATTTCCCATTTTCACCCCCCCTCCCACCCTCCTCCAAAATAACTTCAAGTGACAACTGTCCAACATCCTCCAGTCCTACCTTACGAAACAATGCTTGATGGTCATTTATCATCAAAACTGATCTTTCAGGGTTGAGGAATCCTCCTGGCTATTGGAGACTAAACCGAATTTGCCAAGCATATCACAACAGGAACTTCTATTCAAATTAGCTGAAAACACCTGAAGATCTAATTTATGATGCGAGCTGAATTGAATAAACTTTCAATCTAATTATAAGGCATTAATTAACCCATTGCCGATCGCATTAGTGCCACTACGTATTTATGCATACTTTTCTAGTGAATTGATTGAGTAATTGATTGAGTTATGATGGGCTGGATTCTCTGTTTGGCAGCAAGAGCCATGTTCATGGTGAAAGGTTAGTGACATTTATTCTGTCACTTTTGTTTCATGAAAAAAATGTGTTACTCCCATTTATTTGTGTGCATTGAATGTTACATGAAGATCTAAACTGGTCAGGTTTGTGTCAAAGGAAATAGTCTGCCTGTATAAATTCATGCATCGTCTGCTTCATGTGTTGGATTCATTCAGGCGCTATCCTCCATTGTGTAATGCAGGTGGCACCCCATAGTCAAAGGAAACTCAAATTAAGTCTTTCTGTCTTAAATCAGGAGTTTTTATTTATATATTTATTCCGTCACTTTTGTTTCCAGAAAAATGTGTTACTCGCATTTATTTGTGTGCATTGGCAGTTACATGAAAATCTAAACTGGTCAAGTTTGTGTCAAGTGAAATAGTCTGCCAGCATAAATTCATGCATCGTCTGCCTTATGTGTTGGATTCATTCAGGCGCTATCCTCCATCGTGTAATGCAGGTGGCACCCCATAGTCAAAGGAAACTCAAATTAAGTCTTTATGTCTTAAATCAGGAGTTTTTCTTTATTTATATATTTATTCCATCACTTTTGTTCCATGAAAAAATGTGTTACTCGCATTTATTTGTGTGCATTGGTAGTTACATGAAAATCTAAACTGGTCAGGTTTGTGTCAAGTGAAATAGTCTGCCAGCATAAATTCATGCATCGTCCACCTCATGTGTTGGATTCATTTAGGCACTATCTTCCATTGGGTAATGTAGGTGGTGCCCCATAACCAAAGGAAAACAAATTGTGTGTGCATTGGAAGTTAAATGAAAATCTAAACTGGTCAGGTTTGTGTCAAGTGAAATAGTCTGCCAGCATAAATTCATGCATCGTCCACTTGATGTGTTGGATTCATTCAGGCACTATCCTCCATCGAGTAATGCAGGTGGCACCCCATAGTCAAAGGAAAACAAATTGTGTGTGCATTGGAAGTTAAATGAACATCTAAACTGGTCAGGTTTGTGTCAAGTGAAATAGTCTGCCAGCATAAATTCATGTATCCTCCTCCTCATGTGTTGGATTCATTTAGGCACTATCTTCCATTGGGTAATGCAGGTGGCACCCCATAACCAAAGGAAAACAAATTGTGTGTGCATTGGAAGTTAAATGAACATCTAAACTGGTCAGGTTTGTGTCAAGTGAAATAGTCTGCCAGCATAAATTCATGCATCGTCCACCTGATGTGTTGGATTCATTTAGGCACTATCTTCCATTGGGTAACGTAGGTGGTGCCCCATAACCAAAGGAAAACAAATTGTGTGTGCATTGGAAGTTAAATGAACATCTAAACTGGTCAGGTTTGTGTCAAGTGAAATAGTCTGCCAGCATAAATTCATGTATCATCCACCTCATGTGTTGGATTCATTTAGGCACTATCTTCCATAGGGTAACGCAGGTGGCACCCCAAAACCAAAGGAAAACAAATTGTGTGTGCATTGGAAGTTAAATGAACATCTAAACTGGTCAGGTTTGTGTCAAGTGAAATAGTCTGCCAGCATAAATTCATGTATCCTCCTCCTCATGTGTTGGATTCATTTAGGCACTATCTTCCATTGGGTAATGCAGGTGGTGCCCCATAGCCAAAGGAAAACAAATTGTGTGTGCATTGGAAGTTAAATGAACATCTAAACTGGTCAGGTTTGTGTCAAGTGAAATAGTCTGCCAGCATAAATTCATGCATCGTCCACCTGATGTGTTGGATTCATTTAGGCACTATCTTCCATTGGGTAACGTAGGTGGTGCCCCATAACCAAAGGAAAACAAATTGTGTGTGCATTGGAAGTTAAATGAACATCTAAACTGGTCAGGTTTGTGTCAAGTGAAATAGTCTGCCAGCATAAATTCATGCATCGTCCACCTCATGTGTTGGATTCATTTAGGCACTATCTTCCATAGGGTAACGCAGGTGGCACCCCATAACCAAAGGAAAACAAATTGTGTGTGCATTGGAAGTTAAATGAACATCTAAACTGGTCAGGTTTGTGTCAAGTGAAATAGTCTGCCAGCATAAATTCATGCATCGTCCACCTCATGTGTTGGATTCATTTAGGCACTATCTTCCATAGGGTAACGCAGGTGGCACCCCATAACAAAGGAAAACAAATTGTGTGTGCATTGGAAGTTAAATGAACATCTAAATGGTCAGGTTTGTGTCAAGTGAAATAGTCTGCCAGCATAAATTCATGCATCGTCCACCTCATGTGTTGGATTCATTTAGGCACTATCTTCCATTGGGTAACGTAGGTGGTGCCCCATAACCAAAGGAAAACAAATTGTGTGTGCATTGGAAGTTAAATGAACATCTAAACTGGTCAGGTTTGTGTCAAGTGAAATAGTCTGCCAGCATAAATTCATGCATCGTCCACCTGATGTGTTGGATTCATTTAGACACTATCCTCCATCAGATACAGCAAGTGGCACCCCCTTACCGAAGGAAACCCCAATTAAGTCTTAAATCAGGATTTTGTATTTAACTTTTTTCTTTAAATCATTATTTACCTCTGACGAGTCTAAACTACAACTGCCTCGAGGTCTCCTGCAGACGTAAAGAAGGGTGTCTTTCCCCATCAAAATAGCTCGCATATTTTCAGCAAGATCCTTTGATGAATGATTCATCCCTTATTTTATACAGCAAGCATATTATTTGCAGCGGGGGGCATTGAATTGGCTTTCCCCTATGGGGTGATCTATTAGTTAGAATGAATACCTGTGGTATGCAGCAGTTGCCTGACACATAAATACCTAACCTACTACTCTGCTAATTACTAGCTAACTAGTGGGTATGAAAGATCTCTGCGATTTTTGAGGATTTCCATAATTTGTTGTAATCTGCGATTTGTGTTGATTCTAAAAATATCTAGCGCATAAAGCACCAACAAGCAATCTTATTCTAATGTATTTTCTCCATCCGCCTATCTGCACAAAAATTCCAGAAAGACTTGAAATATTTAATTCTGCTCCAGGCGCTCTCCGATAAGGCAGTTTTTGGGTCAGCAGTGACCGGCATTGCAGTACATGGACAATGTTGGGTCTGTGGCCAGCCTGGGTTGGGCTTCCTGTGTACTGAGTGGGTAAAGGGGCGGGAGGCGGATTTCCGTAAAAATGCGGAAATTCTCTCATAGGCTTAACACAATCAGGGAATTGCAGAAAAATGTCAGAAGTTGAGTTTCGTCCAGTACTCTCCAAGCACTATCGCAGCTCCATTCCTCTATTCAGTCAGTACACACTATCTTTGCCAAATGTTCTGCTGCCATTATTCTGACTCTATTATTTCCCACCTCGCCTTCGATTTCTACTTCTGTTCGCCAAGATTACTTTTATAATTGAAATAGGAACCCTAAGGCAATAACGGACATTCTTAGAGTGACATAATCTAATGATTTTGAGTTTTTCCCATATTTAAAAAATATATATTTTAGGTTGATCAGTACAACCTACTTTTCTTTACTTTGGAGTAACTTTCATTAAAAATGGCTAACTGATGAGATCCTTGAAGTGAAATTATGCAAAATAATTTACATAAAATAGGACGAAAATCTAATTTGGTATGCCTGCCTTGTTTTTTAAGTAAATCTTTTATTTGACAATTTTCAACTGAATTTTTATTTTACAGTAAAACCTAGTACGGTATAACCCCATTAAACCAAGCTTGGTTAAACCAAATGATCGGTTAATCCAACCCTTTATAGGCGGCCCGGCAAAATACTACCATTTATCATATAAAAAAGTTAGTTAAGCCAAAGTCGGTTAATCCAAATTAACGGTTAATCCAAACAAAATTGTCGGACCCCAGGCCTTATCTCCCCCCCCCCCACCCCATCTCTACCCTCCACCCAACCCCCATCTCCCCCCCCCCACCCCCCACCATCTCCCACCCCCATCTCCCACCCATCCCAACCACTATCTCCCTCGCACCCCCACCACCAAATCCTACCCCACCCCCATCTCCCACCCACCCCAACCCCTATCTCCCTCGCACCCCCACCACCAAATCCTACCCCACCCCCATCTCCCACCCACCCCAACCCCTATCCCCCTCGCACACCCACCACCAAATCCTACCCCACCCCCATCTCCCACCCACCCCAACCCCTATCTCCCTCGCACCCCCACCACTAAATCCTATCCCACCCCATCTCCCACCTACCCCAACCCCTATCTCCCTCGCACACCCACCACTAAATCCTACCCCACCCCCATCTCCCACCCACCCCAACCCCTATCTCCCTCGCACACCCACCACCAAATCCTACCGCACCCCCATCTCCCACGCACCCCAACCCCTATCTCCCTCGCACCCCCACCACTAAATCCTATCCCACCCCCATCTCCCACCCACCCCCACCCCCACCCCCATCTGCCATGCACCCTATCTCCCTCGCACCCCCACCACCAAATCCTACCCCACCACCATCTCCCACGCACCCCTATCTTCCACACACCTCCACCTCCCACCCCCAAACCCCACATCACCCCCATTTCCCACCCCACTCCCATCTCACACTCTCCCGTCCCACTCCATTTCCCACCCATCCCCAATCTCCCACCCCCCAATCTCCCACCCCCTTAATCTCCCACCCCCCAGCTCCCTCCTCGGCAAGTCAAAGTCGAAGCCAAAGCTCGGTTAAACCAATGATCGGTTAATCCAAACAAATTCCTAGGGTCCCTTCAAGTTTGGTTTAACGGGGTTATACTGTATAGCGAATTTTGCGCCCTCCCAAAGGGGGGGGGGGGAGGGGGAGTGTTGATCTTCTTTCCTGGTCACCCAAATAAATCGTTGCAAACTATCAATAGCTAATTAAAAGATATGTAAGCAATTTGGCAGTTAACGAAATAACATCAAGATAAGGTAAAAGTTGGGAAAGTACATGGGATGCATACAAATATGATATAGATATTAAGATTATGATTGTTCATCAAGAATAAAATAATGGTGATGGATCATACAATAGTCTCATAGGTTATAGCATCAGTGAGCGACATAATGGTGCTGTCACATTACGACGCTTCTCGCCCGCGCGCCACCGACGTGCAAAATCACTTTTAATCATCGAGATACGTCAAACTTTTCGGCATCAGCGCAACATATTGGTAGCATGCGGCCGACGTTGTGGTAAAACTTTGGCGCGCCGTCCTGATATGACCTTAGATGTTGGTAGAACATAAAACAACAAAAGGCAACCGTTTGGCGCAACTAGTGGGAACAACCCTCGTGCGCGCGCTGCATGTACCTAGCGTTCGCATAACGTTATTCCAGCGATGTCGACGTGCTTCTGACGTCGCCATAATGTTGGCACCTGCGCGTTGTACTGCGTTGTCGGTCGTCGAAGGTTTTGTGCAAGCACAAAACTCCACCGATCCAATGACGCGTGCTGCCGACCCTCATCGACCGTCGCCGTCCATCAACGAATACCAACGCGCGCCTAACGCGTGTGTAACACTTCCTGATGTTTCCAGACGTTCCGCCAAAAAATCACATATGTCGATGCGCGTTGGCGAGAAGCCTCATAATGTGACAGGGGTATAAGAAGCACATATAAGTATATAGTATACAATGTATTATACTTGGGTAATTAAGGCTCAAGAGCCCCGGTCTGGGACACTAGAGTGCAGTTGAGGTGCGGTCTAATCGTTGAGGTGTGATGGAATGTTGTTTATGATAGGCGTTCAAATAATTCCTTCTTTTGCCCTTTGAATCCCTACTCTGGATCTATTGGGTCAAAGCGAACTATTTTTAAAATGATTTTCAGGATCGATATTGATTTGATTTTCAGGATCTATATTTGGTGGTAAATCTGTATAGTCCAACAAAGGCATCACATTTAAAAAACTAACACACTTACCGACTGGGGCACAGATGTGGGGACCAAATTCCTAGAGCATAAGCTTCTTGTGCGTAAAGTTGGGAGTTTGAAATCTGGCCAAGTCAAGCCAATGACTTACAAAAGTTATACTTGTTGCTACCTAGCCTGGCACTTAGCATAACTAGGATAGGGTAATGGACTAGTTAGCTCACAATCAGGATAATGTGACTGAATGGAAAATGAGGGCCATGATGCCATTGGCCTGGTTTCCCAGTGGTGCAGCACTATGAAATCACCATTAGTGTGAAGTCTCACAAGCCAGTTCCCAAACTGATGTAATGAATGGCCCACGGTCTTCCTCCCAACACTGCCACGCACTCACGGAAGAACGCCAAGATTTGATATAAGTACGCTTCAATTTTGTTTATTATGAAACCTCTCTGCTCTCCGCGGCGTCCACAGTCAACTGACCTGCCCCCTAACTCGCCAGGTCCCACGTCGCCCCTATAGGTGTGTGTGTGTGGGTGGGGGGGGGGGGGGGGGGGGTGCTAGCCACAGGCAGTAGAGGGCTGCCCCATCGGGGGTCTGCCCAGTAGCTAGTCTGCCACCACCTAGCGCAGTTCAGTGTAACTGCGTAGGTGTGCAGCGTAGTCTCCGCCACCACCGCGTGGTAGTGGGCTCATATACAGACTACTACACTGATATGACCTTACTTGTTGTCATGACCTTAAATGTTACCAGGATGTAAAGCCCCAACAAACAAGCAAATGGTGCACTTATCTGCTAGTGCAGAGAAGTTTTCACTTCAAATATCTCCAAAGTTAGCAATTTAAAATTTAAAAAATTACTCCAAGCTGAAGTAAAGTAGATTACAAAGATCAATCTAATATATTTATCTGTGAAAATGGGAGAACTCGCCACCATAGGACCTTGCAACTTTAATGACAGAGTAACATGGTCTTTGAGGAATTAGCAGAAGCTGCAACGATGAAGGGTTGCAGTTATGGGTCATTCTTTAAAACTGGGCACTACATATTTGGTGTCCACGTTACGATGGTCATAATTAATTATTTCTTCTTTTGATAGCAAGTCAAATAATTATTGTTGCCTCCATGGTTAAGTATGTTAGCAATGCTACGTGTAATCTATCTTACAATATGTATCAAAGGTATGCTTGTATGATTTTATGCTAAAGTGAAAATCTGGAAATTTACATGTTGATACCATGTATTTACCCAAACTTTTAGCAAACAACAATTTTCAACTTTTTTCTAGTAATACATATCGTTTGCTTAAAGTTGCATAGTCTGATGAAAACATCAAATTTTCAAAACCAAAACACTTATCTAGATTTGATTCTACATATTCAACTTAGACACTGGTTCACTTATTAAGCATTTGTTGCTGCATAGAAGGGCATAATAAGTCAATTAATAGAAACCGTTACTACTGAAGTCTATGGTGTCAGAGTTTTGGCGTGCTTGCCAAAATTATTTTGGCATGGTTTGACATCAAATATCTCCAAACTTAGCCATTTAAAATTAAAGTTACTTCAAAGTAACGTAAAGTGGATTATATGATTAGTATAATATTATATTTATCTCAGAAAATAGCAGAAAATCAAAAGCATCAGACTATGCAACTTTAACTGTACTCAATGAAATCTAGTTTGAATTTCTCGTGTATGGTAGGTAAGCTGATGTTCTGGATATGTATTTGATTTCTGTGTTACACGAGTGATATTAACATATTTCTCAATTTGATTAAGATCAAAATCAAAAAGTGAAATAGCTTTTATTCAACTCTGACATGTGCACAACATGTAAACCTTCATATGAACATGGATTCTGCTATTATTTGGATATTTTGTACTATTATTTGGAAGGTTTTCACTTTTGATTCCCATGCTATACCTTAGTGCACAGTTTCAGAGCATGACCCTTATATAATAGTTCTGCTCCACTTACCAACACTGAAGGTCAAGCCTTATTGTCCCCGATGGACAATGGCGGTGGAGACATTAACTCCCACTGCCTGTGGGTGCCCTGAATCATCCAAAAACTCTCAAAGCCCAAATGTAGGCCAGGCTAACCTTAGGTTGGTTGGTTTCTGGAGCTTTATGTCTTGGCAACATCTAAGGTCATATCAGGATGGGTGCTGACTTGTGACAGAGCACACTCATGGTGACATTATAGTGCTGCCCCAATGGGAAACCAGTCCGCCAGCACCATGACTTGATACTCACACTGAGACCAACCAGTCCTTGCCCTATCCTAATAATGTCAAGCTCCTGGTTATGAAGAGACAAGTATGAATCCTCAAGTCATTGGTTTGACTCGACCAGGGTTCGAACCTGTGTGTTCAAATCCCAGGATCTACCAAAACGAAGCGAGATCAATGGAAAACCATGAGGGTGCAGAGGACTTTTTTTTCTTTCTTTACATTTTCTTTTAAATCAACAATTTTCAACTCTAAGCTGGAACTAAGCACTGAGTGGAGAGTTGGAGAGTTGCAAAGTCACATCCGGTCAAAGGATTTCCCCCATTATCGTCCAATGAATCAATGACCCACCCCAGATAAATTCCAGCGTTCTTCTGCGTGGTAAGTGAAAGGAGAGGTTCCAGAGACGGGGCAGGGTGGTGGTGGCGTTTCCATGGAAACCTAACTCTTATAAACGCCACACCTGTTGATCTCAAAGAAATATTGAGAAAAGCGAAAAAGCATTGTATATTATTTATAATATCTTATATTATCGCCCCTTTATGTCCCCCTGAGCCCCTCCGAGATCCATTCAACACAGGTTTCCCCCAAATCAGTGTGAAGTGGAATTGGTGTGGTATGGTGTGTAGTGTGGTGTGGTATGGTGTGTAGTGTGGTGTGGTATGTTGTAGTGGTATGGTGTGTAGTGTGGTGTGGTATGTTGTAGTGGTATGGTGTGTGTAGTATGGTGTGGTATGTTGCAGTAGTATGGTGTGTGCAATGTGGCGGTGTGGTGTAAATGGTACAGTGTGTAGTGTACGGTATATGAGGTGGGGCATATTATGCTAGTGTGTGTACAGTGTGCTGTGGTATGCTGTAGTGGTATGGTATGGTGTGGGGGTGTGGTGATGTGGTATGGTGTTGAGGTCTGGAGGTGTGGTGGTGTAGGGTGAGAATCTGTAGCTGAGGATGTGAAGTGTGATTGACATGAACCAGGATGTGTGGGTGTGGCTGCCCGTTGTAGATGGCTTATGTGGAGTGGTTCTCGAGCTAGTCGTAGTCGTGCATTCACCCATTTGACCGAGTAAATATTGAGTATCAGATTAAGCGAAAATCTCCTCAGAATTGGTCGGGTGGGCAACTTCTACATCTGCGAAGTAGAGGTATTCATGCACATATCCTTTCTCGCTGAGACTGACACAGGGGTTTGGTTAGTAACACTGGTCACGTGAGAGGATGCATCTGGGGGATGTCATGGCGGAGGTGAGAAGGGAGCGGTGGGGTGGGGGTTGGGGGGGGGGGGGGCGGGTGCTAGGAAGGGGGCGTGCTTGGGCTACCGGATCCTATGTCAATGGGAACTGGCCTATATAGATATATTGCAGATGTTATATATATATTACATACATTGTATATACTGTATGTGTTGTATATATTTGTTGTATGTTGCATTGTATGTGTTGTATATATACTATATATAATATATGATATTCATAATATTTTAGTTATATTATATATACTATGTCCCACCCCACCGCTTATTCTCCTGCCAAAGAATCATTTTAGCTTTTTTTTTAATAACTGCATGTACATATTCTCATCAAATACCAGAATGCACCATTTTGTTTCACTTTTTAATCAATTTTCCAGCAGTGGCCCCCACTAGACTCCCCCCCCCCCCCACACCCCCTGTGAGAAGGTCGACCCCCGTCCTGCACCCTCCCGCCTTTGGCCATGCTATTTGTCCCTATTTACAATGTGTGTATTCACGAGATCTCCCTACTCACATGCTGATCTACTTGGCACTGCTGCCAGCAACACTGTTTACTGCTGTAGGCTGAATGAGATCGCTGAATCTGTATGAGCACTGACTGGCTTCCCGTGAGTTCAAACCCTAGGCCGAGGTAAACTAATGACTCACAAAATTGATACTCGTTGCCTCCTAGCCTGCCGCCCAGCATGACTAGTGATGGGGAAGCGCTGGTTTGCTCATTATCTAGATAATCTGACTGAGTGAGATATCAGGTTAAGCTGCCAGTAACTCGCTTTCCCAGCGGGGCAGCACTATGAAGTCACTATGAGTGTGCACTGTTACAAGTTTCCACCCCATTCTCGTATGACCTTAGATGTTGCGTGGACGTAAAACCCAAACAAACTGTGAGATTCAATATGAATAAGCCTCACTCATTGCTGATTCACTGTGACTGGTCACTGCAACTTAGCGTGTCTGAAAATTTGACATGTCATAAGTGACCTGAGTTTTTTTCATCTAACCTCAACAACTCACCATGACTGAATAATTCACTGCTTGCGAAGAATAGCAGTGAAGGATCTAACCATCTCTGCTGAAATAGCTCTTCTTTGAAGCACCATATTATTCTGGCTGCACTGGTGAAAATGCTGAACCAGTAAGGGTACAGTTCTAGAGAAAGTGGGTCAAGTGCAGGATTGAACTGCAAGGCTAACATGCTTAAATAACAATGAGATGGGTGTTGATGCCTGTTGGTGGCTGTCAATGGCTTTTGATGGCTGATGATGGTTGTGGATGGTTGTTGGTGGCTGTCGATGCTGTGAATAGCTGTGGATGTTGTTGGTGGCTGTTGGTGACTGGTTATGCCTGTTGCTGGCTGCTGTTGGCTGTTGCTGGCTGGTTGTTGCTGGCTGCTGTTGGCTGTTGCTGGCTATTGCTGGCTGCTGTTGGCTGTTGCTGCTATTGCTGGCTGTTGCTGGCTGGTTATGGTTATTGGTGGCTGTTGGTGGCTGGTTATGGCTGTTGCTGGCTGGTGGTGGCTGGTGGTGGCTGGTGGCTGTTGCTGGCTGGGGGTGGCTGTAGCTGGCTGTTGCTGACTGGTTATGGTTGTTGCTGGCTGATGTTGGCTGTTGCCTGCTGGTTATGATTGTTGCTGGCTGCTGTTGGCTGTTGCTGCCTGGTTATGCGTGGCTGCTGCTGGCTGTTGTGGCTGGTTATGGCTGTTGCTGGCTTGTTATGGCTGTTGCTGGATGTTGCTGGCTGTTGCTGGCCACTGATGGCTGGTTATGATCGTGCATGTGCACTACAGTCCCACAGTTTAAAACTTAGTTATTCAGAGCAACTGAAAGGTCAAAGTGTGGGTCATGACCTGGGTAACAATATGGGGGATGGTGTGGTGGTGTGGTGATGTGGTGATGTGGTGGTGTAGTGTGTGGTGTGTCTTAGTTCATGATGTGTTGCATTGTGTGATGGTGGTAGTGATAGTGCGGTGTGGTGGTATGATGAATATTGAATGGTGTTTGGTGTGGTGTTGGTGTGGTATGGTGCATTGTAATTCACGGTGTAATGGTGTGGTGGTGAGGTGGACATGGTGCAGTGTGTAGGGTAGGGTACATGGTGTGGTGCATAGTATGTTGTGGTGTGTGCAGTGGTGTGTGGTATGCTGTAGTGGTATAGTGTGTGCAGTGTAGTGTGCTATGTTTCAGTGGTATGGTGTGCGTAGTGTGGTGTGGTATGTTGTAGTGGTATGTTGTGTGTAGTGTGGTGTGGTATGTTGCAGTAGTATGGTGTGTGCAGTGTGGTGGTGTGGTGTAAATGGTACAGTGTGTAGTGTACGGTATATGGGGTGGGGCATATTATGCCAGTGTGTGTACAGTCTGGTGTGGTATGCTGTAGTGGTATGGTATGGTGTGGGGGTGTGGTCATGTGGTATAGTGTGGAGGTGTGGTGGTGTAAGGTGAAAATCTGTAGCTGAGGCTGTGAAGTGTGATTGACATAAACCAGGATGTGTGGGTGTGGCTGCCCTTCGTAGATGGCTTATGTGGAGTGGTTCTCGAGCTGGCCGGAGTCAGCACATTCACGCATTTGACCTAGTAAATATTGAATATCAGATTAAGCGATAATCTCCTCAGAATTGGTCAGTGGGCACTGAGCGGGTCAACTTCTACATCTACGAAGTAGAGGTAAGGATTCATGCACATTTCATTTGATACAGGGTTTTGGTTGTTTGTTTATTGGGGTTTTTCATCCCGGCAAAGTCTAACATCATATGAGGAAGGATACCGATTTGTGACAGTGCACACTCATGGCGACCTTATAATGCTGCCCCACTGGGAGATCAGGCCACTGATGGCATTACCCATTTCCCACCCAGTCACACTATCATGATGCTGAGTTGACCAGTCCTTGCCATATCCTAGGAATGCCAAGTGCCAAGCTAGGTAGCGAAAATTATCAATTTTTGAATGTCATCGGTTTGACTCGACCGGGAATCGAACTCCCGATCTCCCCCGGACGTGGGGCCTGTGCTCTACCGATTCGGCCACTGCGCCTGGTAGACTAACATGGTTTTGTTTGTTTGTTTATTGGGGTTTTACATCCTGACAACATCTAACATCATATGAGGACGGATACCAACTTGTGACAGTGCGCACTCATGGTGACTTTATAGCACTGCTGCACTGGGAGTCTGGGAGACTGAATTACAGAATTGATAATTGTCGCTACCTAGCCTGCCGCTCGACATTAGTAGGATAGGGCAAGGACTGGTTATCTCAGCATCAGAATTATGTGACTGAGTGGGAAATCAGGCCACGGTGCCAGCGGCCTGGTCTCCCAGTGGTGCAACACTATAAAATCAACATGAGTGCACACTGTCACAAGTCGGTACCCATCCTAATATGACCTTGGATGTTGCCAGGTCGTCAAACTCCAATAAGCAAACAACAAACAAGACAATATACCATACACGATTTTGATCATTAAAGCCGCATAGTCTAGATTTGATTCTGCATCTCCTACTTAGAAACTGGTGCTGCATAAGCTTGTCCTGCTGCCTCGAAGGGTATCTGAAATAAATTCAATAGAATATGCCACCACTGAAGGCTATAATGACACAATTTTGACATGCACATACAAATTAATTTTCTATGTTTTCACGTGTGATATCTCCAACGTTAGTCAGTTATAATTAAAGATTCAGCAAACTGAGGTAAGGTAGACCGTAACGATCAACCTAATAGATTTATCCTAAAAGAAATGGCAGAAACTCAAGCCCATCGGACTGTGCCCCTTTAATAAATACATGTTTAGTTTTGTTAGTTGTTGTTTTACGTCCTAGCAACATCTAAGGTCATATCAGGACGAGCACTGACTTGTGACAGTATGCACTCATGGCGTTATTATAGTGCTGCCCCACTGGGAAATCAGGCCGTGGGCACCATGACCCGATATCCCACACAGTCACATTATCCTGACACTGAGCCAACCAGTCCTTGCCCTATCCTAATAATGCTGAGCACCAGGCTAGGAAGCGACAAGTATTCATTTTTAAATATATGCATACTGGTGGCATTGTATGCTAATCAATAATATAACATTTCTTCATTTTGGTTCTTTTCATTAAAGATTCTTCTTAAAGCTGCATACTCCGATAAAAGCATCGAAGCTTGGAAACCAAAGCACAAAAGCTAAGATTCCATATACCCGGTATGCGGTATGCAGTATGCGGTATGCAAATGCAGCAAAAAATGGAAAAGCATGTAAACACACAGTAGTGCTTCCGTATGTCTGAATGCGAATGCAAATGCGAATGCAAATGTGAATGCAAATGCGAATGCAAATGCAAATGCAAATACAAATGCAAAGGCGGCAAGTGGATCACTACGAGGTCCAATCGGTGCAAATGCGAATGTTGTCCATTTGCCATAGGAAACAACAGGAACTTTGACTTTCCTTCACAAATCTGTTGAAAGAAAGAACGAAAATCGCATCGATATCTATGCCGCATGCCACATTGGCATTCGTATTTACATGCCGCATGCCACATGCCGCATATATGGAATCTTAGCTTTAGAGCTCCATTTAATTCTAGATGTCTAAGTTCCATACCGGTGCACTCATTAAAGTGCAATAAAACCTTCACTACTGAAGCCAATGATGTCAAGCATTTCAAAGTCCATGTAAAAAATTATGTTGCCATTTCTTAAACCTTAAATATCCACAAAGGTAACCATTTGAAATCAAAGTTACTTAAAAAAAATTTTAATTTGTATTGAGGCTGTATTTATACTGTCCATAACATATAAGCCCGGGTACCCAGGCTTGTTTTCAATGCTCGCCAGTTGTAGTGTTGGTGTTATTTTACACACAGTAGCTGCTGATAAGGTATTTGATTGCCTGCATTTCAGTAGCAGATAGATAATTGGTTGGTATGGTTATTAGCCTATGTTAGTTTTTTTGGATTTTCTCTTATTACTAGACTAGCCTACTCCTATTTACATATCCTAGGCTTGTACGTAGCTGTGTGGTGTGTTATCTACTTCAAACTATAGTAAAGTCGATTATAATGATCAACCTAATGCATTTATGTCAAACTTATGGCAGACACTCAAAACAATCTTACTGCAATATTAAAAGAAATTATGTCTGGGGTATTTTCTCAACCCCCTCCTCAACCCCACCCCCACACCCCCACACACCTTTGTCATTAAAGGAGACATCTAAGCCATGTATGAACACAGTGGATATGTTTTCCCACGTTGGAGTTTTGTATTCTTTCAAATCAGGGTCAAATTGGGCGGAAGGGTGGGTGGGTGGGTGGGGGGGTGCGGGAATTAAACAAAAATAATGTCACCAAAGGCGAGTGTACTGGGATGGTTTGCAGGGCATATATAATTTCATTTGATGAACACATTTAGTGGGAGACATTTTCTTTGATCCGGAAACTGAAGGCGACGTGACTGGGATGTGTGTGTGGGGGGGGGGGGGGGGGAGGAGTGGGGGAGGTGTGGGAGTGGGGGTCAGGGATTGGGGGGGGGGGGGAGGTGAGGCCGACAGAAATACGTCCATCGCTACCGATAGGGGAGATGGAAGAAGGGGGCAGTGAAGGGGAAGGGAGAGGGGGAGGCAGTGAGGGGTGAGGGCGAGAGGGAGGCAGTGAGGGGGGAGGGCGAGAGGGAGGCAGTGAGGGGGGAGGGCGAGAGGGAGGCAGTGAGGGGGGAGGGCGAGAGGGAGGCAGGGAGGGGGAAGGGAGAGAGAGGGGAAGTGAGGGGGAAGGGCGAGGGGGAGGCAGTGAGGGGAAGGGCTAGAGGGGGGCATTGAGGGGGAAGGGAGAGAGGGAGGCAGTGAGAGGGGAAGGAGAGAGGGAGGTAGTGAGGGGGAAGGGAGAGAGGGAGGCAGTGAGGGAGAAGGGAGAAAGGAGGCAGTGAGAGGGGGGAGGGAGAGAGGTGGCAGTGAGGGGGGGAAGGAGAGGGAGGCAGTGAGGGGGAAGGGAGAGAGGGAGGCGGTGAGGGGGAAGGGAGAAAGGGAGGCAGTGAGAGGGGAAGGGAGAGAGGGAGGCAGTGAGAGGGGAAGGGAGAGAGGGAGGCAGTGACGGGGGGGGGGGGCAAAGAGGAGAGAGGAGAGGAGGCAGTGAGGACGGCGAGACGGAGACGGGGGGGGGGGGGGGGAGATGGGGAGGAGGACTGAGAAGGGAGGGAGATTAAGCGGAGGGAGGTGGATGTGGAACGGGGAGGGGAAGGGGGAGAGCGAGGTGGTGGGATGACGGGGAATGGGACAGAAGGGGCGGATGTGTGAGGGGATGATGGGAGGGAAAGGGAGAGAGGAAGACAGTGAGCATGCGGGTAGGGGAGGGGAGGGGGGAGAGAATAAGGGGAGGGAAGAAGTGATGGGGAAGGGGGGAGGGGGGGTGGAAGGGGCGAGGGAGACTGCGGGGGAGTTAGGTTGAATGGGGGGGGGGGGAGGAGAGAGGAAGGGGGGGGGAGAGAGACAGTGAGAGCTAGTTAGGTTGATAGAGAGGATGGGCGATGAAGGGGAAGGAGTGGAGGAAAAGGGGAGAGGGAGGGGCAGTGAAGGCAACAGGAGGTGAAGGAAGGCCAGGGAAGGCGGGGGGGGAGGGGGGAGGGTGGGCGGGAGGAGAGGTGGCCCAGAAAGGACAACAAGAGCCAATGGCAACAAAAGATGCTAAAGAAAAATTGGAAGAAAAACTATTTTAAAACGTGGGGGAGGGGGTGGAGAAAAGGGATTATAAAATGCAAACCAAGAAATTGCACACGGAAAAAGAAATTTAAAGAAAAAAAGGAAGGTTGAGGACTGTGAGAACGGAAGGATGAGACAGGCACAAACGATTCAAGATGGCGGCGAGGCATGTTCGAGTGGTGCGGCGGTGCCGGGTGGGATGAGATTTGTGGTCGCCTCTCGTCTCCTGACTAAATAAATGCATTGCTTTGACCAGGTCCGGCTGGCCGACATGACGGCGATTGAATGGAGATCGGCACTGCATTAGTTTAATGAAGTCGGCTTCTGAGTCGAGCTGGGTTGCCTTGGTGAATGTGACCTACTTATATATGACGTCAGGAAATTGGCATGAAATAATCGTCTCAGTCGAAGACTTGCATTAAGAGACAAGATAGGCAACTGAAGGAGAGTTTACATTGTTTAGCCATATGCTCTCTCTCATCTCAGTTGAAGCCCTGCAGTAAGAGTCTACCTGTGATTGTGAAGGTTCGCTCATCCGATCGATCCGTCTCAGTGGACCCATTTGCAGTTTGGGATATGTTCTGTTCCAACCAGTGATCTACAACTGGTTCATCAAAGGCTGTGGTGTGTGCTGTCCTGTCTGTGGTAAAGTACATATAAAAGACCCCTTGCTGGTTATTGGAAAGAGTAGCCTATGCGGCAGCAGTAGGTTGCCTGGAAAGAAATATGTCAGAATGACCATATATTTTACGTCCAATAGCCGATGATAAAAACCAATGTGCTATAGAGGCGTTGTTAAATAAAACAAACTTTACTTTTAAGAGTCGATCCTGTCAGCTGAAGAAAATCTCATCTCGAAGCCCTGCATTATGACATCCGATGTGCAAATATCTTTAAGTTGGTGCACTGTCACAAGTCGGTACATTACCCAGAAGCCAACTGTTGGCTAAAAATGAATTTACATCGGTCAGCTGCAACCTCTCATTCCAGTCTAAGCCCAGCATTCTACGAGCAAACAATTGAAAAACCTTAGTTTAAATAGCTCTTTAAAAAAGTAAATGTTTCCAAAACCCCGTGCACATACATAGGGATGGACGCCCAGACTGATCACGTGTCTTTTTACTTTTAAATCGTGGATATTGGAGACAGTGTTTTTATAATTAATTGTTACTTTTTATTCAGTCTGGTGCGCTTAGTATAAGCAATAACTTATGGGCCATGTAGAGAGGTTGTTGATTCTTTTTTTGTGGTGCCCTCTCTGGAGCAATGACCCCTACATGTAACTAGGTCGGATATACTTTGTGTCTATTGTATATGGCTTGCCCATATAAAGGGTATTTCAGGCAAGCAAGAAAATGTACATTATTTCTCAACCTGCGCTATGATTGATTAAACATGGTGACTTATATCACTGAATGTGAAATGTGTAAATATCTTTAAGTTGGTGACTTACATCACTGAATGTGAAATGCACAAATATCTTTAAGTTGGTGAGTTATATCACTGAATTTGAAGCACACAAATATCTTTATGTTGGTGAGTTATATCACTGAATTTGAAACACACAAATATCTTTATGTTGGTGAGTTATATCACTGGATGTGAAAGGCGCAAAGGTCTTAAAGTTCCATAGTCCGATAGTTTTGAATATTTACCATTGCTTTTAGATGAATATATTACGTTGTTCTGTATATTCTAAATTACCTTAGTTTGAAGTAACTTTTTATTGCAAATGACTAACTTTGGAGATATTCGAAGTACAAAAATGGCAGATAATTGTTGCCATACATATCGAAATGCGCAAGAACAAATTTGATTAAATTGATATCGAATTTTATTATTCACTGCAACGAAATATTAATAAATGCACCGCATCAAATTTGGATATGTAGAATCAAATTTAAGTAAGTGTTCTGGTTTAGAAAATGTGATGCTTTCATCAGACTATATAGCTTAAAATATATATTGTTTTAACAAATCTTTTACGTGAAATTTAATTCTCCGAGATAAAAAAAGAAGAAGATTTGACTCATTTAATTTTATTTGAAAAAGTGGAAAATAATGAGGGTAGAAGAACCCAACTTCCTTACTCCTCCCCCCCCCCCTTTATTCTGCTCTCCCCTTCTCCCTTTTCTTCTCTAGTTCCCCTTTCCCAACCCTCCGCCCCCTCCATCTCCCTTCTCCATCACCACAAACAGCATCCCCCCTCTCCCCCCTCCCCCCTTACCCCCTTTCACCATTCCGATTGCAAGTGGACAAAAATATCGCTTGAGACATGTCTGCTTCTTTTCCTTATTTAAAAGTTGTTGCAGTATCTTTTTGAAAGAGAAACAGACAAAAAAGATGCATGACCCAGAAGTAAAGCAGACTGTTGATGTACCGGAAACGTTGGCCGAATCGGTAGAGTGCAGGCTTCCCGTGCGAAAGGTCGGGAGTTTGAATCCCAGTGGAATCAAACCGATGACGTACAATTTTTTTTTTTAAATGATGGTTTATTTTCCCTGTCCATAACATATACCTTCGTGATATAACTTGTTTTCAATGCTGAACAGCTTAAGTCAATAGTTTGTGGTTTATTGTCTTAAATGATTTGGTAGTAATATTTGCAAGTGTATTTATCTCAGAGCTACCTAGAAGGTTGTCGCTATCTTGCCAGGCACTTGCCAATACTAGGATAGGGCAAGGACTGGTTAGCTCAATATCAGCATAATTTGAACAAGTGGGAAATCAGATCATAGTTCCTGAGGCCTGGTCTCCCAGTGGGGAGCACTCCAAAGCAGGGTTTACTGTACTTGACTAAGCAACAATATTGGGAGATGTGAACATGTTATAGTCTGAATTTGCAAGGGTTGACTGTATTTGATAATGCAACAATATGACATTGTGTGCTGTCAAGTCGGTGTCTGAATTAGCCAGGGTTGACTGTATTTGAATAAGCAACAATTTGACATTGGGTACTGTCACATAGGTATTCTGAATAAATAAGAGTTGATTGTACTTGATGACGCAGCAATCTGACATTGGTTCCTGTGAACAGAATAGTCTGGGGGGAGTGGGGCGTAGCTCATGCGGTAGAATATCCACCTGTGAAGGTGAGGGTCCTCCGAGCAATCCTCCTCAGTGGACCTATTTTCAGCTTGGGCTATTTTCCCTTCCAACGAGTAAGTAGTTCACAACTGGTTCATCAAAGGCTGTGGTATATGCTGTCCTGTCTGTGCTAAAGTGCATATAAAAGACCCCTTGCTGCTTATTGGACTCAGTAGCCTATATGGCATCAGTGGGTTTCCTCCAAAGAAATATGTCAGAATGACCATATTTGACGTCCAATAGATGATATGAAAATCAAAATACTCTACAGGCATCGTTAAATAAAACAAGCTTTTTTCAGAATAGTCTAAATTAACAAGCTGTATGATTACAATCTGACAATGGATGTTGTAATCGAGGTAGTCTAGATTAACCAAGGGTGAATGTACTTAATTAAGCAACATCTTATGTATTTTCTATTTTGGGATATGTTTGTCTGCTGAATTCAATACCTCGGCCTGCGCCATCGGGAATATTCTGAAGGATTGCCCTTGGTGATCTACAGGTAAAGCTCACATCCAGCTCTGTAATGAAGTCATAATTGTCCGTGTTAATGGCTGCAGACGACAATCAATGACTGCAGACGACAATGAATACAAGTAATGTGAACCGACATTCACTGAATACAAGTGTAGTAGTCTGCACTGACCTCTCAGGCAAGGAGCCACATAGATTGGTAGGCATGGGTAGTATGGTGATATCAGGGAGCCTAGGTGGTGTAATGGTTAGCACACTAGCCCGGAATGCAAAGAGATGTGGGTTCGAGTCCCAATGTAGGCGCAATATTTCCCATTTTCATCACCTCCGCGCCACGTGCTGTATAGTTGTTGAACGTACCCTGTGTATGTATATGTAAGTGCATTCATTGCCTGTATGTATGTAATTGTAAGCATTACAAGACTTACAATTCCAAGGGGACGAGTGTAGTGGTCTGCACTGACCTCTCATGCAAGGTGCCGCATAGACAGGTAGGCGTGGGTAGTATGGTGATATAATCTTGGTCCAGTCAAACCAACGCCTTAAAAATTGATACTTGTCACTTCCTAGCCGAGTGCTCAGCATTATTAGGATAGGGCAAGGACTGGTTGGCTCAGTGTCCCGATAATGTGACTGAGTGGGATATCAGGTCATGGTGCTGGTATCCTGGTCTCCCAGTGAGGTAGCACTATAAAGTCGCCATGAAGGTGCACTGTCATAAGTCGGTACCTGTCCTAATATGACCTGAGATATTGCCAAGACGTAAAACTCCAACAACCAAGTCCCATTTTGTACGTCATTGGTTTTACTTGGCCGGGATTCAAACTCTTGACCTTCCACATAGGAAGCCTGCCCTCTTAGAAATTCAGTCACTGCCGCTGGTCATATCTATACATAGATTAATAAATACAGTATAGCCCCGTTAAACCAAACTTGAAGGGACCCTAGAAATGTGTTTGGATTAACCAATCATTGGTTTAACCAGGCTTTATCCTTGACTTGGCTTTGGCAAAAACGGGGGTGCATTATGAATGTACAATGTATGTGGACACTATGATTATTGTTTTTTATGTATATACAGTTTAACCCCATTAAACCAACCTCGGTTAAATCAAACGATCGGTTAATCCAAACTTTTTTCGGCGACCTGGCAAAATACTACCATTTATCATATCAAAAAAGTTCCAGATGACCTTAAAACCACATGAACGTTTGGTTTAACCGTACCGGAAGTGGCCTGGGGGCCGACAAGTTTGTTTGGATTAACCAATACTTTGGATTAGCTGACTTTCGTTTAACCAACTTTTTTATATGATAAATGGTAGCATTTTGCCGGGCCACAGAAAAAAGTTTGAATTAACCGATCGCTTGGTTTAACCGAGCTTGGTTTAACGGGGTTGTACTGTAGTTAGATTTCCCCAAACGAGTCTATCGGCTCAAATACTCTGCTCAAACCTATGGTTTTGAATTTCTGTATTTTTTCTGAGATAAATATATTAGATCGATCACTAGTATCTACTTTACATTAGTTCAAAGTTACTTTTATTTTAAATGGTAAACTTTTGAGATATTTTGAGTGCAAACATCAAAAATTATTTTTGACAAGCTTGCCAAAATTCTGACACCATAGACTTCTGCAGTAACAGGTTCTGTTAAATTGACTCAGTATTGCATTCTACACAGAAACAAATGCTTTATAAATGCATCAGTCTTGAAGTTAGATATGTAAAATCAAATCCAGATAATTAGTTTGGTTTTGAAAATTTGATATTTCATCGGACTATGCAGCTTTAAGCCATCATAGAAACCAGAAGAGATAAATCAGACCAGACAATTAGGGCCACATTCAATTATTTAACCCCTCCTGATATGACCTTAGATGTTGCCAGGAGATGAAACTCCAACAACCAACCAATTATCTAATCCGCTTCAAGATCCTGTTTAAGTGAAGGAAATGGATTGGCGTCAGACCCATCCCAAGACTAGAGAGACTTGAATGCGAAACGCTTGAAACTTAGGCGGGGGGGGGGGGGGCGATCGGACCAGTCAGAACTGGGCATTTTAGGCAACTTCATCTCCCACTGCGCAGAAAGTTGCGCACAATAGCCGCGGCGGGTGTATTTGGGTCGAGCTCCACAAAAGCAACTGGTTGACAAGGGGTTCCCGTCCTATTCACCAAAACCATGGCGACTGTTTACATCACCGCTATAGCTACAAGCGCAGAGAAAACGTCATTTCATCACCGAGAATCGACATCGGCAAAATGTCGTCTGCCGTTAGTGGAAATTGGAACGGACGACAATTGCCGGCTTGTGTGTGTGGGGTGGGGGTGGGGGGGGGGGGGACACACGCTACTTATTTGGTAAATAAGTTATTTGCTCTGGCAAAGAAATGAAGGAGATTTTATCGACAGCAGACGACATTTCATCAGCGCAGACGACAATCTCTCAGAGGTAGGTGACACACTGCGTAGGTTAGCAACAGTTGTCATACTGATTATAGAGGATGGCCTTGTGGAATATGCTTATGCTTCATTCATGTCCTAGTTTTATTTTATTATATTTTATTTTCCCGCGCTCAGCTTCTAGCGCATGCGTACAGAAAAATGGTGATTTAGATTTAGATTTTAAATGTCATCTATGTATGAATCAGGGAATCTGGCCATGGTGGCGTCTACAAATGATATTTAATACTCCTTGCAAAATTTGCTTCTTTTTTAAAAAAAAAAAGGGGGGGGGGGAGAGAGGTGTGGGGATAACGCGCAATTTTCACTGAAAATTTACGCTGTTTTTGCGGGAGTTCTACATATAAGCAGACGACACACATAAGCAGACGACAGTAACATAGAAGACGCAGTTTCGGGGGCGCATGCGCTGTAGCCGTATTGTGAAGTGGTGTAAACAGATACCAGTCCCACCCTACTAACATTCAGTCCGCCTCCATCGCCTGTCCCAAAACTGTCACGCTGTGTGTGGCTTATATATATATATACATATATATATATACATACATATAAATGAACGTGTCAGCAAGGAGAACGACTTTTTCAAGATTTGCGCATTTATTTATAACATCGCATTTTGTCACCAAATGTCGTCTGTTGTAACAAGAGGCCAGAACAGAAACCCAGGACTAGTCCATTTCCGGTTTACACTCGCGTCGAAATGTTTTGTTTGTGTGTTGTTGCTTTACGTCCTAACAACATCTAAGGTCATATCAACACCCAACTTGTGACAGTACACACTCATGGCAACTTTATAGTGCTGCCCCACTGGGCGACAGAGCCACCACCACCATAACCTGATATTCCACTCGGTCACATTATGCTATTACTGTGCTAACTCGTCCTTTCCCTATCCTATTGATGCCGAGTGCCAGTTTAGGTAGTGACATGTGTCAATTTTATAAGTCATTAGTTTGACTCGGCTGGGATTTTAAATCCCGACCTTCCAGACGGGAACCCTGCGCTCTTCCGCTTCAGCCACAGGGTCTGGTCGCGCACAAATGTTTATTTCGGTATTAAAACATCCTAGCAACATCTAATGTCACATCAGGATGGGTACCAACTAGTGACCGAACTTGTGCGATGATGGCGACTTTCTAATTCTGCCCTTCTGTAATATTGCGCTGCAATAGGCACCATGACGCGATATCACACTCAGCCACATTATCCTGATCCTTAGCGATCCAGTTCTCACCCTGTCATAGTAATGCCGAATGCCAGGCAAGATGGCCAGTTTAATTATTTCATATAACTCAAGCGAAGATTGATCCTAGGATCTCTATGGGAAGAGGACACTCTACCCTGCCCACTCACCCATCCTGCCTGGTCCCCATCGAAATGAGTGTTGTGTGTGTGTTGTTGTTGCTTTACATCCTATCAACATCTAAGGTCATATCAGAATGGGTACTAACTTGTGACAATGCACACTCATGGTGACTTTATAGTGCTGACCCACTGGAAAATCAGGCCGCTGGCACCATGACCCAATATCCCACTCAGTCAAATTATCCTGACACTGAGCTAACCAGTCCTTGCCCTATGCCAAGTGGCAGGCGAGGAAGCGACAAGTATCAATTTCAAAGTTAGTGGTTTGACTCGACCAGGAACCAAACTCCACACTTTCCGCTCGCGAGGCCTGCACTCTACCGATTATGCTAATGCGCCCTATTCGAAATGAGTGTTGTGTGAAAGTTGTATTAATTCGATTAAATCGTACAATTTTTTTAATGAAAGCACTTGCATGAATTTGACCACACCACCTATCACAACTGCAAATCATTAGACTGAACTCAATGGCCGAATCGATAGAGCATGGGCCTCACGTGTGCGAGATCAGGAGTTTGGTTCCTGGTCGAGTCAAACCAATGACTTTTAAAATTGATACTTGTCGCTTCCTAGCCAAGCACTCGGCACTGATAGGATAGGGCA
The DNA here is from genome assembly GCA_030323885.1 of Branchipolynoe longqiensis. Lineage (NCBI taxonomy): Eukaryota > Metazoa > Annelida > Polychaeta > Phyllodocida > Polynoidae > Branchipolynoe > Branchipolynoe longqiensis. The sequence continues at coordinate 48,707,055 of CM059192.1, forward strand.
AGGACTGGTTAGCTCAGTGTCAGAATAATGTGATTTAGTGGGGTATTGGATCATGGTGACAGTAGCCTAATTTCTCAGTGGGGCAGCACTATCAAGTCACGATGCGTGTGCATTATCACAATTCGGATCCCATCCGGATATGGCCTTCGATGCTACCAGGACATAAAACCCCAAACAAACAAACAAAACGTCTGCTGCTATAATATGTGAATTTCACTAGATTTTCACTCAAACTGAATCATGTGTTTCGCGTCATATTGCTATACTCCGATTTAAGCGACACCGGGCGCAGTTACCGAATCGGTAGAGCGCAGGCCTCCCATGCGGAATTCCCGGCCGACTCAAACCAACGACTTACAAAATGTATACTTGTCACTTTCTCGCTTGGTACTTCCTAGCTTGGCACTTTTCCAGTGGGGCAGCACTATAACGTCACCATGAGCGCACACTGCCACAAGTCGGTACCCATCCTGATATGACCTTTGCTGTTACAAGGACATAAAACCTCCAACAAACAAATTAACGTTTGCCACTATAAACATAAATGTGTGAATTTCACCAGATTTTCACTCAAACTGAATCCAATGTTTTGTGTCATATTGCTACACTTCGATTTAAGCAGGTGAATATTCACACACACTCACTACGCACACTACGCACACTACGCACACTACGCACACTACGCACACTACGCACACTACGCACACTACGCACACTACGCACACTACGCACACTACGCACACTACGCACACTACGCACACTACGCACACTACGCACACTACGCACACTACGCACACTACGCACACTACGCACACCACGCACACCACGCACACCACGCACACCACGCACACACCACGCACACACCACGCACATACCACGCACATACCACGCACATACCACGCACACACCACGCACACACCACGCACACACCACACACACCACGCACACACCACACACACACCACACACACACCACGCACACATCACGCACACCACATACAACCACGCACACCACGCCACACCACGCACACCACGCACACCACGCACACACGCCACACCACCCGCACACCACGCACACACCACGCACACACCACGCACACACCACGCACACCACGTACACCACACACACCACACCACCACACCACCACACACACCATACACACACCACACACACCACACCAACCACACACACCACACACACCACACACACCACACACACCACACCCACCACACACACCACACACACCACACACACCACACACACCACACACCACACGCACCACATACACCACACACACCACACACACCACACACCACACACACCACACACACCACACACCACACACCACACACCACACACGCCACACACGCCACACACGCCACACACACCACACACACAGTCTCGCTCGGTGACTTGGCCTGCTGGATCTATATCCCCTGCTAAGGTGCTTCTTGCCAGCAGCAGTACGGGCAAATCCACCAGTGTTGTATCTGGGGCATACCTAAGCATGTCGAGGCGTGCTGGAATGTTTGGCGGTAAATATTGTGCTGTGTAGGCCGACCTTAATAGTAATGGCTAAGCCTAGTACAACCAACCGCCTTCTCGGGATTAGGCCTCCTGGTATGCAAATGTAGGCCCTTCCAAAATGTGTGGGGGTGGGAGTGACAGTGGGGGTGACGGTCGGTATGGGGGTCGGGTGGGAGGAAGGGCTAGGGATGGGAGGGGGGGGGGTGAGTGGAAGGGGTCGGGGTGGGGGGGGAGGAGGGGGGGGGGGTTGGTTGTTGGAATTGTACATCCTAGCAACATCAAAGGTCATATCAGGACAGGTACTGACTTGTGACAGTGCACACTCATGGTGACTATAGTACTGCCCCACTGGGAAATCAGGCCGCCAGCATCGTGACCCTATATCCCACATTATCCTGTCACTAAGATAACTAGATACAAGATTCACCCGGTACTTGTAGTACACGGGTGAAGGACAACGTAGTGTAAATACGGGCGAAAATAGCTTTAGTATGGAACTTGAACTAGAAACTGTGGCTCCAGTATCAAATGGCTACTTATATCGGCACAGATTTGGTGAAATGGGAGAGAATGCAAAAAGACAAGATGGCGGCCGCAGAACACCGTCGATTTTACTTTTAAATCTTATTAAATTAGATATTATATTACATTTTTCAACTCAAAGGTAGCGGGCTATCAATAAGACATGTAAAGAATTAATGTTGCTTCTTAGATTGTGAAATTAGGCTCTCATTTCCTTAAACCGCTTTTTTGACCGTTTTTATATAGGGTTTGGTATTCACCCGTGTACTGCGAGTACTGGGTGAATCCTTTATCTATAAGATAACCAGTCCTTGCCCTATGCTAATAATGCCGCGACAAGTATCAATTTAAAAATTATTGGTTTGACTCGACCAGTGTTCGAACCTGTGGATTCGAATCCCACGATCTACCAAAACGGGAGACGGACGCTCAACTCGTTCGGCCATCCCGTCTGGTGGAGTGGTGGGGGTTGGGTGGGAGATGGGGTTAGAGGTCAGGGTGGGAGTAGGGGGTGGGGGAGAGGATACCCACTTTTGGGCACGTATTGAATGTGGGTTGAAGGTGATGAAAGTTGGTTCTAGTCGCTCAGAGTATGTGTAGTGCGGAGAAGGGTGTGGGGGGTTGGCGGAGGTGTGGGAAGGAGGGAGGGTGGGAGGGGTTACCTAATATTAATAAGTGACGTCGTCGTTGCAGTGGGACACACGCATGGCTGGTGCTGGTATGCCCGCTCGTGTTACTTACCTACAAGCTTAGGCCTTGCTATACATAAATAGACCACAGCAAGAAGAACGCAAGGCTACAACTTGTCGTCTGCTTTGACCAAATGTCGCCTGCTATATAAATAGACCACATCAATAAGAACGCAGGGCTTCAAATTGTCGTCTGCTTTGACCAAATGTCGTCTGCTATATATATAAATAGACAACAGCAAGGAGAGGGCAACGCTACAAATTGTCGTCTGCTTAGACCAAATGTCGTCTGCTAATGATGAAACTCCCCCCAACTATAGCGATATGAATACAGATGACACAGAATAACATTGGTTGATGTAACTAGGTTAAAGGAGTGGTAACATGACCATCACAAATTTATTTATTCAGATTTATCACGATCGAATAGTTTGTATATGACTTGCAATGAACTGTTTGTTCTCTGGGGCCGTATGCAGGAAACGGTGTTACGGGAGTTTGGTATTAGCCGTTAAACGTGTATAGCTATCCCCGGCCGGGTGAAGTATGTCAAGTGGTATGCAGAAGCGCCTAAACGGTCAGTGTTAGCTAAACGTGAATTTATTTATAGATTTGGGAAATCCCTCTGCATCTGTAGCCATATATGAGGCTTAAATATATTAAATGGTGTCATATTTAACAGAATTACATACGCAATAAGTGAACTTTTATTAAATTAACCCTAAATTCGAAGCAATATTAACGCTGCCGCCACAACGGCGGCGATATTAATATGTTCGAATCGACGAATGTAAAGTAAACAAATCGCCGCCGCCGCCACCGTAACGACGTCGCTTGGCATTCGTCAGTTTGACAATATTAATATCGCCGGCTTTGTGGCGGCAGCGTTAATCTCGCTTCGATTTTAGGGTTAATTTAATAAAATTTCACTTATTGCGTATGTAATTCTGTTAAATATGACAGCATTGAATAGATTTGGGCACAACCTTACGCTAACACCGCCCGTAAACCTGCTATGAAACGGGTTTAGGGTAAACGCGTGGTGTTTGCATAACACCGCTTCCTGCATACGGAATTGTTCCCGCTAAACTGGAAATCCCCCCGCTAAACGGGAAATCCCGCGCTAAACGCGTTTTGGACCCGTAACACCGACACCTGCATACGGCCCCTGGGAGTTATTTCATAGTTCATTTCAGACGAGACCATGACTTACTCTTTGTGGTCAAGACGTGAATGTTAGTGTCATTCAGCCCCAATAACCCTCCTCAGCTGATATAGTGACGTAGGCCCAGGTTTGGTTGGTTATTGGAGGTTTACGTCCTGGCAACATCTACGGTCATATCAGGATGGGTACTGACTTGTGACAGTACACAGTCATGGTGAGTTTATAGTACTGCTGCACTGGGAAATCAGACCACCAGCACCATGACCTGATATACCACTCATTCACATTATCCTGACACTGAGCAAACCAGTCTTTGCCCTATCCTATTAATGCCAAGTGCCAGGCTAGGAAGCGACAAGAATCAAGTTTAAAGTCATTGGTTTGACTCGACCGGGAACCAAACTCCCGACCTTCTGCATGCGAGGCCAGCGCTTCACCGATTAGGCCACCGCGCCCAGTCTTGTAATAATGAAATACATGTAATAATGTAATATATGTAATATATGCAATATATGTAATACATGTGATGTGTGTGATACAATACATGATACATGTGTGATATCACATATGATATATGTGATACATGTGATATATGTGATATATGTGATACATGTGATACATGTGATATGTGTAATATATGTGAAACATGTGATATATGTGATATCACATATGATATATGTGATATATGTGATATATGTGATATATGTGATATACGTGATATACGTGATATATGTGATATATGTGATATATGTGATATATGTGATATATGTGATATATGTGATATATGTGATATATGTGATATAAGTGATATATGTGATATATGTGATATATGTGATATATGTGATATATGTGATATATGTGATATATGTGATATATGTGATATATGTGATATATGTGATATATGTGATATATGTGTAGTAGTCGGCACTGACCTCTCAGGCAAGGAGCCGCATAGACAGGTCGGCGTGGGTAGTATGGTGATATCAGGGAGCCTAGGTGGTGTAATGGTTGGCACACTGGCCCGGAATGCAAAGAGATGTGGGTTCGAGTCCCGTTCTAGGCGCAATATTTCCCATTTTCATCACCCCTATGACATATGTGATATAGGTGATATATGTATCATATGTATCATATGTGGAACACATGGGACACATGGGACTCATGGGACTCATGGGACACATGGAACACATGGCCAAATTTTATTTGAGTGCACCAGTCTGTGACTTAAGTTGGATATGTAGGATCATATCTAGGTCAATTCTTTTTTTTTTAAATGTTTACACTTCCATCGAACTAAGCAGCTTTGATAGCGAAAGAGCTGTCCTGCATTGCTTCAGTCAAATAGTGAATGTAACAATATATTTTTTCACAACGACAGAAATAAAAAAGAAATTGGGAAAAAAAGAAAGAGAAAAGAAAGAAAAAGACCCCAAAACATGGGTTGTGTGTTTAAACTTGAAACCGATTTTATATCAATTTTGAGCCACTGTTTCTTCGCCATACCATCCTCAGCCCTAATCCTATATATATATATATATATATATATTAGTAAAACCTATCTAAATGGACCAACCATGGGACCAACGTTAAATGGTCCATTTAGGGAGGTGGTCGGTTTAGGGAGGTTTTTTTAAGCGTTACAATGGTTTATGGGTGATCATTTGGGACCCAAATTAAGCGATCGATATAGGGGAGTGGTCGATCTCTGGAGGTTGTCGGTTAGAGAGGCTTTAAGCTGAGATTCCTTCTACGCGGTATGCGGTATGCGGCATGCGGTATGCGGCATGCGAATGGGAATATTCCTTCTACGCGGTATGCGGTATGCGGCATGTGGCACATGACTGGCTATATTTAAAAAATAAAAATAAACAAGTATACTCCTTACTGCACTGTATATGACCAAATATTGGATTTATATCTATGTACCTTTTCGTAGGTCACATGGGGGTTCCTACCTTTATTATAACCAAATTATAGATAAGTATTCATATTTCTGTGCATATGGTAGCATTTTTAGCTTTCCTGTAACCATCTGTCTCCCGGGTGCCCAGCTCACCATGTGTTTCCAATCAGCACCCCTGTGCGTGACTGTTCCGTAATGCTCAGTCGCCTCTCCTGGTGTTAAACTAATGGACACATCAGACTCAGGTTTCTATTCGCACCCAGCTTGACGCATACCACATGCCGCACCGATCGCTACAGGGACCGATCGAGTTGTCGCATTCGCATTCGCATTCGTATTCGCATTCGCATACCGCGTATAAGGGTTGCAGCCCATTGACTTCAAGGCGTTTCGATTTTTTGCCACATTCGCATTCGCATTCGCATACTGCATACCGCGTGTAAGGAATCCTAGCTTTACTGTGTACACTCCCTACGCTCCATTTGCATCCCATAATAGGTTGGAAATAGTTAGTTTTACGTCATATGACGACACCGCACTTAGAGGGTGTAATGGGGAGAAGTGAGTGTGTGTGTTTGTGCCTGAGTGTGTGTGTGTGTGGTGGTGAGCGCGGAGGGATGGCGAGTAGGGAGAGTGCAATATGCAAAACGAAGCCACCTGACTGGGAAAAACTGGTTCTGGCGGAAGTAGTCAATGATTGGCTGCTGAAGCGGATGTCGTTGTCGGGATGGGGCAATGTGTGAGTGAATTAGTGAGTGAGTGAATTAGTTAGTGAGTGAGGAAGTGAATTAGTGAGTGAGGGAGTGAGTTAGTTAGTTAATGAATGAATGAGGTAGGGAGTGAATTAGTGAGTGAGGGAGTGAATTAGTGAGTGAGGGAGTGAGGGAGTGAGTTAGTTAGTTAATGAATGAATGAGTTAGGGAGTGAATTAGTGAGTGAGGGAGTGAATTAATGTGTCAGTGAGGGAGTGAATTAGTGAGTGAATAAGTGAGTGGGAGTGAATTAGTGGGTGAGGGAGTGAATTAGTGAGTGAATGGGTGAGTTAGGTAGTGAATTAATGTATGAGTGAATTACTGAGTGAATGAGTGAGTGGGAGTAAATTAGTGGGTGAGGGAGTGAATTAGTGAGTGAATGAGTGAGTTAGGTAGCGAATTAGTGAGTGAGGGAGTGAATTAGTTAGTGAGTGAGGGAGTGAATTAATGCGTGAGTGAGGGAGTGAATTAATGCGTGAGTGAGGGAGTGACTTAGTGAGTGAGGGAGTGAATTAGTCAGTGAGTGAGGGAGTGAATTAATGCGTGAGTGAGGGAGTGAATTAATGCGTGAGTGAGGGAGTGACTTAGTGAGTGAGGGAGTGAATTAGTCAGTGAGTGAGGGAGTGAATTAATGCGTGAGTGAGGGAGTGAATTAGTGAGTGAATGAGTGAGTGGGAGTGAATTAGTGGGTGAGGGAGTGAATTAGTGAGTGAGTGAGGGAGTGAATTAGTCAATTAGTCAGTGAGGGAGTGGATTAGGGAGTGAGGGATGGTCGCTTGAGTTAGGGCATCCGTCTCCTGTATTGGTAGATCATGGGATCGTGGGTTCGAACCCTGGTCAAGTCAAACCAAATTGATACTTGTCGCTTCCTAGCCAGGTGCTCGGCATTATTAGGAAGGCCAAGGAGCAGTGGAATGAGGAAGACCATTCGTCCACTATTGAAATTTCCGCTGCTTAAACAACTAATGTACGAGTGAATTAGTGAGTAACGGAGTGAGGGAGTGTGGGAGTGCGGGAGTTAGGGAGTGAATTAGTGAGTGAGGGAGTAAAATAGTGAGTGGGGGAGTGAATTAGTGAGTGAGTGAAGGAGTGAAGGAGGGAAGGAGTGAGTGAGGGAGTGAGGGAGTGAGGGAGTGAGGGAGTGAGGAAATGACTAAGTGATTGAAATGGGAACGTGTATAAAGAGGAATTCAAGGGCCGCCATCTACCACTCCCCACTCACCAACCCCTCCATGCACACACACACACACACACACACTCCCTGCCTAAAGAGGGGTGTGATCCAGGACACACGAAAGTAGGTCACGGTGTACCAGATTTAACCACAGCCATGTCTGGCATCCCCACTATGCGCGGGTACCTTTATACTGCCAATTGAGAGCCTCCCCTCTCCCCCTCCCCCGTTCCGCCCCCCTCCCCACACACTCTCTTTCTCTCTCTCTCTCTCTCTCTCCCCAGTGGCAGTGCGCTCACACACATACACGGAGAGCTTTATTAATGCCAATACGCTGAACACACACTGCGCGCCTGCAGTCAGTGTGGATTTTACTGCGGCCCTTCCCTGCCTCAGGATCTCCACCCCCTCCTCCCCTCCTACCACCCACAGCCACCCACACACACCTACTGTGACCCGCACAGGTGGGTAATCTATGGGCGGCGGTAGGTAGCGGAGAGGACGGCCGCCGTCAGTCAGTGACAGCCGCTCAGTTCTGCCGACTCTCGGCGCATTGTCCCCCGGGGACCTCCCACTGCACACATTCACTCAGACTCATCGGCTACAACTTGCAAGGCTGATCAGGTAGATCTATGTACGGGTGTATATTGTGTATGTTGTGTATCATATATCATGTAATAATGTCATACTGTATGACTTATTTCATGTATACAAGATATACTATGCATAATATATATAATATATATAATTATAATATATATAATATATTATATATATAATATATATATTATATATATTTTATATATATCATATATATGATATATATATATATATTATGTATATTAAGTATATTATGTATATTATGTATAGTATGTATATTATGTATATTATATATATTATATTATGTATATTATTATATTATGTATATTATGTATATTATATATAATATATATATTATATATAACATAATGAATATAAACTATAGGATATATATGGTAGGCATCATACTATACATTATATATTTTATATATATTTTGCATTATATATTATATATGTTATATATGTTACATTAATAGGTTATTTATTATTTATATAATATATATTATATGTATTATGCCCATTATATACATTATATACATTGCATGCATATATGCTATGCATTATGTTATACATTATATATTATTTTTTTATTATATATTGATTTATATATATGATATATGTATATTATATATACTTGATATATTATATATATTATATATATTATATATTGTATACTATATATATTATTTTGTATATATTGTATATATCATATTCATCATATATTATATATTATAGATTGTATACATTGTATTATAGATTGCATACATTATACATTTCTACATTATAGATAAGTATATATCACTTATGTCAAATGTATCACAGATATTATATATAAGACTTTCCAGCAGTCACCTTTCTCCATTCCAGATGTCGCCTGCATGACTGCATCCCCTGATGATGTGAACTGACTCCGCTTGTATTAATTCAGGAGGCTCAGCTGTTCACGTGGTTCTCCAAGTAAGTGCCATCCCCTCCACGATTACACCTGGACATATTGCCAGGCCTGCTTTCACCTTTCAATATAATGTTCATCTGAGATTGTCTTTGACCAGCAGGGAGGTTAAAACCTGCCAGTTCAATGAGTTTTATACTCGCCAGCTTACCTAGACAGATGGATGCCTGTGGCCTTCTAACCAATGATGCATTAATGCAATTAACTTTGCATCTTTCCACTGAAACTATCTCCAGGGTTAATCATGTAAGATCAATCTTACTTCAAGCTAATGCAAAGTAGATGGTAGTGATCAACCTAATATATTTATCTAACAATATAGTAGAATCTCTAAAAGCATCAAATTAGGCAACTTAAAAAATGTGGCGAATATTCATGTAGGTACATTATCAAGGGGATACTGCAAATGGGAAATGATAGTGAATAGGATTTGAACCCACTGTTCTTTCCATTCTGGGGCGAATGGTGCTAACCATTACACTATGTAGGTTATGTGATGCAATCATCATATCTATGCCTGCACGTCTATGTGGCTCCTTGCATGAGAGGAGAGAGGTCAGTGCAGACTACTTCAATATTAAAGTTGCATAGTCTGATAGTTTGTTTCTGCCATTTTTCTGAGATAAATATATTAAATTGATTGTTATGATCTCCTTTACTTTTATTTTAAATAACTGTTATTTTAAATGATTAAGTTTTCAGATATTTTATGCTGAAACATGTCAAATTAGTTTTAGCAAGCACACCAACACTCTGACACCATAACCTTCAGCAGTAACAGGTTCTATTAAATTGACTCAGCATTCCCTTCTACATGGCAACAAATGCTTAATAAGTCCAATCATTATCTAAGCTAGACGTGTAGAATCAATTCTAGATAATTGTTTTGACTTTAAAAATGTGATGCTTCATGGGACTATGTAGATAAAAGATTCACCCGGTACCTGTAGTACACGGGTGAATGACAACGTAGTCTAAATACGGGCGAAAATAGCGTTAGTATGGAACAACAAGTAGAATCATAAGAATGCTTGGCACCAGTGTCAAATGGTTACTTATATCGACACATACTTGGTGAAATGGGAGAGAATGCAAAAGGACAAGATGGTGGCCGCAGAATGCCGTCGATTTCACTTTTAAATCTTATTAAACTAGATATTATATTATATTTTTCAACTCAAAGGTAGCGGGCAATCAATAAGACATATGTAAAGAATAATTGTTGCTTCTTAGATTGTGAAATTAGGCTCTCAATTCATTAACCCGCTTTTTCGACCATTTTTATATAGGGTTGGTATTCACCCGTGTATGCGAGTACCGGGTGAATCCTTTATCTAGGGACTATGCAGCTTTAATATCACGTGACCAGATGGTTAACGCGGCTTACTCCGGCCGCAACTTTCTGGCAACACTACATCCCACTGCAGCCTATTAGTCAGTAAATCAGCCTACACTGAGAGATCTGCGGCTTGAATTAGCAGACGAAAGAGTAGAGATTCCGTCCCGATTCCGTCCTGATTCCAAGTTCAAAGTGGAAACCTGGAGATTGTTATTCATGAATGCTTTTTGAGTTCAATTCGGGTTAAGACACTTAAACAACTGCGCACATGTGTCTGGATGCAAATCCAATTTGTAGTTCTAATTGGTTGATGAGCACTTTAATATGCACATACCGGACAACAGCTGAATAAAGTGACCCAGACCAATGTAATGGTCACATATATATGGTCCAGCCACGATTATTGTAATGCTCTTTTGTATGGTCTGCCGCTGTCATGTATTTCAAAACTGCAACGTATACAGAATGCGGATGCCAGGTTGTTGATGGGTACAAAGAAATTTGATCACATCACTCCTGTGCTGAAATCATTACACTGACTCCCTGTGGAGAAGGGAATTGATTTCAAGGTGCTGCTTCTTGTATATCATGCCTTGCATGATCAGGCTCCAGAATATATGAGAGATATGCTCCAGGAGAGAACAAATGTTCGAACACTGCACTCCAGTCTCCAGCCAGTTAGCAGTTCCTCGGAGCAGACTCAAAGGCTTTGGGGATCATGCTTTTAGTATTGCTGCCCCGAGACTGTGGAAAGCTCTGCCAGGATATATCACTGATTGTAAATCTGTTGGTGCTTTTAAAAAAGGTCTTAAGACACATTTGTTTAAATCTGCTTTTAACTGGGTGAAATTTATTTTCCTGTATATTTGTTTGTTATGTAAAGCGCCTGAGCAGGGCTTGCTGGATCGGGCGCTATATAAATGTTTTATTATTATTATATGGGCCAGATCCTTCAACAGTCGCTGCTATCATTTTGCATGAACAATGATATCGAAGTCATGGCACCAGTGTCGTGGGGGTGATAACAATGGGAAATATTGCACCTAGATCAGGATTCATGCCATTTCGGAGCCAGCGTGCTAACCATTACACTACCTAGACTCCCTGTTGCATCACCCGATCCACGTCCATCTGTTTATAATGTAGGGGGCGTTGTTGTGCGCTCCTCCCCTGGCACACCAATATGGGGGTTCACTGGCCGAACAGGAACACTCAATACTCAATCAGAGGTGGTGCATGCAGCTAACACTCCACCGATTCATTTCACAATCTCATTATAAATGCGACTTATGCTAGGTACACACCTAGCGTATACGATCGTTTTTCCGCACCCACCTACCGTATACGATCTAAAACTGCCCAAAAGTCCTGAGGTGTGCACTCCCCTAGCACACCTACCGATTGCGATTCCCGATTTTTAGGGCTAAAACGGTAGGTGTGCGCTAGTATTACGATTGCGATTCCCGATTCGAAAAATGAATCGGCCCGATTTCAGTTTTAAGCAGATCGGGAGTTTTAGTGCGCGAATCCTATACGGTATGCGTGTACCTAGCATAATAGTTCAAAACCATTTTGACCGGTATTTTATAATTAATCGGAAACACGGTTTCCTTTGAAGCTGATTCAATCAAATCGTTGTATTTTATGATCATTATAATCATTATCATCAAAGTCATCATCATGTGGGTTGAGCGAAACCGTAAGAGCGCTGGCTGGCCTCCTGTGGGGTAGATTGTGGGGACGAACCCTGGCCGAGTCAAACCAATGACTTTAAAAATTGATACTTGTTGCCACCTACCCTGGCGCTCGGCATTAGTAGTAAAATATGACAAGGACTGGTTGGCTCAGTATCAGGATAATGTGACTAAGTGGGATGTTGGGTTATGGTGCTGGCAGGCCAGTCTTCCAGTGGGGAAGCACTATAAAGATAACATGCAGGCGCACTGCCACCGGGCATTACTGTCCTGGTATAACCTCATATGTTGCTAGGCTTACAAAGCTGTTAGTTATCGTTCGCTTGCCTGGGATCATGTATTACTAGGATGGGGAAGGACTGAGAGGCACAGTGCCAGGATAATGTAACTGAGGGGAATCATATCACCTGGCGCACACTCTACCCTAGTGGGGCAGTAGTGTAAACCTATAATAAATGAGTGAATACCCGTTCTGTTGTTAGGAGGTAAAACCCCAGTCAGACAGTCAACAGTCCATGCACAACCTATGTAGACTGAGGGTATTCCCACATGAGGCTCACTGAATGATTTTCTGCTCTAATTATTAGTGGTTTGTGTTGAATTTGTTTTTATTGCTCTGAATAACGCACTGGTCTTCCATCCATCCCTAATGACAATTAGATACTAAATAAAGCTACAACAAAATAGATACACAATTAGAAGATGTGGTGTTCTCTGTGGCAGAGTGGTTAGAGTGTCTGACTTTTTTCTAGGTCGGACTCCTAATCTGAAGGTCCGTGGTTCGATTCCCCATGCTCCCCACCCCTGCCAATTTGGATTTCCACCACTGTGTATAACTTACAGCGTCATCAAAGGCTGGTTGCTCTCGTACCATGTCTATGTGGTGTGGGAGGTTAAAAATCCCTTGGGTCGTTAAACGTGTAGACTCAGGCTTTCTTTCGACAAAATATCTAATGGTGAAAAGCAAAGCATCCTTATGACTGACAGGTAAAGAACAAGATAAGTAAACAAAAAAATGAATGTGATTTCTTTTGTAATGCATCGACAGTGTCTATGTGTACTTATCATAACAATATGCAGTCTATATAAAGAGTAGGTGTATTGAGGGTATTAAACGGCTATACACAGCCTAAGTGTATTATTCACTGTATGTAAAGCCTAGATAAAGCCTAAATGAACCCAGTATGCACAAAAGTCTAGATAAAGCCTATGTGTATTGAGAGTATAAACAGGTTATGTTTGTTTGTTGTTGTTTTATGTCCTAGTAACATCCAAGGTCATATCAGGGTGGGTACCGACTTGTGACAGTGCGCACTCATGGCGACTTTATAGTGCTGCCACACTGGGATACCAGGCCACCAGCACCATGACATGATATCCCACTCAGTCACATTATCCTGACACTGAGCCAACCAGTCCTTGCCCTATCCTAATAATGCCGAGCGCCTGGCTACGAAGCAATCCCAGATTTAATCAACCTAATTATGGAGAAATATACAACAGGTAAATTAGCTAAAGCAAGTGAGCGACTACTAGACATAGAAAACTACCATAAAGCAAGAAATCATAGCCAGAAATCAGTGAGAAAAGCCAAAAGACGGTACATTGTCAAACAAGACCAACAATGGGGGAAAACCGCACACAAATTCTGGAACAATGTGAAAATCCTTATACCAAATAATAAAAATAAAGAATCGATTACCCTTTACAACAACGAGCGAATGGAAATCAGCAGCAATGATACTGCTAATATAACGAACAAACATTTTTTTACCATAGGCAATAAACTATCCAAACAGTTCAACACAAACTGGACCAGGAAAGCGCCACAATTAAACACAGACATTGGAGATTGCACACCCACAATAAAAGAGATAAGTGAGCTCATAAAATCAATTGATTGCAACAAGCATTCGGATACATCCCAGATGTTTTATATGAGCTATACAACAAATTGTTCACAGAAGGTACTTATGTGGACTGCTGGAAACTAGCCAAAGTAACACCGCTCCACAAAGGAGGGGATAAACAGGTACTGGGAAACTATAGACCGATCTCCATACTCCCACTGCCTGGTAAACTAATGGAAGAAATAATGATATAGACATATTATGGACCACTAAACGAACACAAAATATTAAACAGTAAACAGGGCGGTTTCAGAAAATACCACTCGACAATAAAAACAATTGCTAACTTAATAACCGATATTGCTAACAGTATCAATAAAAACAACCTAGTCGGTCCAGCGTTCATAGACTTCAACAAAGCGTTTGATATAGTGGACCACCCTATCCTAAGGAGTAAACTAACCCAAATGGGAATAACGGGAGTAACAGGAAAATGGCTAGCGAGCTATCTAGAAAACCGAAAGCAATGCACCACAGTAAATGGATCCATATCCAATGAGGAAAAGATAACTTGTGGAGTTCCCCAAGGGTCAGTCCTGGGGGCCACTTCTCTTCCTCATATATATTAACGAGCTAAACAACTGGCTAGAAATTGAAAACATCCAACTATATGCAGATGATACGGTGGTATATGCCGCAGGTAAAACAACCAAAGAAATAGAAACAAAACTGAATCCAACACTAAAAAAACTAATCGAGTGGTGCCAACTAAATAGGATAACCATAAACAACAGCAAGTCAAAAACAGTACTATTTGGTACCAGGCTAATGAGTAACAATAAAATAAAGTGTCTTCTGGGAAACACCATACTGGAACAAGTAGACAACTACCGATATCTGGGAGTGGATCTAGACAGACACCTAAATTATGACCTCTGCATAACAAATACTATCAAAAAAGTTAACCATAAAATATGGCTACTGGCTAAACTGATATACTACATGACTGAAAACATGGCAATTAAAATATATAAAGGCATGATCCTCCCCTACTTTGACTATGGCAATGTAGTATACATGGGAGGAAATACAAAACTATTAAACACACTACAGGTGCTACAAAATAGAGCCCTCAAAGTATGCCTTCAGGTGCACAAAAGATATCCCACAATCGAATTACACAAAAAATGCAATGCAACACTATTAACGAGTAGAAGGGAAATGCACCTCAAAATACTAGCACACCATTACACCACAAAACCAGGCTACACAGCAACCCCCCATAGGGACACCAGGCAAATGGCGCCCCCAGTGCTACTGAGAGCAATAAGTCACACAAAAGTTTATGAGAGAACTGTGCTGGCCATGGCAGCGCATGCATGGAATAATCAACCCACACAACAACGGGCAATCAAAAGCCTGGACCACTATAAAAGGTTCTTAAATAAAACATAATACACAACCACCTACTGAAGGAACAATATCTCACCTGTCTGTGGGCGCTGTCACTGCTTGCTGTGTTCTGGCACAAAAAGCAAAAGACAGGCCAGAAAAGATGGTGGTAGATATTACAAATACGGAAACTAGCCCTACTAAGTATTAAGGAATTCGAAATGACTATCACCACAGGGCGCAGTCCATCTGGGTATGTGTACTGGCACAAACTAAAGCAGAACCGGGCAGGCCACGGTCATGCATCCGATTCACCCTGAGATACAAAATGGCTAACCATACAACACAACCATCCCACCTTGTTGCAGTCCTGAAGGGTCCATGGGTGTTCTGGCACACTGGTGTACTATCTAAGGACAGGGCGTGGGTGAAAGGATGCTGTAACAAACCACAATGGGATGGGATCCTCTCCCGCAGGCCTGTATGTCATCGGCGTAGATGTACATAGTAGGCTAAGTTATCATATACAGGTTAGGAAAAAACTTTGAAAATTCAAAAAAACTAATATAGAAACTACTAACACCCAAAACCGCAAAGGTTGGGCCGAGAAAGATCAGGTAAACACTCCTGAGTGTGGGACCAGACTAATCCAGTATCACAGCTGTCCAGCGTTGAAAACAAGCACCCTCACAGGAGCTTATACGTTATGGGCAGAATAAAATAACTTGGCACAAAAAAAAAAAAGCAAGTATACATTTTTAAGTCATTGGTTTGACTCGACCAGGGTTCGAACCCATGATCCCATGGTCTACCAACACGCGAGACGGATGCTCTAACTCATTCGGCCATCCCGTCAGGTTCAACAGGCTATGTACAGCCTAAGTGTATTCACTGCATGTAAAACATAGATAAAGCCTAAATGAACCCAGTTTGCACAAAAGTCTATATAAAGCCTATGTGTATTGAGGGTATAAACAGGCTCTGTACAGCCTAAGTGTATTCACTGTATGTAAAGCCTAGATAAAGCCTAAATGAACCCAGTGTGTACAAAAGTCTATTCATAGCGTATGTGTATTGAGGGTATAAACAGGCTGTGTACAGCCTAAGTGTATTCGCTGCATGTAAAGCCTAGATAAAGCCTAAATGAACCCAGTTTGCACAAAAGTCTATATAAAGCCTATATGTATTGAGGGTATAAACATGCTATGCACAGCCTAAGTGTATTCACTGCATGTAAAGCCTAGATAAAGCCTAAATGAACCCAGTTTGCACAAAAGTCTATATAAAAGCTATGTGTATTAAGGGTATAAACATGCTATGCACAGCCTAAGTGTATTCACTGTATGCAAAGCCTAGATAAAGCCTAAATGAACCCAGTGTGCACAAAAGTATATGTAGACCCGCTAAGGACAATACAAGAGCGGATGTGGATAATACAGTTTATCATTACCATCTGAGCATACCGTATCTGGCTGGCATAACCGCCGAATCACAAACAAAACTTTTTCTCGTGTGAGCTGACCGGCGCGCAGGCCGGGTGCGTATCAGGAAGGGCACCGGGCCGGCCGAGCGCCGTGGTTATATACGACTACTGGAACGCCGCCTAGCGAGCAGCGGGTGCATAATGCTTAGCGCGGAGCCGGCGCGTTCGAAACGCCAGAAGATGGCCCAGCTCATATATACATTCGTCAATGCCCGCGGGTGCCTACACTAGCATATACACATATATACTACCTATAAAGCCTATGTGTCTTGAGGATATAGACAGGCTATATAGAGCCTAAGTGTATTCACTGTATGTAAAGCCTAGATAAAGCCTAAATGAACCCAGTGTGCACTTAGGTATGTATATATATATATACAGTGATATAAAGCCTATGTGTACTCAAAGTTTGCAAAGCTTATATATAATTATTCCATGTGTAGGCCTACTCAGGTTATGCAAAGTCCTACTTACAGCATAATTGAACTCAACCCTTATTACAGCCTATGTGTAATCAGTGTGAATGCAGCCTAAGTACCAAAGCCTGCTGTATCAAAGCCTACATACAATATATGTGTATGCATGTCATGGAAAGCCTATATTTAACATGTATGTAATCGAGGTATGCATTCCCCATTTATAACCTATGTGCACTCATGGTATGCCTATATAACACCTGTGTGTACTCAAGGCGCTCGCTTCTGTTGGTCTATTTGAATAAGAAAATCTGTAACCATTTTTGTTCATCTGAATCCAACCTTTCTTCAGCACGTTTCCATGTCACGATGGTGAGAATTAATTCCTTTTTTTGTTGGTAGCAAGTCAAATAATTATTGCTGCCTCTGTGTGTTCAGCATGTTAGCAATACTACGTCTAGTTAATATATCCCGTGACACGCATCAAAAGAATGCTTGTATGATTCTGTGCTAAAATGAAAAGGTGAATATTTTGCATTTTGCACATCGACACCATGCATTTATCCAAATTTTTTAACACTTTTTTCAGCTTTTTTCTTGCAAAACATAATCTTATTTGGTTAACTCTAATCAATAAAATGTTGATAGAATTTGAAGTGTATGCTAAGATGTGTAGGTTAAGCGCCAGTCACACCTCACTGGATTGGGGGGAAACGGACAGAAAACGAACAATGTCCGTTTTGTGTCCGTACAAGTTTTGAACATGCACAAAACTAGGTAGTGACAATTATAGCTATTTTGGGTTTAGTCATTGGTTTAATTCGACCAGAATTTGAACCTGGGGTTTCGAATCCCATGACCTCCTATAACACGGGAGGTGGGCGCTCAACTCATTCAGCCGCGCCCCATCAGGGTCTGCAGTTAAAATGCGGAGGGATATCGGGTCTTGAAAAGTAGTACACTTTGTATATTACCTTGAACCTGTTGACAAGTTTGAACGGCTCCTTACGACATGGCCATATATGACAGCAAAACTCAGTCCATCTCTGACAACACCCACACCTGACAACACCCACACCTGACATCGGCCACACATCTACAGGTGTGTTCTACCTGTACGACGGGTCACCAGTATGAGCCTCGCATAGCTGAGGTCGACCAACCAGCATACCATTGCTCCCCCCCCCCCCCTCTCACCACCACTACTGCCGCCCCCCCCCCCCCCCCACCCCCACCGGCCCACTTCTGGAGTGTCACTGCATTCTTCTAACCCCCCCCCCCCCCCACACACACACACACTCACCCACCGTTATATAAAATCCTGTGGTTAGGTTTCCCCCCACGCTCTCAGGGGTAACCATTCCACGGCTCGCGGAACATGCATGTTATATACGCATGCCTACGTCCACTAAATGGCAATGACTGATAAAAATAAGACTGATAATAGTGATATTCAGCGCGCTGCATGTGATATTCACTCCAATATCGCTTCGTCATTCTCGTTATTTTAGATAATTACTGCCTTGAAAAAGAAGGGAAAAAAATGGTGCTAAAATATGTTTGTTTGTTTATTTGTTCATTGATTAATCATCGGAAATTTCAATCGCGAATAATTTGGTCTTCTTCATTCCACTGATCCATGCCCTGTCCTAATAATGCTGCGTGCTAATACCCCCATCACACCAAACTAGTTCTCACTACGTTCTTGAAATTGTGTGCGAATGGAATCGACATAGTAGCAACCTTTTATGGTCTTTATACAAACGGAATGGGCAGGCTAGAATGGAATGGTGCTCCAAAACTTAGGACATGCCCACAATTTTCTTGCAGCCACGTTCTACCCCGACCACAACCTGTTTTAGAATGGGGTCAGACGTTTTGAGAACTAGTTTGGTGTGATGGGGGTGTAAGAAGATATATAGTGACAAGTATCAATTTTTAGGTCATTAGTTTGACTCGGCCAGGATTCGAACCCCACGAAGCAGGAAGCAGATGCTGAAGCCATTCGTCCATCCTCTGTTAAGTTAATAAGCACATTACGCCGATGCTGTGCTACTATTAGTACTAAGCAATGGAGGTCGAGTTGATAGCGCATCTCGGACGTGGTGGGTTCAATCCTCGGCCGAGTCAATCCAAAAGCTCCCAACATTTTATCCTGATGATACCGTGCCTGGTGCTGGTGAGCTAGCTATGATTGTCATCGGTAAAAACGATAGACTTTAAACCTCATATCCGTCAATAATTGCTTTATAGAGAAACATTCCTGGTGCTGATTAAATTCCACATTCACACATACAAACACATACACGGGTAGCCCCATGGTGTCGATATGTTAAACTAAATCAACAGACCATGGGACCGACTTTAAATGGTCCTTTTAGGGAGGTGGTCGGTTTAGGGAGTTTTTATTTATTGTTACAATGGTATTGTATGGGCGATCGTTTGGGTCCCAAATAAAGCGATCGATATAATGAAGTGATTATTCTGTGGAGGTGGTCGGTTAGAAAGGTTTTACTGTAGATTAACTACAGTTGAATAGAATGGCATGGCATAGAAATGTTGTCTGTTTTATACTGGCATAATTCACTATATAGCACATTGGTCGTAATGCGTAGCATTACGTTTGATGCGAGGAAAGGAGGAGACCCTCCCCCGCCCCGGGCTGTCGCGCAGCTTGACACCTCGCCCGACGCCGCCGCGACTCGCTCCCTCCCTCTGCCGCGCAGCATTCGCGCCTCACCCGACGCCCGCTGCTCGCCACCTTCCCCCCCCCTCCCCCGGGCCGGCAGCATTCACACCTCACCTGCTGTCGCCCTCCTCCTTTCCCTTATAAGGCCGCCTCCGGCCTCCCTCAGGCACTCGCCCTCCTGCCGCCTTCCAGATCTCACCTCTTTTTCTACTTTGGCTCACCTCGGACCTATACACTATGCCACAAGGAAAGGGAAAAGGACGGAAGGGCCCCCGGGCAGCCGCCCACGGCACCCCGGGACCGGCTACAACCCCGAGGCGGGACGAGTCACCCCCATCCGCCCCGGCGACTCCTTCCTCGCCGGGCACCTCGCGCCGCGACTCGGGCATCGACGCCATCCTGGAGGAGCTGCAGCGCATCCGGCTGGAACAACGCCAGTCGACCGCGGACCTCCACGCAACGATCGACGACATGCAGACCGGGGAGGCGCGGCCCATGCCCGAGGCGCCCTCCCCCGCGCCGAGACACCGGGCCGCCCCGGCCCCCGCACCTCGGGCGCGCGCCTCGGTGGGTCCCAGGCCGCCGCCGCTGCCTGCAGCCCTGCCAGGAGCCGCCCACCCACAGTGCGAGCGTTACCAGCACATCGGCGGCCATGCAGCTCTGCCGACATCCCCGGCCTACCCCCAGGAGCCGGCGCAGCACACCCCGGTATCCGCAGCCGACGCCGTCCGGGAAATCCTGGCCTCCGCCGAGGCGCGCCACTCAGTGAGGCGGCAAGGTATACCGGCTGACTATGTGTTCCCCTCCGACCTTGTGCAGAGAGGGGCGGAGAGGAAGTCGGTGAAGAGGGGGGAAGCGACGAGGGATGAGTATAACCTCGCCCTTCTGACCCTCATCAACCACCCCGACTTCCCCGCCCACTCCGCCCCCGGATTACACCACCACATCCTCACTGTCCTCCAGGATCACCTCGTCTACCCGTGGGCGACCGTCCGCCATTATTCCGAGACGGTGTTTACTTGGATCGCGGACGGCCGACTCCCCCACGGGTGGCACGACCCAGTGGCCCTGAACCTCCTTAGGGTCGAATGCATAGCAATGCCACCCCAGCAGACAACCACCACCGCACCCCCGCCCTCTCGACCACCCAAGAGCCCGGCCCCAGCCCCGCCCCCAGACCGACACCCGGGTAACCTACAACAAGGAGACCCATGGAGCCCCCTGCTACCCATGGAACCGGGACCCCTCCTCCTGCACCCAGGCCACCCCGGGGGAGGCCCACGGCCAAGGTGCCACAAAGCACCGCCACACGTGCGCCTACTGTGCGAATGTCCGCAAGGTGCTGACTATGCACAGTGAGGCTGATTGCCTAACGAAGCGCGCACGGGACCGGCCCACAGCTTCCGCCTCACCGGATTTTCAGTGAGCCGGCACCTCCCGCCCGGCCCGGAGGCCCCCGACCGGCCCACCTGTCTCGACCAAGCCGCCCCGTCCACCACTCCCGACCCGAAGGCTCCCAGTCGGCCCAAGGTCCCCCTAATCACCGCCCAGTGCACCCCTAGCAGCCCCCCTGACACGACTCGCCGGAGCACCAGCGGCTCCCCCGAGGCGCGGCCTGACTGCCGCCTTGGCACCACCATCTGTTCCGGGGCTCAACGCCCCGCCTGTAAGGCTCTCATCGCCGACCACCAACCCTTCACCATCACCCTCGACTCAGAAGGTCACCTCGACCCCGGCGATACCGCTTTCCTCTGCCCCCCTGACGACCGCCCTCCCGACCTCCCCGACACCCCCGACCCCCCACCCGCCCCTGACCCCCCCTGCACCCCGCAGGACTTTGCTGCCCCCGTCATCCGCCCCCGCCGCACCTCCTCCCCCTCCCCGCCCCACCAACCCCCCACCCCCCCCACCCTCGACGAGCCCACCGTCGACGTTATCGACCCCGACCTCCAAGCTACCCTCCCTGCCGCCCCCTCCTGCGGCCCCACCCCCTCCCACTACCGCCCTACCATCATCGCCTCCTGGCCCCACATCTCCGGCGAGGCGTGGGATCGCTACCCCACTTTCCGCCACACCTACACCACCCTCCGGGAAGCGGGCCTCCCTAATTTTTTGGCCGCCCGCATCCCCCTCCCCTCAGGCCTCCACATCCCTGCCTGGCGCTCCCGCCTCCAGGACTACCCCGACCCCGCCGTCCTAGACTTCCTGGAGTTCGGGTTCCCCGCGAACTACTCCGCCTCAACCCTCCCCCGCCCTTCCTACTCCAACCACCGTGAGCCCCCCGACTTCCTGAAACACATCCAGGCCTTCGTCGACACGGAGCTTGCCCTCGGCGCCCTCATCGGCCCCTTCTCTGTCCCCCCCTTCTCTCCCTGGACGCAGGTCTCTCCCATGATGACCCGCCCAAGGCCGACTCGGAAAAAAGGCGGGTCATCGTCGACCTCTCCTATCCCCGAGGTGCCAGCGTGAACTCAGGCATCCCCCGACGCGAGTACCTCGGGGAGCCCCACGCCTACACCCTCCCCTCCGTCGCCGACGTGGGCCACCGCCTCATCACCCAAGGCGCAGGGGCCTACGTCTGGTCGGCGGACATATCCCGGGCCTACCGCCAGCTCCGTGCCGACCCCCTCTCCTGCCCCCTCTTCGGGATATGTTTAGAGGGTCAAACTTACATAGACCTCGCCCTCCCCTTCGGCTGCCGCTCCTCGGGCGCGGCCTGCGTCCGCGTCACCTCCGCGGTGGCTTGGATCATTAGGCGCGAGGGTTTCCATGCCCTCGTCTACGTCGACGACTTCATCGGCTGTGAGGGGTCCTACCTGAGGGCGTGCCAGGCCTTCGACGCCTTCCTCGCCCTCACCGCAGCCCTCGGCCTTGACGTAGCACCCGGAAAGTGCCATCCCCCCGCTGTCCGCCTGACCTGGCTCGGCTTTGCCCTCGACAGCGAGGCGATGACCATCCGGGTGGCCCCCGACAAGATCCAAGCCCTCGTGGACGACTGCGACGACCGCATCGCCCGCCCCACCCTCCGGAAACAAGAGCTACAGAGCCTGCTCGGCCGCCTGAACCATGTCAGCAGCTGCGTGCTCCCGGGCCGCAAGTTCATGGCTCGGCTCCTCGGGGCGCTGCGCGGCTGCGTCGGGGCCTCCACTCTCACCCTCGCGGACGACGCCCTCCGGGACCTGAGGTGGTTCGCCGCCTACGGGCGGATAACGAACGGCCTCTGCCTCCTCAGGGCCCCCGAGGGTTGCCGGCTGGTGCTTGAGTGCGACTCCTGCCTCACCGGCGGAGGAGCCTTCTCATCCTCCCACTTCTACGCCCGAGGGTACTCGGAGGAGTACCGGACGCGGTACCCGACAATCCACGAGCTCGAGGCGGTTAACCTTGTCGTCGCCCTGCGCGCCCTCCCCCCGGACGACGTCGCAGGGGCGACGGTCACAATCAACACCGACAACATGGCCCCCGCTGTCGCGCTCGAGTCGGGCCGCGCCCGAGACCCTACCCTCGGGACTTGCGCTCGGGAGCTCTGGCTCATGGCGGCCACCGGCTCTTTCCAGCTCCACATCGTCCACAAGCCCGGGGCGGACCTCCTCCTCGCCGATGCCCTCAGCCGCACCCACCTTCCCGGGCCCTGGGCCGAGACAGCCCGCGGCGAGGTGGTCCGCCTCGGGCTCCTCCCAGTCGAGGTTTCTCATGACGTTTTCCCCTTCTTCCCCGGGCTCTAGGTTTCCCCCCTGCCGAGGTTGCCGCCGTTGCTCGCTTCAGAGTCGCCGCCCTCGCCCCGACAACCTGGAGGAATCGACATCGCCAGGCCGAGGACTACGTCACCTACGCGGTTGCCCGAGGCGCGGACCCCCTCGCGCCCTCGGCGTTCGACGTAGCCGCCTTCACCGCCGCCCTCTACCTCCGCGGCCTCGCCCCCGCCTCCGTCAAGAACACCCTCTCGGGGGCCCGGTCATGGGTCGAGGGCGCCGGGGGCCTCACCTCGGGCTTTGACGCCCGCCTCCCCAAGGACGTATGCCGAGGCGGGGAGCGGTCCTCCACCCACGTGCCCCGGCAAGCGCCTCCTCTCTCCCCGCAGCATCTCACCCTGATCGTCACCCACCTCGAGCGAGCGGGTCCCGCCTCGCTCGTGCCTCGGGCCGCGCTCCTCCTCGGGTACTTCAGGATGCTCCGGCAGTCCAACCTGCTGGCCCCGAGTCCCGAGGGGTGGGGCGGCCCCCTCACCCTCACCCGCGACAACGTCCGCCCCGCGCCCGGAGGGCTCCGCCTCCTGATCCGCAGTTCCACGACGATCTCCAGCCCCTCGGGCACGGTCGCCCTCTTCATCCCCGCCATCCCCGGATCCTCCCTCTGCCCCGTGTCGGCCTGGTCCGCTGCCGTCGCCCTCTGCCCCGCCGCCCCAGATGCTCCCGCCTTCATAATGCCCTCCGGCCGCCCGCTCGACCCGAGGTCCCTCACCGCGCTGCTGCGAGGGGCCCTGCAAGCCCAAGGAGTGCCGACGCCCGAGGCCTACACCCTCCATAGTCTCCGTCGAGGGGCCGCCCAGGCCTGCCAACGCGCCGGGGTTCCCCTCCCCGAGATTATGGCTCAGGGCACTTGGACCTCCGAGGCGGTCCACGCCTACGTGCCCCGCCTCGCCCCCTCGGGCGCGCCGCGAGCCCTCTCCGCCGTTTTGGTGGAGGGCTCCTCGGCTCCCCCTCACTGACAACCTGACCTTCACCACAAACTCTTGCTCCATCTGAGCCCACACACTGACTCTCTTGCCTTGCTCCTTCTGAGCCCTGTTATCCTCATGTTTATTGCCTTGCTCCTTATGAGCCCCTTTATATCCATGTCATTTCTTGCATTGCTCCTCATGAGCCTTTTACCTCTTGTTACCCTTGTATTTAACCTGTTCCTCTGTATTTCCTGAGGCGCACAATAAATGCCTCTTTCTCCACCCCTGCCTTGTTTTCCTCCTTTTCGCGCATCAATAATAATGTTGTTGATTAGTACCTTTACGTGTCTTTCTTTATTCACATATTGTTTTATCTCCTATCTACTTAGGGAAGTAATTAACTATCCAACATCCGGGTGGATGTGAGGTGGGCGAGATGGCGCCACCGGTACAGTGGTGTATCTTACGGAGGATAACAATAATAATAATAAGTAATATTACCTTGCAAATCTTTATACTCGCATTATACGTTATACATCACATAAATATATACCTTTATGCGTCTTTATTTATGCATATATTGTTTTATCTCTTTATGGAAATAACTGACTATACAACAACTGCCATATATATATATATATAAATATATATATATATATATCCTTATTTGTTTTAACTTTATTCATATGTTGTTTTATCTATTATATCACCCGTCCTGATATGACCTTAGATGTTGCTAGGACGTAAAACAACAACAAACAAACAAACATCTATTATATCTTTCGGTAAGTAACTATCACAACAACCCAGTCCTGATATGACCTTAGATGTTGCTTGGACGTAAAACAACACCAAACAAACAAAGCAAGCTACCACAACAAATCCCATATATGTATGTATATATATATATATATATAAATATATATATATATATATATTATGACCGTATAAAATGTCAAAATAAAAGTATTTTACCAGATATATACAGCGAGAGCAAAACAGCAAGAAGTGGTATTAGATAAGGGCTATGACAATATCAGGTTTATCGGCCCGTGCAGGACACCGGGCATTGCAATCAGTCCAGCCAAAGATAACGTTATCTTTGTTTTAATCAGTGGTAATCAGGTATTTAAAGCTGCATAGTCCGATGACGGGTATGCAGGTATTGCAATACCTCAGGGAGTTAGACGCCCCTGTCCTGCAGAGTTGTAAACCACTGCCTTGTGGTACAGGTTCTTGACAGAACCGAAGCCTAAGGGAGCAAACCCTGAACAGAAAACCATGTCACTGTGGCAGCATCAAGGGCGGTTGATGTATGGAACTCCCAACATCTCCCGACCAGCCACTGCAGGGACAAATAGCTTTGCGCCTGTCTTGACATGTTCTTGCCGGTGTGAAACCTCTACTTGCTCCCCGAGAGAGTGCGGTTGGTAACTTGCAAAAGCCAGCAGCACTTCAACACTTTTGCAGGCAGCTTTCATGAAATGTACTTAGCTAAATGGAGAGCGGCAGTCAAGTAATGAAAGCAGTCTTTGTTGCATTGTGACCGACAGCATGATGATGATGATGATGATGATGATGATAGTCCGATGAAAGCATCATATTTCGAAACCAAAAACATTCTACCAGATGGGGCGGCCGAATGAGTTAGAGCTTCAGTCTCCCGTGTTGGTAGACCGTGTGATCGTGGGTTCGAACCCTGGTCGAGTCAAACCGATGACTTAAAAATTGATACTTGTCGCTTCCTAGCCTGGTGCTCGGCATTATTAGAATAGGGCAGGGACTGGTTGGCTCAGTGTCAGGATAATGTGACTGAGTGGGATATCAGTTCCTGGTGCTGGCGGCCTGGTCTTCCAGTGGGGCAGCACTATAACGTTGCCATGAGTGCACACTCTCACAAGTCGGTACCCGTCCTGATATGACCTTCGATGTTGCTAGGACGTAAAACAACAAACAAACAACTCTTTTTCTTCTTCTTGGTTGACCATCGGTGGCGATGATGACAGCAACTCATCATTTGTTGTGAACTTGTTGATGACCAATGACTCCGATTGGTGCTCGGAATGTGCGATGACGTGTTGGGCACATGTATGTAGCTGCAGTCAGAGAGTCCAGTAGGTGAAGTAGATGATCTTTCCTCTGTTGATGCCTTTGGATTTTGTGTTTTTCTTAGGTTAAGTTTTTGTAAATTTGAATATTAGTGCACTTATTAATAAGTATTTATCGCTGCATAGAAAGAATTGTACTCAATTAATTTGTTTGTCTGCCTTGTCACCGCTGAATCTTATGTTGCCCAGCATTTCGTGGTGCATGCCAATATAATGTTGGATGTTTCTACTTCAAATATCTCCGATGGCAACACTTTAATATATAAGTTACTTCAAGCCAAAGTAAAGTGGGCTATAATAATCAAGATAATCTATCTTTAAAAAAAATTGGCAGCACCGCAAATCAATCTGATTAAGCACCTCTAACACTATGTAGTACATTGTTGTACATAGGCCACATTAATTTAGTACATAGGCCACATTAATTGATATACATTAAAGAAAACTCTCTAAGCGACCACCTCCACAGATCAATCGATCGCTTTATTTGGGTCCCAAATGATCACCTATACAATACCATTGTAGCGATAAAAAAAAACCTCCCTAAACTGACCACCTCCCTATATGGGCCAATTAAGTTGGTCCCATTGTCGGTCGATTTAGGGAGGTTTTACTGTGTACACGTAAATACATATATATATATATATATACATATCCATATATATATATATATATATATATATATATCCATATATGCATATATATTATATATATACCCATATGGCTGGTATACGCTCGCTACACAGTGTCGTTAATATGCGTAAATAACTCACCTATGATACATCTATGTGTTTGATCTTTTAAAACAATAAATAAAATAAATTATAAACTATAAATTCCCCCCACATACCTGGCGTTCATCAGGCGGACCCCTGCTGAACTTCAAGGTGTTGTAATGCACAACTGACAACTTTTAATGTATAACCCCCACCCACCCACGATAGGATTGTTTTACGAACAGTTCGCCAATCATTATAAAGTCTTGAGAACTTTTTGTTGACCACATTCATTTTGAACCTCCACGTTTGGGTGACTTGCACTGTCTTATATTGGTCGTAATGCATGGTGGGCATAGTTCAGGGTTCATATTATTATTATTATTATTTTGTTGTTTTGTTTTGTGCATTGGTGCATTGGTGATCAAAGCCCCAGTCACACCTTACCGGACTGACTACCGGACACCACCGGACAAAGAATTGTCTAGTCCGGTGTCAAACTGTTGCAAAGGCCGCCGGGCTAAACGGACGCTAAACGGACGCTAAACGGACATTAACGAATAGTTAAACGGACGTCAAACGGACGGACCGGACACCAAACGGACACCAACCGGACAACAACCGGACACCAACCGGACACAAACCGTCCATCAACCGGACACCTACCGGACACCTACCGGACACCTACCGGACTGTTCACGGACGCGCCAAAAACCGACGGACCGAATCAACAGACTCTTCAGGATACAAAATGGACACCGAACGGATGAGTAACGGACAAAACGGATGGAATGGACTTAGACGGACACCAACCGTACACTTCAGTCCGGTGGTGTCCGGTTCAAGGTTAGTGCATGTTCAAAACTTGTACCGGGCACCGGCGGACACCACCGGACACGGCCAGACACGGTTGGATGGGTACCGGACATGTAACGGACATTGCCGTATTTCACCGGACAGTGTCCGGTTCATGTCCGGTACCCCAGTCCAGTAAGGGGTGACTGGGCCTTAAGAAAAACTCTCACCTCACGCACGACTAGCCGGGATGGCCAAATGAGTTGAACGTCTGTCTCCTGCTTTGGGAGATCGGAGGATCCAAACCCATGGGTTCATGGGTTCAAACCCTGGTCGAGTCAAACCAGAGACTTACAAATAAATTAATACTTGTCGCTTCCTAGCCTGGCGCTTGGCATCAATAGGAAAGGACAATGACTGGTTAGCACAGTGTCAGGATAATGTGATTGTGTGGGATATTGGATCATGATGCTGGCAACCTGGTCTGCCAGTGGTGACAGCACCATCAAGTCACTATGAGTGTGCACTATCACAAGTATTGACCTTTGATGTTGCTAGGATGTAAAGTAACAACATGGTGCCAGCGTCTCCTGGTGGGAGAGCACGTTAAAAGCACCACGAACGCGCACTGTCAATGCATGTCCTGGTATCACCTCAGATATTCCTAAACAAAATAAAACCCCTAATAAGCAACCTTAATACCGTAAAAACATGCGCAGGGTTTTCTTTTAATTGACCATCCATATTAGGCCAGCCACCTCAAGTACTTAAAATAATACGGCCCAGACGGGATGAGTTGAGCGTCCGCTCCTGTTTTGGGAGATCGGGGGATCCAAACCCATGGGTTCGTGGGTTCGAACCCCGGTCAAGTCCAATCATGACTTAAAGATTTATACTTGTCACTTCCTAGCGAGGCGCTCAGCATTATTAGGATAGGGTGAGGACTGGTTTGCTCAGTGTCAGGATAATGTGACTGAGTGGGATATCAGGTGGCCTGGTCTCCCATTGGGGCAGCACTATAAAGTCGCCATGTGTGCGCACTGTCACAAGTAGGTACCTGTCCTGATATGACCTAAGATGTTGCTAGGACGTAAACCAACAACAAACAAACAAACCAAATAATACGGTAAAATCACCGACTAAAATGTGTTGTCATTAAATATTATGTATGCACTCTATTTGCTATGGCATTAGATGTCTGCACAAATCTTTCTGCAATGTAACTGTTGCTCAGTGTAATAAGAGGGGTTTTCTTTAGGATTTTTTTTTTATAACCCAGGGTTACCGATAGGCAAGGCCGGCCTTAGGACCTACAGGACCTTGTTGGGAACATTTTGGCGGGGCCCCAAGGTTACCTGCCAAGGTCTGTTTTAGTGAAATGATTTACAAGACCAGAGATTATTCTAGCGTAAGGAGGGGTGGGGTTCGGGGGGGGGGGGGCCCTTAGGTGTGGGACCCAATTGGGAGCAATTGGCCCAATTGGCTTAAAGCCGGTGTAACGATTTCAATTGACCCCCTTTTCAAGTTCCCCCGGGGAATCTGAAAAGGTTTTTAATTTCCCCGGAGGGAAATTTAAAACTTTCAGGTTCCCGGGGGGGGGGGGGGATTAAAAACAGTTTTCATATTCCTCCCCCTATTTTCAAATTCCCCCCTCTGGGAATTTAAAATTGTTTAAAAAACGTTTTAAAATTCAGACCTATAATATTTTTCCCTTAGCCATCTTGGAGACTTTTTGTGTCATTTGGGGTGAAATATGTTTTGTTGTACTAGTAATAATTTCCATTATGCTATTCTCTGTCTATTATTATATTTATCATGAAAAATAACAAAAAATAACAACAAATAAAGAAAATTCCCCCAAAATGGGGGGAGGGAAACGATGGAGCGAACTTGAAAACTTTTTCAAATTCCCCTGGGATGAATTTGAAAACGTTTTCAAGTTCCCGGGGGGGGGGGGAACTTCAATCAGGGGGGAATTTGAAATCTTTACACCGGTCGTGCCTGTAGGTCATAGTAAAACACGAGCTAAATTAAGCCAACCCTCTTAGTGACACACATGTGGATAGTGTCGAACCCAGCATAGACAAAGTTCTGATTTAAAGTTGTATATATATTTTTGTTTGTTTTATTTAACGATGCCTCTAGAGCACATTGATTTCTATCATTGGCTATTGGACATCAAACATGGGTCATTCTGACACATTTCTTTAGAGGAAACCTGTGGCCGCCACATAGGCTACTCTTTCCGATAAGCACCCAGGGGTCTTTTATATACACTTTCCCACAGAGAGGACACCACATGCCACAGCCTTTGATGAACCAGTTTGGACCACTGAACCAGTTTGATGAACCAGTTTGGAATGTTGTATATAGTCCGATGGTTTGGAATTTCTGTGATCTTCTTAGATAATTATATTAGGTCGATCGGTATAATCTATCTTACTTTAGTTTGAAGTAACTTTGCCATAAGATGACTAATGTAGGAGATATCTGAAGTGTAAACATGCCAAATTAATTTTAACATGCTTGCCAATCTCTGACCCCATATCCTTTGGCAGTAACAAGTGCTATTAAATTGACTTAGTATGCCCATCTGTGTAGCATCAGATGCTTAAAAACTGTACCAGTATCTAAATTGGATATGCAGGTTCAGTTTTGAAAAGTTGATGCTTTTGTCGGACTATGCCACTTTAAGAAGAGAATATGACATGTCTTGCCGACGTGTTGCCGAAACTACCAATCAATCAATTAAGAAGAGCTGAATATGATTGTTTATTTTGTTGTACCAACTTGTGACAGTGCACACTCATGGTGACTATATAGTGGTTTGCTGCACTGGCAGACTGGGCCATGATATCCTACTCAGTTGCATTATCCTGATATCGAGAAGACGAAATCTTAACCGATCCCAGTAATAGAAAGTGCCAGGCGAAGTAGCGGCAAGTAGATTGGTTGGTTGTTGGAGTTTTACATCCTAGCAACAAATAACGTCATATCAGCTTGGGTACCCACTTGTGACAGTACACACTTATGGTGACTTTCTAGTGCTGCCCCACTGTGACGTCAAGCTGCTGGCACCATGATCCGATGTCCTTGGCATGTCCTATTAATGCCGAGCGACAAGCTAGGAAGTGACAAGTATCAATTTTTAAAGTCATTAGTTTGATTTGACTGGGAATCGAACTCCCGACCTCCACATGGGTAGCCTGCGCTTTACCGATTCAGCCACCGCGTCTGTTAGTGTTAGAGGAAAGTATACATTTTTTAAACTAATAAATTTGACTCAGTCAAGGCTTGAACACACAACCTCCGACAGGGAAAACTAGCCAGCGCTCTCACCCATTGGCCGTCCCGTTTGGTATGTATGTTTTATTTTTTTTTAAAAGGTGTTTAATTTAATATTTTGCAAAATACCTGCCGGTGGGTTGTTGTTAGTTAAACGCAACTTTACCCGCCACGCCGGTGGTGCATAAATCCAAGTCTATAATTGGCGATGCGGTTAGCAGGAATAAGACCTTATAAGTGATGACTTCCGCTCGGATGTACACCGGGGGAAAGGTCAAGGTCACGGCGAGGGTAATTGTTGTCTCCCGCATCTGATCCAGATTAATCAGCTCCCACAAGCCACCCGGTGGCTTCTGAGTTTAGAAGTCAGCCTACTGAGGACAACCGGTGAAACAGACGAAGGAAAGGGACAAAACCAATACGTCACTTCTCGGGGGAGAAAGTCAAGGTCACGGTGTGGGTACTTGTTGTTACCTCCATATCTGATCCAGATTAATCAGCTCTCACAAGCCACCTGGTGGCTTCTAAGGTTAGAAGTCAGCCTACTGAGAAACAACCGGTGAAACACGCGAAGGAAAGGGACAAAACCAATACGTCACTTCTCAGGGGGGAAAGTCAAGGTCACAGTGTGGGTAATTGTTGTTACCCCCGCATCTCATCCAGATTAATCAGCTCTCACAAGCCACCCGGTGGCTTCTGAGTTTGGAAATCAGCCTACTGAGGACAACCGACGAAACGCACGAAGGAAAGGGATGAAACAAATACATCACTTCCGAGACCGCAACCAATAGTCAGATCCCCGTCATAAGCCGTGTTCACACGGGCAATGTAAATCGATTTGTAGAAAGCGACTTGCCTAGTTC
Organism: Branchipolynoe longqiensis; assembly: GCA_030323885.1. Taxonomy (NCBI): domain Eukaryota; kingdom Metazoa; phylum Annelida; class Polychaeta; order Phyllodocida; family Polynoidae; genus Branchipolynoe; species Branchipolynoe longqiensis. The sequence goes on from CM059192.1 coordinate 48,739,626, forward strand.
GCCTCACATTTCTCGTGTGAACGGACGTCTGAGGCGGATTAGGGCTGAATCGATTCACATGATGCGGATACTGTAAACCACCTCTCGAGGTAGTTTACGTGAGGCGATTTCTGTGAGGCGGATTAAGGAAGTGACACGCATGCGCAGTCGAGACCTTAGTTTGTTGACTTTCCGGTCGATCAAAAGCGCATATTATATAATTTAATTAATGAAACCGCTATCTATGCACAGATATTTTTTTCATCATTTATTTTTAGGGTTTCACTGCCCAGCAGAAGTTTTGACCATTGCAAACCAATACGATTCAATCCATACATATCTAGGTCGAACCCACACTCTCTCGGTCGATGTCGACGAACCCAAACTGGCGCTGGTTAGTCTGGACTTGCTCATGCGCAGATATCCACTTCCGCCTTAAACTGATTCAAAGCACTGCCCGTGTGAACGCGAAACACTTTCGGACTAAATCGAATCATATGATTCGATTTGTCTGATTCGCTTCACATTTTGCCCATGTGAACACAGCTTTAATTGGCGCAACATTCAAAAGGGGCACATGGATGTGAATTATATGCGTATTTAAGGAATGGTGATGCGAGTGTAAGGGTTAAAGTAAATATATATAGTTTTGTGAGGAGAAAGGGTTAACCTGACAATATAGAGGGCGCCACCTACACCTCCATGGCTGTCAGTGTCATACCTAGGCGAGATAAGATAGGGGTGAAGCACATTGCATAACTGCACACTGCACCACTTCTAGACACACCTAAATATGCACGAATGGATACACTGGGGGGTACTACCTTCCTCATATGCAGGTATGCAGCTATGGAAGGTTAGACATATTTAAAGAAATTTGAAACATATGTTTTATAGCACTTCCTTCCATCGTGTTATATTCCAGTAGCATTTTATTCCGTCACTGAAAAGAAAATCTGAATACCACCTGAAAATCCCCAGCTAAGCCCCTGATATATATATATGGGTCGTTCTCAGAAACTGTGTACCACTTGAGGTAGTCTACTTGAAATGCATATTTCAAAGAAACCCATTATTAGAGTGTCAATATTTAGATTTCATCATTTAGCCCAATAATGTTGGAGATATTTTAGATCAAAAGTTAATGTTAATATTGTGTATTATGTATTTTATTGGGATGGAAGTAGCTAAATACATAAAAAATTACATCATTAATTTGTGACATTGTCAACAGTATTGAAAATAAAGTGTCACAAACTTAATGAAAACCTCTGAACAACAGCTCATTTCACTTCAAATGGTCATATACAATGTCTTCATTAAGTTGAAGACATTTATTTCTAAAAAAAAAAAGTTAAATTATGAAATAGTTAACCTTTTCTGGAGTCATTAACATCGTAACATTTCGTTTCCACTTGTAAGTACTATGAAACTCTGTATCAAACACTGAGTACAGATACAGTACAGGAACTATTTGTTATTTCCACTTTGACTGTTACCTTGCTAATATTTTTTTGCTTTTCTCTTTAATATTCACAAATAAGACAAAACCATAGCAATGAGGTTTCAAATTATTATTACTACTGTGTATAAAGCAAGTGGCATGTGAAATGTCCTAAAATTGTCAAGTTTTGTGTGGAAAATATTTGATTTTGAAGTCAGATTGGTTTCCATGCTATACTGCTATTTATTGGGCCTGAGCATCATTTGACCTACTTAAAAATGCCAGAATATGTTTATTTTCAATTATTCAGATGCAAAAAGACATACACATTGAGGAAACTTGTTTATAGGACTTTGGCAGCATTTTGATTTTGTGGTACTGATGTCACACTATTGGTACACAACTTCTGAGAACGACCCATATACATGCATACCGACAGACATATGCATGCTTAAATACATACATACATACATACATACAAGACTTAAATTCCAGAGACCAAACGAGATGTTCAAATGAGTTGAGCGTCCATCTCCAGTTTTGGTCGATCGTGGGATTAAAACCCACGGATTCTAACCCTGGTCGAGTCAAACCAATGACTTAAAGGGACCAGCTATAGCTCACTGGGACATTGCTAGTACTCCGACAAATGCTCTCCAAGCACAACTTTGTTTAGTTTTTATGTTTAAATGAACCAATTATGTGTGGTGAGAGTAGGGGACCAGGACCATGCTAGTCTGAACTGCAAAGGCAGTTTGTTGTCTCCAAAATGGCCGCCCCCATAGGCGGTGGCCATTTGCAATGGTAAAGCTGTGCCGTGATTGGCTGAAATTGTGCCGGCAACAGGCTCACACAGAAACAAGTGTTGCTGGTTCCCAGTATCGGCTGCAATATATTAGGCCCAAATCTATTCAAAGCTCTCATATTTAACAGAATTACATGCTCAAAAAGTCAAATTTGGTCAAATTAACCACAAACTCGGAGCGAGATTAACACCGCCGCCAAAATTTGGTTAAATTAAACCAAAAATCGATATGATATTAATGGCGCTCGCCGGCAACAGGCTCAGGGGGATCTGCTGAGCCTGTTACCGGCGAGCACCACTATTTCCCAATATCTAAGGGTGTAATCGATTAATCGACTCTGGTCACACGAGCCCCTTTTTGGCGCATGCGCACATCCTACAGACTCGGGTCAAATAATCGAATACGCTTCTCCGCGCTCGGGTGGACACTTTTTTTTTTTTTTTTTAATAATCGATAAAACTACAGCAAAATATGATTTAAAGTATTTCATGATGGCCTAGTTTATCTATATTTCCATTTCATTAATCTAAGTTATTCTTTAAAAAAAACATGTATGACTGGTACTGGTAGCTGTTATCCTGCAGGACGGTACCAGTGCAAATGTGATGTCATCGCTCGTAGCCAACCGCAGCTAGGAGGTGGGTTACTTGGGTCGGATCATTTTGCACACAGCACGTGTATTTGTCGACTCTACTCGCAGTGTTCGATTTGAAATTCTGACGACTTGGGTGACCCAAGTCGCTCGGGTCGTGTTAATCGATTACGGCCTAATATACAAATCGCCTCAGCCGCCGGCGCATTAGGCCACCATGTGGCACAAATCTGAACTATTTCCGAGTTTGTTTGTTTTCCACGCGGCGGATAGCTGGCGACTTTAAGCATTGATACTTGTCACTTCCTAGCCAGGCGCTCGGGCATTATTAGGATAGGGCATGGACTGGTTGGCTCAGTGTCAGGATAATGTAACTGAGTGGGATATCGGGGCACGGTGCTGATCCGGCGTGATCACATAGTGGGGCAGCACTATCAAAGTTGCCATGAGTGCACACTGTCACTAGTCGGTGCCTGTCCTGATATTACCTTAGATGTTGCCAGGACGTAAAACTCCAACAACCAACCAACAGGCCCCACCATCTAGCCGAGAGATTTCCAGACCCTCACATTCTACGTGAAGGGGCTGTCACACTATGACGTATCGCCTTAGCATTGGTGATTTTCGACCAACACATCGGAGTACGTCATCATACGTTACGTATACGTTGGGTACATTGTGGGTACGTCATCATATGTCATCTTACGTCGCCGTTCGTAGAGGCTCCAAAAAGATTGTGTGCATGTTCAAAATTTCTAATGTGTGTCGACATATGTCTCGTACATTGAATGTACACTATGTGTATGTTCGGCATATGTCAGCATATGTTGGGAGGATGTTAGGGATACGTTGGAATATGTTGTTGCACATTAGCCGTATGTTCAGCCAGGGGGAACGTGCAGTCTGTACTGCCAATGGATGCATCATGTACTCCTAACATACTTCGAACATATGCCTGCTGTATCTCCAGTATATTTAACATATACGCCATACTTCTAGCGATGGAGTTGTAATGTTGGTCAGCGTACCATGAGCGTATCCGAGCATTTTGCAAACGTTTTGCGAGACACATGAACGCTCTCATACACTAGCAATAGGTCAGAGATATGTTCTGCATACATAACGTACATTGTGTGTACGCCCATTTTGATCCCCCGCTGCTGAAAAGTTTGATGAATGCCGATGTACTGGCAAATTTGTTGAGCATGCGCTGACGCCGAACATCGTAGTGTCACACGGCCTTTAGGGACAATGACCCCTCCGAAACCACAGGTACTAAAAGGGCCCGCGATGTCGCGTCGAATCGCCGCCCAATTGTCTCGTAATTTCAACAGCGGTTGTGTAATAAAGCGTTGGGGCGCTCTTTGGTTTTTCACAATTTTAGTTCGTGTTTTTTCTCTCTCTATGAAGCTGGGGGTCTCTGGGTGCAAAATGCTGCAAACGTGACAGGGTTTGGTGAACGCTGTAGGTTTTTATTGTGGGGGGTTTTGTGTTTGTAACATACTATTGGCATTGGTTTATGGCTGAGTAAATGGGTGACTAAATGGTTGACTAAATGGTTGACTAAATGACTGACTATACGGTTGACTAATTGACTGACTACTTGGTTGACTAAATGATTTACTATATGCCTAACTATATGGTTGACTATATGGTTGACTATACGTTGACTAAATCGTTCACTAAATCGTTGACTTTATAGTCTAATCTATGGGTGACTATGGTTTGTTTGTTGATTGTTGGGGTTTTACATCATGGCAACATCTAAGATCATATCAAGATTGGGTTGACTATGGTTGACTACATGCAGAGAGCGTGTATATAAACAGTTTATATACACGCTCTCTGCTACATGGTAGACTACCAGGTTAACTTTATGATTGACTCAATGGTTGACTTGACTGTTGATCATGGCTGATTCAATGGTTAGTTATCTGATTGGCTATATGTTTGACTATATATGTTGATGGAGTGACGGCAGGCACAGCAGACGACATCTACTGACTACACACAACATGCATTAAATGTGCATGCATACCAAACTACAACACTACAGCAAAGAACATCTAGTGACTACACGCAGCAGACATCACATGCCAAACTAGCAGCATGCACAGCAGATGACATCTAGTGACTACACACAGCATACAGTAAACATACACTCATGCCCACCAAGCTAGCAACATACACATCAGACGACATCTAGTGATTACACACGTCATACATTAAACATACACACATGTCCACCAAGCTAGCAACACCCACATCAGACGACATCTAGTGGCTACACACAACATGCATTAAATGCACATGCATACCAAACTAGCAGCAAACCAACAACATACAACATGTAGTGAATACACGCAGAATACATTAAACAGACACGCATGTCCACCAAGCTAGCAGCATACACAGCAGACGACATCTAGTGACTACACACAGCAGACATTAAAACTAACATTAGTAACAACGTCGCCCTTTCATGGCGCCTGCTCCGTCGGTCGCCGCACGTCGGATGTCACGTGACGTCACGTGGCTTTTGACTGATGGGTGTCGCGGTGCCGTGGTTGGTGCTGGGCGGGTCCGTGCATCCACCCCTTCTAACCACATGATAAGCACCCAGGATACCGCTGATACCCCCATCACACCAAACTAGTTCTCAGTACGTTCTTGAAAATGTTGCTGAATGATGAATGAGCTCAAACTGTGTGTGAACGGAATGGATGTAGGAGCACCTTTTTACAATCTGTTTATGAATGGATTGGAGGGCTAGAATGGATTGGTGCTTCAGAACTTTGAGCATGCCCAAAATTGTCTTGCTGCCACGTTCTACCTCGACCACAGCCTGTTTTAGAACAGGGTCGGACGGCTTGAGAACTACTTTGGTGTGATGGGGGTGTAAGTGCGCTGACTGACACCAGTTCCACCATTCCAATCCAAGCTATGCCCACTACAGTAAAACCTCTCTAAATCGACCGTCCATGGGACTGACTTTAAATGGTCCATTTAGGGAAGTGGTCGGTTTAGGGAGGTTTAAACAAAAATTGTTACAATTGTATTGTATGGGCGATCGTTTGGGACCCAAATAAAGCGTTCAATATAGGGGAGGTGGTCGGTTAGAGAGGTTTTACTGTATATATGCCCAGACTAGCCAAGCAGAAGAGGCAGAATAGGCCTAATGTCTAGTACACACCTCCCGTATAGGATTCGCGCACTAAAACTCGCGACTCTACCCGACCAGCTTAAAACTGAAAACGGGCCGATTCATTTTTCGAATCGCGAATCGCAATCGTAAACGGCCGCTTTTATCACTAAAAACTGGGTTTTTATGCGCGAATCGCAATCGCTAGGTGTGCGCGGGGAGCGCACACCAAGCGATTTTTGTGGGCGAAACGGGCAGTTTTCGATCGTATACGGGAGGTGTGCGCACACAAACGGTAGGTGTGTACCGGACATAAAGTAGCACCATCTCTACTAATGTCAAAACTATCGTTCACTCCCTTTTCTTCTTTTTTTTCCTCCATCTATTTGTCAAATTTCTTTATTTTTACATTCACTCATTGACAGTTGCACACTCCCATGGTTTTGAATTTCTTATTAAAATAATAAGCTCCCCTCCTCTGCCCACTACCACCACCACACTCTCCACCTCCACCACAATACTCACTATTTGACCAGACGGATGACCAAATGAGTTGAGTGTCCGTCTCCCCTTTTGGTAGATCATGGGATGCGAACCCACAGATTCAAACCCTGGTCGAGTCAAACCAATGACTTGCAAAATTGTTACTTGTCACTTCCTAGCCAGGCACTCAGCATTAATAGGATAGGGCAAGGACAGGTTAGCTCAGTGTCAGGATAATGTGACTGAGTTTGAAAACAGATCATGGTGCTGGCAGCCTGATTTCCCATTGGGCCAGCACTATAAAGTTACCATGAGTGCACATTGTCACATGTCAGTACCCATCCTAATATGACCTGAGATGTTGCCAGGATGTTAAACTCCAACAACCAACCAACCTATTATGGTCGGTATAGATGGTGTTGCGATGCTCCCCTCCTCTGCCCACCATCACCACAATCTCGAACCTCCGCTGCCGTACTCACAACCAGTACCAGCGCCACAGCCACCACCACCACTACCACTACCACACCCACCACCACCACTACCACACCCACCACCACCACCACCACCACCACACCCACCACCACCACATTCACTACTACCACCACACCCACCACCACAACCACACTTACTACCACCACCACCCTCACCACCACCACCACCACCCTCACCACCACCACCACCACCAAAACCACACCCACCATCACCACCACTACCACACCCACCACCACATTCACTACTACCACCACACCCACCACCACTACCACACCAACCACCACCACCACCACTACCATGCCAACCATCACTACTACCACACCCACCACCACCACACCCACCACCACCACACTCACTACCACCACCACACTCACTACCACCACCACACTCACTACTACCACCACACCCACCACCACTACCACACCAACCATCACCACCACTACCAGGCCAACCGTCACTACTACCACACCCACCACCACCACACCCACCACCACCACCACACTCACTACCACCACCATACTCACTACCAGCACCACCCTCACTACCACCACCACACCTACCACCAACACACTCACTACCACCATCACCAGCAATACCACACCCACCACCACCACCACACCCACCACCACCACCAGCACCACCACACCCACCACCAGAACCACACTGACGACCACCCCCACCCCACCACCAAAACCACATTCACCACCACCACCACCACCACCATCACCACCACACTCTCCACCACCACCACCCACCCCTGCACTCTGCCCTCCCACAAAAAGTCCAGCCAGTCAGTCGGACACCGACCAGCGGGAACCAGAGGAGAAATTACCAGCCACCATTACGGATAGACAATGATTTAAGCCTAGAAGGTTCTCCATACAGGATCCAACTGCGCTTCGGGACACAGTGGACCGTAGATCCACCTAGAACCCATTGACAGCAGCGGTCAGTGTGTGTGTGTGTGTTTGTGTGTGTGTGTTCTATATCCATTTTTTGGGGTACATTAGTTGTTTAAGCAGGGGAAATTTCAGTCGCAGATGACTGGTCTTCCTCATTCCACTGCTCCTTGCCCTATCCTAGTAATGCCAAGCGTCTGGCTAGGAAGTGACAAGTATCAATTTTTAAGTCATTGGATTGACTCGACCAGGATTCGATCCCACGATCTACCAGCACGGTGGAAATGGTGGAAAATACAAGTCTCCTAAATACAGCACAGCAATCTCGTCGGAATCACACCATAGTCACGCTTTAGCCCGTGAAACACGAACTCTGATTGTCTGTCTGTCCGTTTGGCCTATCTATTTGTTCGTCAAGACATCTGTTTGTGATCTGTCTGACAATCTATCTGTCTATCCTGTTTGTTCTGTCTATCTGTTGGTCAAGCTGTCAGTTTGTGGTCCGTCAGTATGTACTCTGTCTGTCTGTCCATAATATATATATATATATATATATATATGATATGTGTGTGTGTGTGTTCTGTCTATCTGTTCGCCAAGCCGTCAGTTTGTGGTATGTATGTGTCTGCGTATGTCTGGATAGCTAGCAAGCTAGCTAGCTAGCTAGCTGTTTGTCAGTTTGTGGTATGTATGTTCATCTGTCCGTCCTGGCTATCTGCTAAGCTGTCAGTTTGTGGTCTATCTATCCGTCCAACCCATCTGTCCATCAAGTCATTAGTTTGTGGTTTGTAACTCTGTATGTCTGTCTGATGCGTGCGTCTTTCTGTCTATCTGTCCTCTCTAACTGTCCATCAAACCATCAGTTTGTGATATCTGTCTGTCCTGTCTGTCTTGTCTATCAAACCGTCAGCTACAAGCTGGTCCCCAGGCCCTGCCGCGGGCTTGACGCGGGGCCCCCCTTGGGCACACCGTGTTTGATATAAGTTCGGGGAGGCACCACAGCGGGAGTACCTAGTTGACCTAATTAGATACACAGGCCAGCGACCGCCGCCGCCCGCCTCCGCCCGCCGCCGCCCGCATGGGGGCGCCACCAGCAGGCGGCCGGCCCGCCGACCGACTCGACTCAGCGGCGGTGCCCGGCCCGGCACGCCGTGTGGCTCGGTGCGGTGTGGTGCGCTCTACACAGGAGAAGAGAGGCGAGAGAGAAGCAGGCAGGGAGTTGGGGGGGGGGGGGGAGGGGGAGTAAGGCAGAGAGGGAGGGGGACCACATTGTGGTGCCTGCCACCACACGCCATGGAGGAGGTGGTAGCTGTGGCGGTGGTGGCGGCTGCGGCGGCGGGGGCGGGGCCGCGGGGGCGGCGGGGGTGGTGGTGGTGGTGGCGGCGGTACAAGCCCGCCCTGCCACATGGACGCCATTACAACGAGTGGTGGCAAACTACAGGCTGACTCATAGTCACACAGACCCGGCCGACCACAGTGGTGGTGGGTGGTGTGGTACCAGCAGAGCAGACATAGCTAGGAGCCAGTGGAGACTGGGTAGGAGAGAGAGAGAGGGGCAGCGGGAGGGGGGAGGGGCATGTGGAACTGGAACTAAAACTAGAACCAGAACTTGAACCAGAACCAAGCACTAGGGGACGACGAAGAGATTTGAAGTGCTTCGACTCAAGTGAACCAGGAGGATGTATATCTGCATTAAAAAGTTTCGGTGATGTTGGATCACGGCCGAGACTCAGGCTGGTTGTAGTTTGCGACGACCAAGTTGTTTGGAGCGGTGGGTGCAGCAACGTAGAGCTGGACCAGCCGGAGTTATTCAGAACTACTGTGTGTGACTTTGCAGCAACTCGATCAAATGGAAGAAGTAAGTGCCAGCTCCGTCACTGTCGGCCTCTGTTGTCAGTGTAAGATGTTCTACTTCTATTGATTTGATACGAGGGTGGATTGTCATTACTGTCAATACAGCTAATACTCCCACTCTCTCTATATTATATATATATTATTATAATATATATATATAGTAATTATAGTAATATTTCTCGTTAGATGTATACTCTCTGGTATTAATCTTATATTTATTATATATAACTGCTATATAAATAGGTAAATATTTTATGTAAGATATATATATAACTATGTACATACTAGTATATATAAATAGTATTTGTAAATAGGAATTTATATATAATTATAAATATGCATTTATTGATATTATGTTTATATATTAATACATATATAATGGATACCTCTCTGCCGATTACGCTCATTAGGCCTATTCAAAATAAGCAGCCTATTTTAGCCACACAGAAGTGATTTCTGCCGTGACGAAAGTCGACGTAGAAAGCTATAGTTAGATTCTATTCAGTAACTTTGAACTGTGTTGACTTTTGGGCTGGCTCCCCTCTCCCCGCCCCTCCCCCCCTCCCATCCCTCCCTCCCCCCTCCCACTGCCCTTTTAGTTTTAGTTATGCACTGTGACTGGATCCTAGTTACACACGGCACGTCGGTTATGAATAAAGTTGCATAGTCATGGCTTTGAGTTTCTGTCATTTTCTGAGATAAATACATTAAATTGATCTTTATAAGTTACTTTACTTTAGGTTGAAGTAACTTTTAGTTTAAATGGCTAACTTTGGAGATATTTGAAGTGACAACATGCCACATTAATGTTGTCAAGCACACCAACAGTCAACACTCTGACACCATACTCCATAGGCTATGCCATAGGGTTATGCAGTAACATGTTCTATTAAATTGACTCCCTATGCCCTTCGATGTGAGAACAAATGCTTAATAACTTTACCAGTATCTAAGATAAATATGTAGAATCAAATCTAGGTAAGTGTTTTGGTTTTGAAAATGTGATGCTTCATCAGACTATGCCACTTTAACCAGTGGTGTTGGAGTTTGGTCAATTGTACACGCCCCTGTCGGCCTAATGCATCATTGCATGCATGCAGGGCTTTAACCAAAGCGATGGGCGCCGTTTATAGGGTCTGAGTTGTGCATAGCGTCCAAATATCTGCTTTGACTTTACAGTCAATCTCTTTTCTCTCTTCTCCTTTCTCAACTGTTGTCTCTCTTCTTTCTCTCCAATCTCTCTGTTTTCTCTCCCATCTGTCTTCTTTCTCTCCCGTCTCTTTTCTTTCTTTCCCGTCTTTTTTCTTCCTTCTCTCCATTCTTTCTCTCCTCTGCTCTCTTCTCCTCTGCTTGACCAGACGGGATGGGCAAATGAGTTGAGCTTCCGTCTCCGGCTTTGCTATATCGTGGGGTTGGAACCCTGGTCAAAGTCAAACTAATGACTAAAACAAATTATACTTGTCGCTTCCGAGCCATGCGCTCAGCATCATTAGGATAGGGCAAGGACTGGTTGGCTCAGCATCAGGATAATGTGATTGAGTGGGATATCAGGTCATGGTGCTGGCGGCCTGGTCTCCGTGAATATGGCCTATGCCGCCGACACCTCGTAAAGCAAACACCAATCAATCAATCAATCAACCCAGTGGGGCAGCACTAGAAAGCCACCATGGGTGCACACTGTCACAAATCGGTACCGTCCTGATATGACCTTAGATGTTGCCAGGACGTAAAACTCCCAAAAACCAACCAATTTTAACTGGGGTTATCGACTCGCCGGTGCCGTTGTGTTGGTACGTCGGTTTGGCGGAGGCCTAGTATTAGTGGTGGTGATGGGTGGGTGGTGGTGGTATGGGGGGGGGGCGGGGTTTGCATTGTAACTATATCTGCAGCCGTCCACCGCGCTGCCACGCCCCCTGTCGGCTTGCCGGATGGTCGGTCCTTCGGGGCCTACATGGGTACCCCATAGAGCGTCCGGCGCCACGTCCGATAAACGCTAGAGGCCTCGGTTTCTCTCTCTCCCCCCACCCCCCACCCCCACCCCACCCCCGCCCCTCTCACCGCTGACATTAAATCATGACTACCCCCCCCCCCCCCACGCTACCCAACACATACATTTCCACACCAGCTTTACTCACACACACACACTCCTCGAGACATATGCCTTCATCACACACCCATACACACTTTCCTTCCATTCACAGTCCTAGGTGCAGGATCCCGTCTATATCACACACACACACATTCCCCTCCTACACTGACACGTACAGTCCCCTCCTACACTCACACATACAGTCCCCCTCCTACACCCATACATACTCACACAGTTGTCCTCGTCTACACGCACACATACACTCCCCTCCTACACCCGCACATACTCACACATATAGTCCCCTCCTACACTCACACATACAGTCCCCTCCTACACACACACTCACACATACATACACATACAGCCATTCCTACACCCACACATACTCACACAGTAGTCCTCGCCTACACACACACATACACTCCCCTCCTACACCCGCACATACTCACACATATAGTCCCCTCCTACACTCACACATACAGTCCCCTCCTACACACACGCTCACACATACTCACACATATAGTCCGCTCCTACAACCACACATACTCACACTTACAGTCCCTCCTACACTCAAACATAGTCTGTTCCTGCACTCACACACAGTCCCCTCCTACACCCACACACACTCACACATACAGTCCCCTCCTACACCCACACACACTCACACATACAGTCCCCTCCTACACCCACACATACTCACAGATATATTCCGCTCCTACACCCACACACACTCACACATACAGTCCGCTCCTAAACCTACACATACTCCACATACAGTCCGCTCCTACACCAACACACACTCACACATACAGTCCGCTCCTACACCTACACATACTCACACATACAGTCCGCTCCTACATCTACACATACTCACACATACAGTCCCCTCCTACACCCACACATACTCACACATACAGTCCCCTCCTACACCCAAACATACTCACACATACAGTCCCCTCCTACACCCACACATACTCACACATACAGTCCCCTCCTACACCCAAACATACTCACACATACAGTCCGCTCCTACACCTACACATACTCACACATACAGTCTGCTCCTACATCTACACATACTCACACATACAGTCCCCTCCTACACCCACACACACTCACACATACAGTCCCCTCCTACACCCACACATACTCACACATACAGTCCGCTCCTACACCCACACACACTCACACATACAGTCCGCTCCTACACCTACACATACTCACACATACAGTCCGCTCCTACACCCACACACACTCACACATACAGTCCCCTCCTACACCCACACATACTCACACATACAGTCCCTCCTACACTCACAACACACTCACACATACAGTCCCCTCCTACACCCACACACACTCACACATACAGTCCCCTCCTACACCCACACATACTCACACATACAGTCCCCTCCTACACCCACACATACTCACACATACAGTCCCCTCCTACACCCACACATACTCACACATACAGTCCCCTCCTACACCCACACATACTCACACATACAGTCCGCTCCTACACCAACACACACTCACACATACAGTCCGCTCCTACATCCACACACTCACACATACAGTCCGCTCCTACACCCACACACACTCACACATACAGTCCCGCCTACACCACACATACTCACACATACAGTCCGCTCCTACATCTACACATACTCACACATACAGTCCCCTCCTACACCCACACATACTCACACATACAGTCCCCTCCTACACCCACACATACTCACACATACAGTCCGCTCCTACACCTACACATACTCACACATACAGTCTGCTCCTACATCTACACATACTCACACATACAGTCCCCTCCTACACCCACACATACTCACACATACAGTCCCCTCCTACACCCACACACACTCACACATACAGTCCCCTCCTACACCCACACATACTCACACATACAGTCCGCTCCTACACCCACACACACTCACACATACAGTCCCCTCCTACACTCACACATACAGTCCCCTCCTACACCCACACACACTCACACATACAGTCCCCTCCTACACCCACACATACTCACACATGATACAGTCCCCTCCTACACCCACACACACTCACACATACAATCCCCTCCTACACCCACACATACTCACACATACAGTCCCCTCCTACACCCACACATACACACACATACAATCCCCTCCTACACCTACACATACTCACACATACAGTCCGCTCCTACACCCACACACACTCAGACATACAGTCCCCTCCTACACCCACAGACACTCACACATATTCCGCTCCTACACCTACACATACTCACACATACAGTCCGCTCCTACACTCTCACATACTCACACACACAGTCCCCCCTACACTCACACATACAGTTCCCCCTACACTCACACATACATTCCCCCCCTACACTCACATGTAGTCCCCTCCTACACTCACATGTACAGTCCCCTCCTACACCCACACACACTCACACATACAGTCCCCTCCTACACCCACACACACTCACACATACAGTCCCCTCCTACACCCACACACACTCACACATACAGTCCGCTCCTACACCCACACACACTCACACATACAGTCCCCTCCTACACTCACACATACTCACACATACAGTCCCCTCCTACACTCACACACACTCACACATACAGTCCCCTCCTACACCCACACACACTCACACATACAGTCCCCTCCTTCACTCACACATACTCACACATACAGTCCCCTCCTACACACACTCACACATACAGTCCGCTCCTACACCCACACACACTCACACATACAGTCCCCTCCTTCACTCACACATACAGTCCCCTCCTACACCATAACATACTCACACATACAGTCCGCTCCTACACCTACACATACTCACACATACAGTCCTCTCCTACACCCACACATACTCACACATACAGTACCCTCCTACACCCAAACATACTCACACATACAGTCCCCTCCTTCACTCACACATACAGTCCCCTCCTACACCATAACATACTCACACATACAGTCCGCTCCTACACCGACACATACTCACACATATAGTCTGCTCCTACACCCACTCACACATACTCACGCGTACAGTCCCCTCCTACACCCACAGATACTCACACATACTCACACATACTCACACATCCAGTCCCCTCCTACACGCTCACACACATTCCTCTGACACTCACACATCCCGTGTGGAAGGTCGGGAGTTCGAATCCCAACTGAGTCAAATCAATGACTTATGAAATTTATACTTGTCGCTGCCTAGGCTGGCGCTTGACATTGCTAGGATAGGACAAAGATTGGTTTGCACAGTTTCAGGATAATGGGTCATGGTGTTGGCAGCCTGGCCCAGTTGGGCAACACTATAAATTTACCATGAGTGCGCACTGTCACAAGTCGGTACCCATCCTGATATGACCTTGGGCTTAAATGTTGCCATGATGTAAATCAACAGCAAAACATAAACAAATACTCTCACACACACACACACTCAAACGTACATTACCCGCTACACGCACAAACATGCACACATACATTTTCCATCTACACACACACACACACACACACTCGCACACACACTCACACATACACATACATTCCCCTTCGACACCTACACACGCTCACCCACATTCCCCTCCTAGACACACACTTACCCACAACCCACACATATTTCCATGGAACGGTTTACTAATGACTCGCCGATAATATTTTAAGTTTCTAAAAGCATAATTTAAAAAAAGAACACTTATCTAGATTTGAACCCACACATGCAACTTAGATACTGGTGCACATATTAAGTATTTGGTATACTAAATCAATTTAATAGAACCACACATGCAACTTAGATACTGATGCACATATTAATTATTTGGTATACTAAATCAATTTAATAGAACCAATACTGAAGCATATCGCGTCAGTTTTTACAAGTACAGTAAAACCTCTCTAAATCGACCGACCTTGGGACGGACTTTAAGTGGTCAATTTAGGGAGGTGGTCGGTTTAGGGAGTTAGAATATGGTTAAAATGGTATTGTTGGGACTCAAATAAAAGCGATCGATATATGGGGAGTGGTCGATCTGTGGAGGTGGTCGATCAGGGAGGTTTTACTGTATATCAAAATTAATTTAAGTTTACAATTCAAATATCTTCCGAGATTGTTATTTTAAAGTCAATGTTACTTTCAAACCAAAGTTAGGTAAAATATAACCATCAACCTAATATATGTACCACTGAAAATGACAAAACTCAAAACCATTGGACTATGCACATTTAAGGGTGTCGAGCGGTAGTAACAAAGCAACTAATAATAAAATACCAGACGGGATGGCTGAATGAGTTAGAGCGTCCGTCTCCCGTGTTTGTATGTCGTGGGTTCAAACCCGGTTGAGTCAAACCAATGACTATTTATACTTGTTGCTTCCTAGCCTGGCGCTCGGCATTATTAGGATAGGGCAAGGACTGGTTGGCTCAGTGTCAGGATAATGTGACTGAGTGGGATATCAGGTCATGGTGCTGGCAGCCTGGTCTTCCAGTGGGGCAGCACTATAAAGTCACCATGAGTGCGCACTGTCACAAGTCAGGACCTGTCCTGATATGACCTTAGATGTTGCTAGGACGTCAAACAACAAACAAACAATACAAATGATAACGTTAACATCATTCAGTCTGCAAGTGTTTCAAGAATGTGTTCCCCTGCAATACATTTTTTTTTAAAGAGAAACAAAAATTTCGCAACTGATTGCGCGAACATATATTTGGTCGATGGACTACTATTACACTGCAACTACTTCGCGAATGGTTTCCGCTGTAATAATTTTTTTTAAGAGGAACAAAATAAGTTGTTGAAGGGAAATTTTACACCTGATTGCGCAAACATTTATTTGGTCGCTGGATTACTAGTACAGTGGGGTTGAGGCTACGGGTCAGCACACATCGCACACACACATACACCCCCATCATGTCGTTATTGGGGTAAGTGCCGGCATTATTATTATATTAAGTGCATTTTTTACTTCCTGTCCTATATTGGCAGAGGCTATTTGCTAACCATTATTCTGTTGTCGCCCAGCCCCCTCCCTCCCTCCACACACACACTGGTACAGTGATAGAGGCGAGGGACCAGACGGGATGGCCGAATGAGTTAGAGCGCCCGTCTCCCGTGTTGGTAGATCGTGGGTTCGAACCCTGGTCGAGTCAAACCGATGACTTAAAAATTGATACTTGTTGCTTCCTAGCCTGGCGCTCGGCATTATTAGGATAGGGCAAGGACTGGTTGGCTCAGTATCAGGATAATGTGACTGAGTGGGATATCAGGTCATGGTGCTGGTGGCCTGGTCTTCCAGTGGGGCACCACTATAAAGTCGCCATGAGTGTGCACTGTCACAAGTCGGTACCAATACTGATATGACCTTAGATGGTTCTAGGACGTAAAACAACAAACAAACAAAGAGATAGAGGCGTGCTGATGCAAACTTGCCGAGGCAGGGCTCTCACCACGGAGATCTTAGTTTATTTGTTGGGAGTTTTATGTCCTGGCAACATCTGAGGTCATATTTGGATACTGACTTGTGACTATGCGCACTCATGGCGAGTTTTTGAGTGTTGCCTCACTGGGAGACTAGGACGGGTATTGACTTGTGATTGTGTGCACTCATGGAATCTTTATAGTGCTGCCTCACTGGGAGACCAGGCTTCTGGCACCATGACCTGTTATCCCACTTAGTCACATTATCCTGATACTGAGCTAACCGGTTCTTTCCCTGTCCTAGTAATGCTGAGCACCAGGCCAGGAATCGACAATTATTAATTGTATACGTCATTGGTTTGACACGACCGGGAATCGATCTCCCGACCTTCCGCACGGAGAGCCTGCGCTCTATCAATTAGGTCACCGCGTCCGGTCTCACCACGGAGATGGCAGTCGACATAGCCTGTCAAGAGTTAAACTGATCTCGATTCTCTTGATTCTACCTAATGTGATTGAATTTATTAAGGGGGGTCATCTCAAAGTTTTCCACATTTTCAAGGTGGTTCAAAGTAGTACACACACTGACACAGTAACTTTTTTTCCCCACTTGCCCAATTGGCCAAGTGACTCAATTTTGTTACTTGACCGAGTGGCAAAACTACTTGCGCAAGCCCAAATAAGCCAAGTGAAATTGAAATCTGCTATTACAGATCAGAAAAAAATAACCCCTTGCCCATTTGGGTAGGTCACCGAGAACTTCACCTGTCCGACCGAGTAAACCAGGTGTAACAGGCAACCGGGCAGTCCTTATTGTCCTACCCTCAATTCATATAAACATTTTCCTACACACCCCGACATGGTGGAATGAGTTGAGCTTCACCTCCCGTAATAGTACGTCATGAGTCAAACCAATGACATACACAAATTAAATTATTCTTGATACTTCCTAGCCTGGCATTTAGCATTCCTAGGATAGGGCAATGAACAGGGGAATGAGGAAGACCAATTGTCCATGACTGAACATTCCCCTGCTTAATCAACTAATGTACCAAAAAGAAAGAAAAATATAAGCATTGTCCAAAGATTTCAACGTTTTATTAAAGAGAAGAGTTGTACTTCACTGGCTCCCCAGCCCACCCCAATTGTATGCTTTATACAACCGTGAAAATTTTGAAAACTTTGGATGAGCCCCCCCCCCCCCCCCCCCCCGTCTCCCAACCCACCTCCTGGCGTGAGCTATGCTGATTGGCTGATAATTACCAACATGCATTTGGATAGTGAGGTCATATGTAATATTTGCATAAAAGGATTTATACTACATAAATTAGAGTATGTTTGATTTATTACATTGAATATTACCAGCCGTGGTGGCTGAATCGGTAGAGCGCGTGCCTCACGTCCAGGAGATCGGGAGTTCGGTTCCCGGTTGAGTCAAACCAGTGACTTATAAAATTGATACTTGACACTTCCTAGCCTGGCTCTTGGTATTAATAGGATAGGACAAGGACTGGTTAGCTCAGTCTGAGGATAATGTGACTGAGTGGGATATCGGGTCATGGTGCCTGATTTCAGTGAGGCAGCACTATAGTCACCATGAGTGTGTACTGTCACAAGTCGGTACCCATCCTGATATGACCTTTTTTTTTTTTTTTTGGTACATTAGTTGTTTAAACAGGGGAAATTTCAGTCGCAGGCGATTGGTCTTCCTCATTCCACTGCTCCTTTCCCTATCCTAATAATGCCGAGCGCCTGGCTTGGAAGCAACAAGTATAAATTTTTAAATCATTGGTTTGACTCGACCAGGATTCGACCCCACGATCTACCACACGGGAGACGGATGCTCTAACTCATTTGGCCATCCCGTCACCTTAGATCTTGCAAGAACATAAAACTCCAAAAACCAACCACCATTGAATATTACTGTCAGAAGGACCGGTAGGTGGCAGCACGCTATCATGGGCCATTCCACCCTTTGTAGCGGACAACCCCCAATCAAGTGTCCGTGCTAGCTGGCTGTGCGGTGGGTAGGTGACTCTATTCTGCTCTGGTTCATCAAAGGCGGTCAGACGGGATGGCCGAATGAGTTACAGCGTCCGTCTCCCGTGTTGGTAGATCGTGGGGTCGTGGGTTCGGACCCGGGTCGAGTCAAACCAATGACTTAAAAATTTATACTTGTCGCTTCCTAGCCTGGGTTGGTTGTTGGAGTTTTACGTCCTGGCAACATCTAAGGCCATATCAGGACGGGGATAAGGCAGGGTTGTCAAATATATAAGTTTCTAGTAAAGTCTATTACTATTAGCAGACTACAATAGACGGAACGGAACCCCAGCTGGGGTTCTCTGTGTTTAGCTGTTCCGCCTTTCACTTCAGACACCCTTCTTGGTCTCCAAACATCGCACACCAAGTAACAACAACCAGCCACCCACCCACACACCCTCCAAAAAAGAGAAAATGGGAAAAAATGTTAAGGTGGGGGAAAAGGGGGAGAAGAACAGGAGTTCAATGAGGTGGTTCTAAGCAAGACAAGTGATCTGTTGATATAGCTGAGCGCGGCCCGAGTGTTTCAGATAAGGCTGCTGGAGGAATGTGGACAATGCGCATTGTATTGCGGGGTCGGTCTGTGTGGGACGCCGGGCAACTAACAATCCTGCCATGTAGGTGGCGCTGCTGGGCGCCGGAACGCTTCGAAGACACGGGCTATGGGTTGGTTGGTTGTTGGAGCTTTACGTCCTGGCAACATGTACGGTTATATCTTGGTGGGTACCGGTTTGTGACAGTGCACACTCATGGTGACTTTATAATTGTAGTGCTGCCCCACTTGGAAATCAAGCTGTCGGTATCGTGACCCGATATCCCATTCAGTCACATTATCCTGACACTGAGCTAACCAATCCTTGCCCTGTCCTATTCATGCCGAGCACCAAGCTAGGAGGCGGCAAGTATCAATTCTGGAAGTCATTGGTTTTACTTGAATGGGAATTGATGCTCCCGCACGGGAGGCCTGCGCTGTACCGGTTGGACCACCGCGTCCGGTCGCACTATGGGTGTGCCGAGGTAAAGTTACACAGTACAGTCATATTGACTTTGTAGCGCGCTTCTAATTTAAATTTATACGGTTGGGTGATTAAAAAAGAAAATTGTAATCATCTTGTGCGAGTGAGGATTGCAGCGTTCGTTAGGGACGGGGGGGGGGGGTGCAATGGCGGCCCCACCAGCGGTCAAGTGAGACCACAGGAGGCAGAATATGGAATAATCGGTGTGATATAATATACTGAAATAATTCCCACCCGCGCCTTTATACTTGCATAATACGCTATCCATCGCATATATATATATGGGTCACTCTCCTGAAAACTGACCAGAAGTGTCACATGGAGAGTTAAGATCTAATATTTGAATTTGTAATATTTTTTGGTTGCAAATGAAAGTGGAAATCTCCCCTTTACATCTTAGGTGTAAAATATAAATTGATGAGATAAAGAAGAAAGGTGTAGTCCGTGATTAAGCTATTTCATATGGCAGTAGAACATGTGTTGCTCAGACGGAGCACATGTTTATGACACCACACAGTCTGCTTAATAAAAATCTAAGCAGAATTATATAATTTTATATGGAGAAGCATATAAATCATTGCATAATATACAGAAATATGTAGTGCTTATATTGATATATAAAAAAAAGAAGTAATTCCCAGCCATGCTTTATTCACTGAATAATTAGTGTACACTATTTGTGTGGCATCCAGACACCACTGGTTCCATCTGTGACGGAACTTTGTAGTGTTATTTCTTAAGACATCAAATAATATATTTTTTGATTTGGGAACTGTTTTCTTTGATATATCAATGCAATACAAGATGTTAGTTTTCTATTGATAAGTCTGAATAGACTTGTTTTCACCATTAGACAGTTTGTCGATAGAAAGCCCAAGCCTACACTTTTACCGGCCCAAGGGATTTTTAACCTCCCACACCACATAGACATGGTATGAGAGCAACTGGCCTTTGATGACACAGTAAGTTATACAGAGTGGTGGAAATCCAAATTGGCAGAGGTGGGGGCACAGCGAATCGAACCACTGACCTTCACATTAGGAGTCCGACCTAGAAAAAGGTCAGACACTCTAACCACTCTGCCACAGAGAACGGAGATCCAACCATGTCCCATATGTCATGTTACAAATGGCTGACTGTGAAATGGGTTTTATTTTGGGTACAAAAACACTTCATAACTAAAGAGACCAAAGTTGCACGTGGTGTATTTTATTTCTCATATTTCTTACATCAAATCTGAACATGAATATGAAAGGTATAAGGACAAAAATAAGTAGGACGTATTTTATTGATGTTTTAAATATATTTTGTTCTTAAAGGGGAAACAATGTTTAAAGAAAATTCCTGAACCGTGCAATACCACAAAGCTGATATTCACAACATGTGAACTACTCTTTATTTATCGAACTGGAATTGTATGAGGTTACTTTTACAACTGATAGTTACAACATATATAATATTGTTATTATCGGAAAAGATTTGCATGTAGTTACAGTGGGTTCGAACCCTGATTGAGTCAAGCGAATGACTTAAACATTGATACTTGTCGCAACCTAGCCAGGCGCTCGGCATAATTAGGATAGAGCCAGGACTGGTTGGCTCAGTGTCAGGATAATGTGACTGAGTGGGGTATCAGGTCATGGTGCTGGTGGGCTGGTCTCCCAGTGGGGCAGCACTATAATAAAGTCACCATGAGTGCTCACTGTCACAAGTCGGTACCGGTCCTGATATGACCTTAGATGTTGTTAGGACGTACAACAACAAACAAACAAAAGCATGCAGTTACCCTTAAAATAGTTTCATTTATGTACCAAACAATGTTACTGTGCGGCTGGAAGACCAGTGCCCTGGCTCTGACAAAAGACATTATTCCATGAATAAGCTACATCTAGTAAAAGGAAATTTCGACTTGAGTGTAATGGAGCATTTATTTGAGAGGGGGTGGTGTTGGCGATGTTTGAAGTGAAAACGTGCTAAATTGGTTTTGGCATGCACGTAAAAAAAATGTGGGTCATCCTCGGCTTCAACGGTGACAGGTTCTATTAAAGCTGCATAGTCTGATGAAAACATCGAATTTTCAAAACCAAAACAATTATCTCGATTTGATTCTATATATCTACCTTAGAAACTGATCCACTTATTACGCATTTACCGGCACATAGAAGGGATTCAATCAATCAATAGTTCCGTCCTCTAGTCGAGGGTTGGATGCAATGGTTCTCCCACTTGTCCCGATGGTGTGCTGTTCTGATAGACTGTGAATAATTCAAGCCTGTCCACTGTGAAATATTTGTAAACCATGATGTTCTTGGTCTCCCTCTCCCTCTGCTGCCATTCACCTTCCCTTCCAACAATGTACGGTATATTGAACTCTGACGAATGATGTGGCCAAAATAGATAAGTTTCTTTGTCTGTATAGTGGCAAACAAGCTTTTCTTATTTTTAATTTTTCTGAGAACTTCTTTGTTGGTGATCTTCTTTGTCCATGATATTTTCATCATCCTTCGATAAGTCCACATCTCAAATGCTGCTAAACGTTTGTACATTTTCTTAGAGATTGTCCATGTCTCAGCCCCATACATTAGAGTAGACCACACATAACACTGAAGAATACGCTTCCTTGTTTGTATTAATATCTTACTTGATGTTAACACTTTATACATTTTGGAGAATGTTGTTCGGGCTATTGTTATCCTTCTTTTAATTTCTTCCTCACATCTCCCATCATTTGTAATCTTTTGTCCGAGATATATGAATTCTGATACTTGTTCTATGTTTGTGCCATCTATGGTTATATTGACATTTGGTTTATCTGTCTTTTTACTTATAACCATTGTTTTGGTCTTCCTGGCATTCATCTTCATGTTGAATAGTATTCCAGCTTTATTGATTCTATTCACTATATCTTGTAGGTTTTTCTCACTGTCTGCTAGTATTACACTGTCATCGGCATATCTAAGATTGTTGACGTTCATGCCACCTATTGTCACTCCCTTGCAATCTTCAATGTGTCTGAAAATCATCTCTGTGTACAGGTTAAATAGACATGGTGACAATACACACCCCTGTCGAACTCCTCGTTTAATCATAACTTCATCGGATAGGCCCTGCTCCATTTTTATAAATGCACGTTGTGTCCAGTATAAGTTCACAATTAATTTAATGTCCTTGCCATTGACACCAATATCTTGTAAACATTTGATTAACAGTTCATGATTGACTCGGTCGAAGGCCTTCTCATAGTCAATAAAGCAGGCATAAACATCCTGGTTCACTTCACAATAACGTTCACAAATCATTCTCATATTGAAAATCCCTTCACGTGTACCTCTTCCAGATATAGCCCCACTTTGTATGTTACTGATTTATTCTTCAATTTTCTGTCTGTTTCTCAGTAAAATTATTTTCAGGATCATCTTCAACATATGACTCAGAAGGGATTACTGAGTCAATTAATAGAACCTGTTACTGCAGAAGCCTATGGTGATAGAATTTTGGCAAGCTTGCCAAAATTAATTTACCATGTTTCCATTTCAAATATCTCAAAATTTGGTATTTAAAATAAAAGTTACTTCAGTTTGAAGTAAGGTAGATTATAATGAATAACCTAATATGTTTATCTCAGAAAATGAGAGAAACTCAAAACCATCGGACCATGCAAGTTTAAGTTGACTTGGTATTCCTTGTATGTAGAAATACATGTTTTGTACGTGCATCAACGTCTAAGTTGTAATATATATGTACTATCAAAATTATGCGTATTTTTTTTAAAGCAACAAAATTTGATACTTTAATCGGAATATGCAGTTGTAAATTCATGCCGTTATTAAATAAAATGAAATCAAAATATATAACATTGGATGTCAATCTATTTACTGGGCGCGGTGGCTGAAGTGGTAGAGTGCAGGCTTCCCGTGCGGAAGGTCCGGAGTTCGAATCCCAGGCTAGTCGAACCAATGACTTATAACATTTATACTTTTCGCTACCTAGCCTGGTTCTCCGCATTAATAGGATAGGACAATGATTGGTTAGCACACTATCCAAATAATGTGACTGAGTGGGATATTGGGTCATGGTGCTGGTGGAATGATCTCTTCAGTGAGGCAGCACCATAAAGTCGCCGTTAGTGTGCACTGTCACAAGTCAGTACCCATCCTGATATGGCCTTAGATGTTGCTAGGATGTAAAACAACCAACAGACAAAATTAGTCTACTTTATATTAGTTTGAAGTCACGTTTATTTAAAAACGCTGATTTGAAGATAATTCAAGTGAAAACCTATTTTTTAAAATTATTAAATCACAATTTTTATGTGCACACCAAACTGCTGGACATACTTTCATAGGATTTTGCTTCCCTGCGTTCGAATATGGCCACATAAGCACAAACTGCAATACATCTTTAATGAGCACACCGGTGTCTAAATTCGACATGTCGGATCAGGGGCCGTATGCATGAAGAATTATTTATCGGCTCCGGTGATAAGGGCCGCATTCGGGTTAGCTAACACCGGTGTTGGTAAATGGGTCATGGGGTATGTACAGCAGCTGGTCCAAAGCGTGGTGGCGTTAGCTAACCTAGCAGTTATTTATAGATTTGGGGTATCCCTCTCAGCCTGTTCCCGGCGAGCACTGCTATTTCCCAATATCACGGCGATGCGGCAGCTATTTGTTTTCATTCGATTTGACAATATGAATATCGCCGCCGATTTAGCTGCGCTGTTAATATCGCTTGGATTTTGCGGTTAATTTGATCAAATTTCACTTTTTGACTGTTATTCTGTTAAATATGATAGCATTGAATAGATTTCGGCCTAATAGCAGTGGCGGGCCGCGCCGGCGATTTGTTTTGTTTAGGTTCGACAGTATGAATATCGCCGCCAATGTAGTGGCGGCGTTAATATCGCTTCGATTTTGTAGTTAATTTCATCAAATTTCACTTTTTGAGTGTGTAATTCTGTTAAATATGATAGCATTGAATAGATTTGGGCCTAATCGGCACCTAACACCACCCGTAAACTTGGTACGGAGTGGTGTTAGTGTAAGCGATGGTAAACTCGCGGTGTTTCCGTAACACTGCTCCATACAGACTTTTCGCCGCTAACCTAGAAATCCCCTCCAAAACCAGTTTTGGCTCGCTAACACCGCTCCATGCATACGGGCCCAGATGTATAACAGTGTTTTTGCTTTAAAAAAATATATAAATTGTTGAGGTGGTGGGACTATGCAATACGGCTTTGAGCATGCATCATGGTGGGGAAGTAACTGTTTGAGTTTGTCAGCCTCCATCTCGTTCTCACAAGACGATTGTCTAGTGCGACGTCTTGAAGAAGAAACAGTTTTAAAAGAGAAGGAAAGAGAATGGAGCTCTGTTTGCTGAAACCCATTGGAATGTGTCACTGCTGAACACTTCTACAGTCCAGCTCCCTGGGGAGGGGGGGGGGGGGCGGTCTGGTCTATATTTGACTAGGAGAGGTTTACAATATTTGGTTTCCTTAAGACTGTTATTTATGCACAGGCCTCAGCCTGTTTCTACACCTCCGAAACTGATGACGGAGAAACTGCTGTTAGTGATGGCTGACGGACCATGCTCTTGTTGATGGCTGCTGTTGGTTGTTGGGAGTTTTACGTCCTAGCAACATCTAAGGCAATATCAGGATGGGTACCGACTTGTGACAGTGCAGACTCATGGTGACTTTATAATTATCGTGCCACCTCACTGGGAAATCAGGCTGCAAGCACCATGACCTGATATCCCACTCATTCACATTATCCTGACACTGAACTAACCAGTCCTTGCCTTATCCTAAAAATGCTGAGCACCAGGCTAGGATTAGTAGGAAGCGACGAGTATCAATTTTGTACGTTATTGGTTTGACTCAAACGGGAATTGGCTGACTACTGTTGAGGATGACTGACTACTGTTGAGGATGACTGACTACTGTTGAGGATAGTTGTGAGACTACTGTTGGTGATGGCTGTGAGACTACTGTTGGTGATGGCTGTGAGACTACTGTTGAGGATGGCTGAGACTACTGTTGGTGATGGCTGTGAGACTACTGTTGGTGATGGCTGTGATACTACTGTTTGTGATGGCTGTGAGACTACTGTTGGTGATGGCTGTGACACTACTTTTGGTGATGGCTGTGACACTACTTTTGGTGATGTCTGTGAGACTACTGTTGGTGATGTCTGTGAGACAACTGTTGGTGATGACTGGTGATGGCTGTGAGACTACAGTTGAGGATGGATGTGAGACTACTGTTGGTGATGGCTGTGAGACTACTGTTGGTGATGACTGTGATACTGTTGGTGATGACTGTGATACTGTTGGTGATGACTGTGATACTGTTGGTGATGACTGTGATACTGTTGGTGATGACTGTAATACTGTTGGTGATGACTGTAAGACTGTTGATGATGACTGTAAGACTGTTGATGATGACTAAGACTATTGGTGATGAATGTAAGACTGTTGGTGATGACTAATACTGTTTCTGATGACTGTGAGACTGTTGGTGATGATTGATGCTGTGGATGAGTGAATCCATGCTGTTGGTGAGGACTGTGACACCGTTCTGCTGACGACTGTGACCCCATTCTGCTGACGACTGTGACCCCATTCTGCTGACGACTGTGACACCGTTCTGCTGACGACTGTGACACCGTTCTGCTGACGACTGTGACCCCATTCTGCTGACGACTGTGACCCCATTCTGCTGACGACTGTGACACCGTTCTGCTGACGACTGTGACACCGTTCTGCTGATGACTGTAAGACGGTTGGTAATGACTGTAAGACGGTTGGTGATGATTGATGCTGTCCTGTTGATGACTGAATCCATGCTGTGACACCGTTCTGCTGATGACTGCGAGACTGCTACTATCGGTAACAAGTGTAAGCCCCTTCTCAGCACACTGCTTGATATCAGCTCATTATTAACTTCAGTTAAGTACACTGTTCTGGCTACTCCTAGGAGTGACATGACATTCCTGTTCATCTCCCACTGATGAATTGTCATATCTATTTTTACTAAAGCTTATTTAGAAAAATCAACGTAATACATGTATCTATAAATTAAATACAATATGGCAGAAACACAAAACCATCAAACTGCAATGACTGTGCTTACCTGTGCTGACTAAGTGACGTAAGTGTGTGGTTTGTAAGTCACGTGATGCATTACTGAATGAAACCAGTGTTATCCTTTGCATTATATGCGAATTGAACTCTGAACTTGTCCACAAATACTAGCCCAGGATTGATTACCTCACCTGAGGTTGTGCGTGTGTTTGGGGGGGGGGGGGGATAGGGGGGTCAATTGAAATGTACAAATGTATAGGTCATGATTCATGTTCAATGCATGCGGGTCTACGATTGCTGACTAGGCAAAACTGACCCAGCATTGTCGTTGGCATACCGGAGCATGTGGCACACTGACAATTGATGATTATGTTTTCTTTAGTAATTGCTGATCTCCAGGCGAGGACTTAAAACTTATGTCCTGGCAACATCTAAGGTCATATCAGGATGGGTACTGACTTGTAACAGTGAGTCCTCATTGTGACTTTATAGTGCTGCCGCACTGGGAGAACAGGCTGCCAGCACCATGATTCGATTTCTTATTCAGTCACATTATCCTGACACTGAGCCAACCAG
This sequence comes from Branchipolynoe longqiensis, assembly GCA_030323885.1. Lineage (NCBI taxonomy): Eukaryota > Metazoa > Annelida > Polychaeta > Phyllodocida > Polynoidae > Branchipolynoe > Branchipolynoe longqiensis. Next base: position 48,767,582 of record CM059192.1, read on the forward strand.
TCCTTGCCCTATCCTAATAATGCATAGCGCCTGGCTAGGAAGCGACAAGTATACATTTAAAAATCACTGGTTTGACCACAGTTCGAATGATATCCTCGCTGTGAATACTCTAACGGATGGGGCTGCCCTCTATGGAAGATCTTCTGATTAAAAAGAATCTCTGGCGGACTGGACACCTCATGAGGATGTCATCAGACAGGGTACCAAAACAGATCCTCTATTCTCAACTGTCTTCTGGTGACAGAAAGAGAGGATGCCCTCGTCTCCGTTTCAAGGATACCATCAAGAGAAACCTGAAGCTGAGAGACATTAAGACCGACTCATGGACGCAACTCTCACAGCAGAGAGCTAAATGGAGAGCGGCAGTCAAGTAATGAAAGCAGTCTTTGTCGCATCGCAACTGACAGCATGATGATGATGATGATTATGGCCTCTGCTGCCGACACTGCGTAAAGCAACCACCAATCATTCAACCTGATATAGTGCAAACACACACAATTTAATTTGGCAAGCACGCCAAAACCCTTGACACCATAGGCTTCAGCAGTAACGGATTCTGTTAAATTCACTCCGCATTCCCTTCTATGCGGCAACAACATTTAATAAGTGCCCCATTATTTAAGTTAGATATGTAGAATCAAATCCAAATAATGTTTTTGGTTTTGATATGTTGATGCTTTTATCGGACTATGCAGCTTTAACCCTGTCATGAAATTTCTTGGGTTGGGTTCAAACCCTGGTAGAGTCAAACCGGTGACTTAAAAATTGATACTTGTCGCTTCCTAGCCTGGCGCTCGGCATTATTAGGATAGGGCAAGGACTGGTTTAGCTCAGTGTCAGCATAATGTGACTGAGTGGGATATCAGTTCATGGTGCTGGCAGCCTGATTTCCCAGTGTGGCAGCATTATAAAATTCGCCATGAGTGCGCACTACCACAAGTCGGTACCCGTCCTGATATCACCTTAGATGTTGATAGGACGTAAAACAACAAACAAACAAAAAAATCTTGGGTTTGGGTGAGGGGGAGGGCCGCAAGTCAGGTTTCATCCAGTACTCACCTAGCACTATATCCTAGCTTCATTCCTCTCATGAGTCAGTTCAGACTATCCTTATTGGAGAGCCTGCCACTGATCTAAGTTATGACTGTGTTATCATCTACCTAACAGTCAATTTCCGGGTTTTTGATTTTTTTCTCCCCACGATCACTTTCATCCCTACTCAAAACAGCCATACGTGAAACTGACCTGAAATGTGCCGGAAAAACTGTGATGGCTACTATTAGTACAGTATAACCCCGTTAAACCAAACTTGAAGTGACCATAGAAATCTGTTTGGATTAACTGATCATTGGTTTAACCACGCTTTGGCTTTGACTTCGAGTAAGAGTGTATTGCACATGTAATATACAATGTATGTGGACACTTTGATAATTGTTTTTTATGTATGTACAGTATGACCCCGTTAAACCAAGGTCAGTTAACCAAACGATCGGTTAATCCAAACTTGTTTTCGGCTGGCCGGCAAAATACTACCATTTATCATATAAAAAAGTCAGTGGGTCTCAGATGACCTTATAACCACATGAAAGTTTGTTTTAACCATACCGGAGTGGTTTGGGGTACGACAATTTTGTTACCCGACTTTGGTTTAACCAACTTTTATATATGATAAATGGTAGTATTTTGCCGGGCCGCCGAAAAAAGTTTGAATTAACCGATCATTTGGTTTAGCCGAGCTTGGTTTAACGGGGTTATACTGTACTAAGCAACCCACCCAAAGTAGCCGAGCAGTACATCGCAAAACCTGCTAACCTAGTTACTCCCGCACCCCTGTTTTTGTCGACAGGGCTGCTCATAAAGCATTATTCGAAGGCTGGGTTATGGACGTAGCCAAATGAATTACAAATCCTAAAATTGATTCATTCATTGTTGGAGTTTTACGTCCTGGCAACATCTAAGGTCATATCAGGACGGGTACTGACTTGTGACAAGTGTGCACTCATGGCGACTTTATAGTGATGCTCCACTTGGAGACCAGGCCGCCAGCACCATGACCTGATATTCCACTCAGTCACATTATGCTGATACTGAACTAACCAGCCCTTGCCATATCCTAGTTGTGCCGGGTGCCTGGCTAGGAAGCGACAAGTATCAATTCACAACTCATTGGTTTGACTCGACTCTACCAAAGCGGCAGACAGATGCTCAACTCATTCGGCCATTCCGACTGGTCCTAAATCTAAGAAGCTACATATATTATTCAAATACTTAGCTGTCATTGCTCGCTACTTTCGAAGTGCAAAATTGATTAAATCATGCCGATTTAGCTGTGAGGGCAAGAATGGAGTTTGGCTGCAGAGAACATGAATATTGTAAGTTAATACAGTGAAACCTCATTATAACATGTCCCGATTTAATGCAAATTCAGATATACCGCAATGATTTATTGGACTGAGAATTCTTTCGTACAAAGGTAATTCAGTAAAGTGAACCCCGATTTAGCACGGACCAGCTGTTTTCGTGAATACTTTTAATGGACCCAAAGATCAAATTATTATGGGGTTTCACTATAAACATATTTCACGTGATGTCAGCATAGATAATTAGGTGTGTGCACGCGCAACTTGGCTGCAAAGCAATAACCCCGGTGCACTGTAAACTCAATGACTGTGTGCGATCTTCATACAGAAAAAGTGAAATATCTCTAAAACCGCACAACTTAAGAAACAACCCACACACCAAAGGAGGAAATGTTTAACGAACAGATCATATTAAATTGATATCCTTAGTGTTCTGTATTTCTATTAATTTTGAATTAAAATTGACGTTTTGGACTACGCGTATTGTGCCTTTGTTTTGCAGCCATGCTGCGCGCGCATACACATTGTTTGTAATCATTGAAAGGGGTCTATATTTAATATTAAATGTTCAGTAGAGAGAATCTAGTGGTCAGCATCTTGCTATAGTGGCATTCTCTCCCAGTTTATCAACTCTCTGCCAATATAGATAGATACAAATCACTGGAACCAGATCCTCCACAGCCTGTTTACAGTTAATTCATACAACTGCAGTTTTTTCTCGGATTTAAACATGGTTGTCATTCACCTCTACTTGAGGTGAATATTTTATATATTTATCAAATATTCACCTCTACTTGAGGTGAATATTTTATATATGTATAAAATATTCACCTCTACTTGAGGTGAATATTTTATATATGTATAAAATATTCACCTCTACTTGAGGTGAATATTTTATGTATGTATAAAATATTCACCTCGAGTGATTTTATGGGTCATTCTCTAAGCCTGGGCATGAAAGTGTGACATGGAAACCAAAAGTGAAAACCTTCCAAATAATAGCAAAAAACCTTCCAAATAATAGCCTAATCCAATGTCCTATGAAGGTTTGTAGTTGTGCATATGTCAGAGTTGAAAAAAAATAATTTCACTTTTTGAATTAGCCACATGCATAGTAAGTGTGTAAATTTTCACTTTTTCACATTAGCACAAAATCATGTAAGTAAACTTTTAATTTCTTTCTTGGGATAGCTTCAATAGATGTACTATTGCTAACATACTTAATACACAGAGGATACAATAATTATTTGACTTGAAATCAATAAAAGAAAGAACAAATTATCAGCATCGTAATGTGATCACCAAATATGTGGTGCCAAGTTTGATAGAATAACCAATGTATATCATTAACCCTGCCTCTCAAGACAAAAATATCACATCATATTCACAAATTGCGAATAGGGCCAGAAGTCTACTGCGCATGCGCCGACTCTGTGCTTCTTCTGATGGAATATACTATAATATACTTCTAACAAGAAAACCAAAAACCCCCAAAAGACTACATTGATCCGTATGTCCCTGGCTGGAGAAGAGAGGGGGCTTTTTACATACTGCACCTTACCTTAAGCCCCGTTCACACTCGCATGTTAAATCGCACCGACTAGTTTGCTTCATCTAAGTCGCCTAAAAAAGTACACGTGAATGCACCGTTGAGGCGAATTAGGGCTGATTCGACTCAACTAGTTCATCTCATGTAGACCGCTTCGCGAGGTGGATTAGATGAAGCAAATTAGTTGAGGCGACTTAACGCCCATGTGTGAACAGGGCTTAATTAGCCTTCTCGCACTGCCCTCTTACTAGTCTTAGTCTTAGTGCACCACAGTCAGGCAGTTAAACTGGTGCCATATGTAATCTAACAGTAACAGACAGGTACATACCAACCAACAAGACATCAACCTTCACCAACGCCGCTATCCTAGTAATATGATGAACTACTGATCTTCTCACTGGATGACCAGACGGGATGGCCGAATGAGTTGAGCGTCCGTCTCCCATTTTGGTAGATCCTGGGATTCGAACCCCACGGGGGCCATTATCGTGAAATCCTCTAGTAGGTTGGAATTAAGTGTACAATAATGTGTGGATTTTGCCCTCATCAATGTCACGCGGTGAATTGAAAATAAACCCCAACAAAACATGCTGGTAATATACCCGGACAGATCTATTAAAATGAGTGTCCTAGAACTAGGCTAAGTGAGGCGGTGTCGGAGGGGGGGCCGGGGGGGGGGTGCATAATGTACCCCTATCACTTGAGGACCATTTCTACTACAAAGCTAAAAGCCCACACGCCCCAACAATTAACGGCACCTCACACTCCGCCATTTTGCGTTTTTTTTGGTTTAATTATTAAGAGTTTGCCCGTACTCATTGAGAACTCAACCAGAATAAAATTGAGACACATGTGGGTTCTGGGGGCGGGGGGTTAAAAGCAAGAAGACCATTATCATGGCTATGAGGCAGATACTCTGTTTTATTTGCTCAAAGAATGATTTTACCAGACACAGAGACAGACACACACACACACACCTACGCATACACACCTACGCATACACACCTACGCATACACCCCCCACACACGCACACACACACACACACACACATAAAGAACCCGGCCGAGCAGGGCGTGGTCGCTACACGGGACATAGGCTCAGTGTTGGTTGTTGGAGTTTTACATCCTGGCAACATCTAGAGTCATATCAGGATGGATACCGAATTGTGACAGTGCACACTCATGGCAACTTTATAGTGCTGCCCCACTGGGAATTCAGGCTGCTGGCAACATGACCCGATATCCCACTCAGTCACATTATCCTGACACTGAGCTAACCAGTCCTTGCCCTAATCTATTAATGCTGAGTGCCAGGATGGGAAGCGACAAGTATCAATTTTAGTTTCAATGGTTTGACTCGACCGAACCCCGAACTTACAAACAAACCGAACTTCCGACCTTCTGCACGCGAGGCCTGCGCTCTGCTGATTAGACCACTGCGCCCGGTGCAGGCTCAGCGTAATGCATGCTTGTACATTTTGGTGCAGGGTTAATCAGGCATTCATTTACCGGGCTGTATGTATAATGCTTGACTTTGACCAACAAAGATGATGCCGACAGTGAGCTGTATGCATAATGCTTGACATTAACGACACGAGATGATGCCAGCTGAAACACGAAATGCAGAACACGCAGCAGTGTTTACGAAACTACTAAAAAAATAATGTAACATAGAGAAACACAGATGTTTAAATGGACTAAGGCACAAAGTATAGTAAAAGCTGGAGTTTTGACTGCTTGCAATCTACAAACAGTTACAAACCATAAACAAGAAGGAAGAAAACCAAAATTATTATTCAAACTAAATTCAACAGATTTAAACCAAATTTGACTAGTGCTGCCCAGCGGTGAAAACAAGTGGTAACACACTTATTCGTTATAAGCAGGGTACATAAAATTCTTCTTTTTTTTTTACTTAAAAAAACTGGCGGCGTGGGTCGTTTCTAGTGAACTATTAAAGCTGCAAGGTCCGATGAAAGCATCATATTTTCAAAGCCAAAATATTTACCTAGGTTTCATTATGCATTCTTAGGCAGCCTTTTTGAGGGAAGCTGGACTGTACCACCTCATATAGTTTACTAAATAAATTCTATCAATTATTAATACAACTTTTCTTTTTCTACGGGAATTTGTTTCCCTTGGCCACAAATTTATAATTTTGAGCTTTGTGATGTAATGAGTGTCTATTGGCACATAATTGATTGTCTGCTTTTACATGTTTTTTTTTTTTTCTTGAAGATTTATACTGCCTATCATGGATAAGTCTGAATAGACTTGTTTTCACCATTAGACAATTTGTTGATAGAAAGCCCGAGTCTACACTTTTACCGACCCAAGGGATGTTTAACCTCCAACACCACATAGACATGGTAAGAGAGCAACTGGCCTTTGATGACGCTGTAAGTTACACACAGCGATGGGGTCAGAGGGCATCGAACCACTGACCTTCAGATTAGGAGTCCGACCTAGAAAAAAGTCAGACACTCTAACCACTCCGCCACAGAGAACACCATGTAAAAGCGATGGTTTGAACAAAAAACAAACATCTCTCACCGTGAATATGGCCTTTGCTGCCGACACAGCGTAAAGCAACCACCAATCAATCAATCAATCACTTAGACACCGATGCGCATATTAAACATGCGTTGTTGCATATAACTTAGAAGAGGATACTAAGTCAATTTAATAGAATTTGTTAATGCTGATGCCTACCGAGTCAGAATCTTGGCATGCTTGCCAAAGTTAATCCGGGGCTATTTTCACCTTAAAAGTTAGTAATTTCAAACTATTCTAAAGTAAATTAATTTCGTGTATTTATCTGAAGAAATCGGTAGAAACTCAAAACTATATGCAACTATAAATAACATGTGACTTCCTGTATGTGTTTTTAAGAGTGTGATGTGCTGCCGTGTGTATCACCCACCACATGCTGCTCTGACTCTTGCCTTATTGGCTAGATGCAGAATTTAATATATATCTGGAGTGGAGTATTGAATAAGAATTAAATCTAATAACTCATAGCAAGCAGCCATTCCCATCTGGAAGGCGAGCAAAAACTCAGTGAACCCTCCTTTTCAACTTCCTGTCTGGCATTTTTATGGGAATGTATATATATGTGTGTGTGTGTGTGTATGTGCGTATGTGAAAGCGCATGCGCGATTGCAACACCCCCGGCTTCAGTGTGTGGGAACCACCAGCGATTTAAAAGAAAATATGCGACCCATCGCACAGATGTTGCCAACCTGTCCAAATTGACCGATATTTGTGTGCCCTACCGTTATTTGGTCACTGACCTCGTCCAGCCTTGCGCGTAAGACTAACCCACATCCCTAGTTATTCCTGCAGCCCTGCGTCAAGTACAGGGCTGCTAAACCAAACCCATTAGAAAAAGTGTTGGACGGCTGGATTATGGAAATAACCACATGATTTTAGCACACTGAAGCAGGGGGCATTGCAATCACGCATGCGCTTTCACAAACACACACACGCTTTCACAAACACACACACACACACACACACACACATATATACATTCCCATAATGCCAGACACTGAGTTTTTGCTCGCCTCCCAGATGGGAATGGCTGCTTGCTATGAGTTATTAGATTTATCAAATACTTAGCTACCATAACCTCATATGCTTGGGGCGAATAATTGGATCAAGCCATGGAGATTGTTTTACTTTCAAAGCTGAATCAAAAGCATTCAGTGGCTGCCATCTTGTTTTTCTTTGTTTTAAAATTTCTTTAATATTTTTTTTTTATGGGGTGTTTACACTGTCCATATCATGTAAGTTCGGATGATCAAGCTTGTTTTCAATGTTGGGCAGTGATCATTTTGTGTTTCTTAAAGTTATATCTTGGGTTAGTGATCTATGTTAGTGTTTTGGGGGTTTTCTTGGGAAGAGTTTTCCACCTTTTTTCCTACTTAATTCTATACTAGCCTACTCTATTTACAAGTTATAGGCTTGTACGTAATAGGTGATTGGGTTTTGTTTGTTTGGATTTGATTATATTGTTGGTGTGCATGTTATCTGGCTTATATATTTCCGGGTTTCCCGTCATGGGCCATTCTCCGAGTTCCTCCACTATTTGCTAATATAGGTAAACGTTGAGTGTTGGGACAAGGACGTCCTCAGCTTGTTTATAGTTGATTCTTACCAGGACGGCTTAAGCTGGGATTTAGGAAGATTCACCCCGACTCTGGATAGATGTGAATCTTTTATCTATGCTCTCCCTAGCTACTCCTGCACCCCAACACTACTCTTCAGAGCTGATTCGTAGACAGGGCGGCGAAACTACCATATAGAAAGAAATCTTTATGACGTTTATGACAAATACAATTATTTATCTGAAATGTTTAAAAAAAAAAAAAAAATCTATTTCAGACCACCAGCGAGAGCAGTGAAATAACGAGGCTGGCCCGGGCAGTGGGGGTGGGGTTGGGGCTCATGCGCGACGGTGGTGACCGGAAGTTGATGGAGACGCTGTGATGGAGCGCCGCCAGTCTGATCCAGGGAGCAGGTAGGTCAACCACCTTATCTCCCCGATTATCGCTCACATGCACATTTGCTCCGTATGTGCTTGTACATCCGGTCCGGGGGGGTGGTGATGATTTACTGCATGGAGTGTAGGCTGCCATTGGCGTTTGATTATGAGGATTGGAGAATAGTACGGCTTTATTTAACCAGTACCGGTTGGTATGCAGAAGTTTCCATCGATTCCTAGTTCCCTACCTAGAAAAGCATGTTTAACTTAGAGCTGCACAGTCCAATATGAAAGCATCAAATTTTCAAAACCATAATATTTTTTACCTAGGTTATTTGGATGCTACATATCCAACTTAAATATTGGAGCACTTATTAAGTATGTGTTGCTCCGTAGAAGGGCATAGGGCCTACCTACTAAGTCAATTTAGTAGAACCTGTTACGTCTAGTCCGTCTAGTAGGGTGTGCCTAGAATGAATAATTCAAGGCTAAAATAGCTCAAACAAGCGGGAGTCTACAACGCATAGAAGACTACCATAAAGCACAAAATCAGAGCCAGACATCAAACAGGATCAACAATGAGGGAAAAACTCACATAAATTTTGGGAAAATGCAAAGGTCCTAATCCTAAACAATAAAAATAGACTCGATTACCCTATACAACAATGGGGGAATTGAAATCAACAACAGTGATGCAGCAAACAAAAGAAACAAACATTTTTCCACAATAGGAACTAAGCTATCCAAAAAACTCTGACTGGGCCACGAAAGCACCAACACTAAGCGTAGCCATTGGGGACTGCCAAACCACAATAGAAGAAATAAAAGATCTCATGAAAAAATTTGACTACAACAAACCGTCACGCATTGAAAACATATCGAGTATAGTACTGAAGGATGCACTTGGATGCATCCCAGATGTCTTATGTAATCTTTTCAATAAGTCATTCAGAGAAGGCACATATGTAGACTGCTGGAAGATAGCCAAAGTACCCCCATAACAAGCTACCTAGAAAATCGGAAACAATGCACCACAGTAAATGAGGCCATATCAAATGAGGAAAATATAAATTGTGGGGTATCTCAGCGGTCAGTCCTAGGTCCACTTCTTTTCCTCGTATGCATAAATGATCTAAAGAACTGGCTGGACATTGATAACATCCAGTTATATCCAGATGATACTGTGGGATACACTGCAGGCAAATCAACTGAAGAAATAAACAAAACTGAACCAAACACTAACAAAACTGACTGAGTGGTGCAACCTAAACAAGATAACTATAAATAGCAGTAAATCAAAAACCATACTATTTGGTACAAGACTAACCAGTAATAATTCTATAAAGTGTCTCCTGGGAAACAGCGAGCTAGAGCAGGTAGACAACTACAAATACCTGGGAGTAGACCTAGACAGACACCTAAGTTATGACCTCTGCATAACAAACACTATAAAAAAACGCAAACCACAAAATATGGCTCCTGGCAAAATTAAGACCCTACATGACTGAAAACATAGCAATTAAAATATATACGGGTATGATCCTCCCCTACTTGACTACGGTGATGCAGTCTAAATGGGAGGATATACCAAACTTCTAAACAGACTGCCAGTGCTACACACAAAATGCAATGCAACACCATTGATGAATAGAAGGGAAATGCACCTTAAAATACTAGCACACCACTACACCACAAAACCAGGCTACACAGTAACCCCCCCACAGGGACACCATACATATGGTGGCCCCGATAGTACTGACAGAAATGAGTAACACCAAAATCTATGAGAGGAGTATACTCGCCATGGCAGCACATGCCTGGAATAAGCAAAACACAACCTTGACCACTACAAAAAAACGACCAAGGAAAGAAACTACTTCCCAACAGAACAAAAATTACACCTGCCCCTGAGCACAGTCACTGCTTGCTGTGCAATAGCGCAAAAAGCAAAAGACAGGCCAGAAAAATGGCAGATGCGAAAAGAAAATATGGACACTAGTCCCCCCCCCCCCCTAAGCACTACGGACATCAGAGAAACCATCACCACATGGCACAGTTCACCTGGGTATGTGTAATGGCACAAACTAACACAGAAATGGACAGGCCACGGTCATGCATCTGATCCACCCTGAAATGCAAAATTGCTAAGCAAACAACACAGCCATCCCTCCTAGTCGCAGTCCTGAAGAGTCCTGGTGTGTTCTGGCACACCAGTGCACTATCTAAGGACTTGGGTGAAAGGGGGTTGCAACAAACCAATATGGGATGGGTTCCTCTCCCACAAGCCTACATGGCACCCAAATAGATGTACATAGTAGGGTAAGGTATCATACTCAACCTAGACAAAAATTCTGGAAAAAATACAAAAGAACTAACATAGATTATTACTAGCACCCAAAACCATGAGAGACTAGCCTCAGCTGAAACAGGTAAACACCTGGGAAAAGGATCAGAACAAAAACATCATCACAGCTGTCCAGCATTGAAAACAAATTCCCTCACAGGGGGAGGTGGGGAGGGGGGGGCTTATACATTGCAGGGTAAATACCTTGTCACAAAAAATAATAATAATAAAAAGAACCTAGTTCACCTGGTAAGGTACGCCGAGCATTAATAATTCCAACACCCTAGTCCAGCTTGTAGAGTATGCCTAGCATTAATAATTTCAACAGTCTAGTCCATCTAGTAGTGTACACCTAGCATTTATAATTCCAACACCCTAGTCCACCTAGTAGGGTGCGCCTATCATTAATAATTCCAACACTGTAGTCCATCTAGTAGGGTACACCTAGCATTAATAATTCCAACACCTAGTCCACCTAGTAGGGTATGCCTATCATTAATAATTCCAACACCCTAGTCCATCTAGCAGGGTATGCCTAGCATTAATAATTCCAACACCCTTGTCCAACTAGTAGGGTACACCTATCATTAATAATTCCAACACCATAGTACATCTAGTAGGGTATGCCTAGCATTAATAATTCCAACACCATAGGACACCTAGTAGGGTACACCTATCATTAATAATTCCAACACCATAGTCCATCATGTAGGGTATGCCTAGCATTAATAATTCCAACACCCTAGTCCAACTAGTAGGGTACACCTATCATTACTAATTCCAACACCGTAGTACATCTAGTAGGGTATGCCTAGCATTAATAATTCCAAGACCATAGTACACCTAGTAGGGTACACCTATCATTAATAATTCCAACACCCTAGTCCAGCTATTAGGGTACGCCTAGCATTAATAATTACAACACCCTAGTCCATCATGTAGTGTACACCTAGCATTAATAATTCCAACACCGTAGTACATCTAGTAGGGTACACCTAGCATTAATAATTCCAACACCATAGTACACCTAGTAGGGTACACCTATCATTAATAATTCCAACACCCTAGTCCACCTAGTAGTGTACACCTAGTATTAATAATTCCAACACCCTGTCCATCTAGTAGGGTACGCCTAGCATTAATAATTCCAACACCCTAGTCCACCTAGTAGGGTACACCTAGCATTAATAATTCCAACACCCTAGCAAACCTAGTAGGGTGCACCTAGCATTAATAATTCCAACACAATACTCCACCTAGTAAGGTACACCTAGCATTAATAATTCCAACACCCTACCAAACCTAGTAGGGTACGCCTAGCATTAATAATTTCAACACCCTACTCCACCTGGTAGGGTACACCTAGCATTAATAATTCCAACACCCTAGTCCATCTAGTAGTGTACGCCTAGCATTATTAATAATTCCAACAACCTAACCCCTCAGCCCTCCGGTCACCACACTGCCCCCCCCCCCCCCCCCCCGGCCCCCGTCATCCCCCACCCGCCCCCACTGAGTCGCGGTTTCACCTCCTCGAGGCGATACCAGCAGATACTGCTTATCTGAGAGTATGACCTCTTGACATCTGTAACCTCAGGTTATCAATAGTTGGACTCTTCATATCGCGAGACCAACCATGCCATGCCTCTTACTTCAATAAAGTAGGGGCCTGCAGTGCTGCCTTCTGCGTGGTCGTCGGACCAGACGGGATGGCCGAATGAGTTGAGCGTCCGCCTCCTGTTTTGGGAGATCGGGGGATCCAAACCCATGGTTGAGTCAAACCAATGATTTAAAAATTGATACTTGTCGCTTCCTAGCCAGGCGCTCAGCATTACTAGGATAGGGCAAGGACTGGTTGGCTCAGTGTCAGTATGATGTGACTGAGTGGGAGATCAGGTCATGGTGCTGGCGACCTGGTCTCCCAGTGGGGCAGTATTATAAAGTCGCCATGATATGACTTTAGATGTTGCTAGGGCCTAAACCAACAGCATGCAAACAATCTGCTTGGTCGAATGGCACAGGTGCCGTACTCATATACATGCATACAGATAGTGATCCATTTAGCTAACTGAAATACAGTGAACCCCGGTTATAATGTGATTTTTGGGGTCCAGACAACATCATTACGAAAACAACGGGGCCATGTTAAATCGGGGTTCAGCTTATTGAATTACCTTTGAAATATAGAATTGTGACTCCAATAAATCATAGCGTTACATCCAAATTTGCATTAAAATCAGGGGACGTCATAATGGGGTTTCACTGTATTGTTGACGGTCTGATGAAAATAGAAAATGTTGCGCCTAGAGCAGGATTCGAACCCCCGGTTCTTGTTCTTTCTGGGCTAGAATACTAACCATTACACTACCTAGACTCCCTGGTGCAATCCTTATTCCAATGTTCCTTGCTCTATCACAGTGAGGGCGATCACAAGGCTGGGTAGCAGCGACAAGTATAGATTTTTGTAAGTTGTTTGTTTTACTTGGCTGGTATTCAAAATCTCAGGACCTGGCCCCACACCGGAAGCAGGTGCTCAACTCATTCGTTATCCTATCTGGTTATTTAATTGTCTGCTAACCTTCATCTGTACGCCAACTAAAGCTAAGATTCCTTATACACGGTATGCGGCATGTGAATGGGAGGATTCCTTCTATGCGGCATGCGTCCGTCTCCCCACCACCACCACTACCATATGTTTCCCCTCCGCACCTTGTGTGACCGTTCCGTAATGATCAGTCGCCTCTCCTCATCTAAAAACTAATGGATACGTGTGACTGAGGTTTCTATTCGCATGCCGCACCGATCGCTACAGGGACCGATCGAGTTGCCGCATTCACATTCGCATTCGCATACCGCGTGTAAGGAATGTAGCCCATTGACTTCAAGGTGTTTCGATTTTTTTTCGCATTCGCATACCGCATACCGCATACCGCGTGTAAGGAATCTTAGCTTTACCCTGGTGGTGAGGGCTTATATGTTGAGTCCGCAGTGAAGTGCCACCTAGTGGGCTGAACAGATAACACATTCGGTACATTATCTACACAGCGTGATATATTGACTTTTATACTATCTTGTCTTATCGGGTGTGGGAGGTGGAGGCTATCATGTATGTACGTTACGAACCGACTACATCACCAGGAGTTCCTTATCCCAATGATATGTTCTACAATAGACTAGATCATCATTCTGACTGCGCATGCGCTGAAAACGGCGGCGAGAGCAAAACACAGGCATACGGCCATTGAGTTTGCCAATACGTGTAGGGGAAAAACTTTGATTTGATTCAAAATTAATAGAAATACATAATTTGGCATAAACATGGATGCATACATGCGATATAATGAATATATTTAAGATAAAACTAGCCATAGTTCAGTATTTTGAGCTAAGAAACATACAATTCCACACGAAACAATCAGTCACTTTAAAGTTGCATAGTCCGATGGGTTTTGAGGTTCTGTCATTTTCTGAGATAAACATATTAGGCTGATCATTATAATCTACCTTACTTTCACTTGAAGTAATTTTCATTTTAAATAGCTAACTTTTGAGATATTTGAAGTGCAAACAAGCAAAATTAGTTTCGGCAAGCTTGCCAAAACTCTGACACCAAAGGTTTCTGCAGTAATAGGTTGGCCCACTATTCCCTTCTATGTGGTGACAAATGTTTAACAAGTGCACCAGTATTTAAGTTAGATATTGTAGTAGTCTGTACATGAGCTCTACTACCACGTGGTAGCAGCGAGACTACGCCATACACCAGCGCAATACCATTACACTACGCTAGGTGACGGCAAGGGTAGCCACCGGGCAGACCCTGACTGGGCTGCCCTCCTCACACACACCTATAGAGTTGATGTGGGATCTGGCGAGTCAGGGGGCTGGTCAGATAACTACTGATGCCGCGGAGAACAGATGGTTCCATAAACCAGGTTGAAGCATACACTGATTGAATCTTGGTGTTCTTCCGTGTGTGAGTGTGCGAGTGAGAGTCGGAGGGCTGTGGGCCATTACAATATGTAGAATCAAATTGAGATACTTGTTTTGGTTTTGAGAATTTGATGTTTCATCGGACTATGCAGTTTTAAGGCTGATATCCTCATCACCATTATTAATTCATTGTTCTAAATATTAAAATGGTAAATGTGTCAACAGACATTTGTTTCTGAGAAATATATAACCTAAATCTGATTACCCCTACTCATTTTCTAGTTCTACGTATGTCATTACCCATGTATGAATAAAAACACAAATAAAATAAGTAAAACTGACTTTGGCTATGGCTCTAACAGTAGTCTGAGTGCCCAGGTTTGTCTAGATCTAAATGCAGATGTCATAAGATGTGCTGATTAGATTGATGTTAATCTTTATCTAGCATTGCATTTACATCTTAATGTATTATATATATTTTTTTAGTTGGTATTCTATGTTTCAAACAAGAGCTGAGATGAGGTGAAACTAGCACATTTCATAGCTGCACCCAGTGTATTAGCATGTGCCATGTGGTTTGTGTGGGTTTGTTTTTCTTCTACACATCCCACAATGCACCGCGCCGCTGGAATGACGAACCCGCCTATACAGCCCTGTGCACCCCACGTTCTTTGACTAAATCCGCCATCTTGGCACCAGGCGCAGTGGCCTAATCGGTAGAGCGTGGGCATCGCATGCGTATGGTTTGGAGTTCGGTTCCCGGTCGAGTCAAACCGATGACTATAAAATTGATACTTATCGCTTCCTAACTTGGCGCTTGGCATTAATAGGATATGACAGGGTCTGGTTTGCTCAGTGTCTGGATAATGTGACTGAGTGGGATATTGGGTCATGGTTCCGGTGGCCTGATTTCCCAGTGGAGCAGCACTATAAAGTCACCATGAGTGCGCACTGTCACAAGTCAGTATGCATCCTGATATGACCTTAGATGTTGCCAGGACGTAAAACTCCAACAACCAACCAACTAAATCCGCCATCTTGGTTTTCGTTGAAATCAGCATTTAAAAGGTAGGGCCTACAATAAAATAAATCAAAGACGCGGGTGGCGAGCATGCGCATCATGGTCAAGAAGGGTTGTGGTGGTGTACAATTTATACTTGTCTCTAGTTAGGCTGGCACGCAACATTACCAGGATAGGGTAAGGACTGGTTAGCTCAGTATCAGGATAATGTGACTAACTGGGAAACTGGGACGTGAAGCCAGCTGCCTGGTCTCCCAGTGGGTCAGCACTATAAAGTCACAACGAGTGTGCACTGTCACAAATCAGTACGTGTCCTGATATGATCTTAGGTGTTGCCAGGTCATAAATTTCAAAACAAACTAAAGTGAGCCCTGTGCGTACAGTCTTGAATCGAAACGTAACCACTTCAATCAATCAATCAATAGTTCCGTCCTCTAGTCGAGGGTTGGATGTAATGGTTCTCCACTTGTCCCGATAGTGTGCTGTTCTGATAGACTGTCCACTGTGAAATATTTGTAAACCATGATGTTCTTGGTCTCCCTATCCCTTTGCTGCCATTCACCTTCCCTTCCAACAATGTACGGTATATTGAACTCTGATGAATGATGTGGCCAAAATAAATAAGTTTCTTTGTCTGTATAGTGGAAAACAAGCTTTTCTTAGTTTTAATTTTTCTGAGAACTTCTTTGTTGGTGATCTTCTTTGTCCATAATATTTTCATCATCCTTCGATAAGTCCACATCTCAAATGCTGCTAAATGTTTGTACATTTTCTTAGAGATTGTCCATGTCTCAGCCCCATACATTAGAGTAGACCTACTCTAATGACTTACATACCAACTAATGCATCATCTGGGACTGCAATAGGTCGCTGTTGTTTGGTTTTTGGGGAGTTTTCAGTCACATTTGCGCACTGAAGGCTGCAACTCTGCAGCACTGTATGGGCACCGCTAAAGGCGGTCCCATGCGGCCGGGAGTTGGCTTCCGGTGGGTAGTGAATGGAGACATCAGGGGCGGGGGGGGGGGGGGGGGAGCAAGGGGTGTGCGGACAGGCTGGCGGACCCACACAGTAGAAGTCAGTGGCTGTCGGTCCAGTCAACGTCAGGCATTAGGCGCCTGCCTACCTGACGGCCTAGATATTGGACACTCCAGAGGATAGAGCAGGCACAGGTGAACTGCTTTCCAGTGTGGCGCTCTGCCGAGGAGCATCTTCTCTCCCCTGCTGCTGTCAGGTGTCACTTACATGGTGACAGTGAGCATACCTTGCATACCGCATAACTTCACATGACAGTGCAAGTGTGTATGAGTGGGAGGGTGGGTGGGAGGGTGGGTGGGTGTGGACGCCACACTTGTTTGGCAGGTTGTGGTAGGTGTCAGTCTTTGGGCGCCATATTGGACGACCGGATATCCCGTTGCATAACTGTAGAAGTTCTGCACTCATCTAATCTTCCTCCCCACCAACCGGACGCGGTGGTCGAATCGGCAGAGCGCAGGGTTCCCATGCAGAAGGTAGTATGGTCGAATCCCAGTCGAGTCAAACCAATGACTTATAAAAATTGATACTTGTCTCTTCCTAGTCTGGCGCACGGCATTGATATGATAGGATAGGGTATGGACTGGTTAGCACAGTATCGGGGATAATGTGACTGTGGGATATCGGGTCATGGTGCTGGTGGCTTGGGATATCGGGTCATGGTGCTGGTGGCCTGGTCTCCCAGTGGGGCAGCACTAAAAGGTTGTCATGAGTATGCACCAAAATCCTACCCACTCCAGCCAACTACACATGTTGTTGCATCTAGAACATTTTTATATATTAAATCTTAGAAATTGATTATCTCAAAAACAATAATATAAATAGCCTAAACTGTCTTTGGATTTGGGATTGTAATTTCAACGTCTACAGGAAGGAATAAAAATTGTGCACCCTTTCCATATTTTAAAATTTTGATGCCGTACCTACTAGAAGGTTATAGTTGCATAGTCCGATAAAGCATCAAATTGTCAAAACCAAAACACTTACCTAGATTTGATTCTACATATTTATCTTAGATACTGGTACAGTTATTAAGCATTTGTTCTCACATCGAAGGGCATTGGGAGTCAATTTAATAGAACCTGTTACTGCATAAGCCTATGGCATCAAGAGTTTTTGCGTGCTTGCCAAAATTAATTTGGCATGTTGTCACTTCAAATATCTCCAAAGGTAGCCATTTAAACTAAAAGTTACTTCAACCTAAAGGAAAGTCGCTTATAATGATCAATTTAATATCTCAGAATATGACAGAAACTCAAAGCCATCGGACTATACAACTTTAAAGTAGTTCAGTCGTGCACTTGCCCAGGGAATGACAGGAGTACAACTTCCACCGCTGACTCGGTAAGAGCACTGGCTCAAACCCCAATGGCGTCAAGCAAATGACTTACAAAATGTATGCTTGTTGCTGCCTACCCATGGCGATTGGCATTAATAGGACAGGACAAGAACGGGTTTTCTCAGTATCCGTATATTGTGACTGAGTGCGGTTTGAATCATGGTGCTGGCAGCCTGGTCTCACTCTCTCACCCTCTCTCTCACCCTCTCTCTCACCCTCTCTCTCACCCTCTCTCTCATCCTCTCTCTCATCCTCTCTCACCCTCTCTCACCCTCTCTCACCCTCTCTCACCCTCTCTCACCCTCTCTCACCCTCTCTCTCACCCTCTCTCTCACCCTCTCTCTCACCCTCTCTCTCACCCTCTCTCACCCTCTCTCTCACCCTCTCTCTCACCCTCTCTCTCACCCTCTCTCTCACCCTCTCTCACCCTCTCTCACCCTCTCTCACCCTCTCTCTCACCCTCTCTCTCACCCTCTCTCTCACCCTCTCTCTCACCCTCTCTCACACCCTCTCTCTCACCCTCTCTCTCACCCTATCTCACCCTCTCTCTCACACTCTCTCACCCTCTCTCTCACACTCTCTCACCCTCTCTCTCACCCTCTCTCACCCTCTCTCACCCTCAATCTGGTACTACTGAAATGGTGCCACAATTCCAATGTGTTTGCCAAAATTAAGTTGGCACATTTGCGCTTCAAATGGCTCCAAAGTTAGCCATTTAAAATAATATTAAAATTAAACTAAACTATACCTATGAATCTAATGTATTGTCGTGCACCAGTGTTGTTGGGGGGTGATGGAAATGGGAAATACTGCGCCTACAGCGGGACTCAAACCCACATCTCTTTTGCATTCCGGAGCAGTGTGCTAACCATTATACCACCTATGTTCCCTGATGTCACCACACTACCCACGCCTACCTGTGTATGCGGCTCGCTGCCCGATAGGTCAGTGCAGACCACTACAGTATTTATCTTGGCATAAAATGGCAGAAACTAAAAAAACAAATACAGTGCTAAGGTCAGTCTGCTCAAAATAGCTTGTAATCATTACTGTTTTTCAAAAGCCGTGGTCACAACCACGCCTTATGTCACCTCAACTAGTTCGCTTCATGTCAGTCGACTCAGATCGGGCATGTGAATGCTCAGCTGAGGCAAATTATAGCTGAGTCGACTCAACTAATTCGCCTCAAATAAACCGCTTCGCAAGGTAGAGTAGATGAGGCGAACTAGCTTGAGTCAGCCTAAGTGGCATGTGTGAGTGCAACTGGTTTAGTTGAGGCAGCTTAAGCATATGGATGGAGACTGCTTCCTAACAGGTAGTTGCTTTTGATAGTGGTTGGAGCAGAAAACTGCTTCCTAACAGGTAGTTGCTTTTGATAATGGTTGGAGCACATGTTTGGACTGTCCTACTCTTCCCATCTCTTCATTAGGGATGTTGTTTGTATGTATGTAAGTGTGGCATGTGGATGTATGTATGTGTGAATACCCATCCTGAGATGACCTTAGATGTTGCTAGGATGTAAAACAACAACAACAAGCAAAGATCGATCTGAGCTGGTTTAACGCACGTGTCTGAACGCGACACACTTTGAAAACTCTGTATGTGTGAACACGCCACTAGTTCGACTCACGTAGCTCGCCTCATCTAAGTCGGCCTGACGCTGTATGTGTGACCACGGCTATACACAGCAATTATGGAGCTTTACTCAAAATGAACAGCGGGTCGATAACAACCAGAGGTGACGTTTCCACTGTGCAGGGGTCGCTGTAATAACTACAATGGTTAATTAAAGGGTTTTCTGGACGGTAATACAGGAAAGGGTGGTGACAGTAGTACCAACAGGCGCCATGCTCGAATCGGCAGAGTGCCGGCCTCACGTGTGGGACATCGGTAGTTTGGTTCCCCGTCGAGTCAAACCAATGACTTTTAAAATTGATAGTTGTCGCTTCCTAGCATGGTGCTCGGCATTAATAGGATAGTTCATGGACTGGTTAGCTCAGTGTCAGGATAATGTGACTGGGTGGGATATTGGGTCATAGTGACCTGATTTCTCAGTGGGGCAGCACTATAAAGTCACCATGAGTGCGCACTGTCACAAGTCGGTAGCCCTTTTGATATGGCCTTGGATGTTGCCGGGACGTAAAACTTCAACAACCGAACAATCGACAGTAGGCATTGGCCTGGCGGCGTTCCCTCTGACACCATCTGTGGAGTAACCGCGGAACTAATGCTGCTGGAGAGACGGAAGCCGGAGGAAGAGTGGTGTGGTGGGGGGGGGGGGGGGTAGCTGCAAGTGTAGTCTGAACCTTGTTGTGCAGGGGGAGATGGGCAGAGAACAAGTGTTGTTGTCTGGACTTTGTGAGGGGAGAGAAATGTGGAGGGAGAGCTAGAAGTGTAGTCTGGACTGAGTTTCAAGTGTAGTCTGGACTTTGTGAGGGCGGAGAAAGGTGGAGGGAGAGCTATAAGTGTAGTCTGGACTGAGTTACAAGTGGAGCCTGACTTTGTGGGGATTGCAGAGAGGGAGGGATTGAGTTGAAAGTTTGGTCTAGACTTTGTAGAGAAGAGCGGCGGGGGGATAAGGAGAACTAAAAGATAAATCTGGACTTGGTGGGGAAGACGTAGGAGAGATGGGGCTAGAGAGAGGGTGAAAGAGGGAGAGGGCGAGAGGAAGAGAGACCGCGAGAGAGAGAGGGAGGGGGAGAGCACCCGAGAGGGGGAGAGCGCGCAAGAAGGGGAGAGAGCGCGCGAGCGAGAGAGAGAGCACGCGAGCGAGAGAGCAAGCACGTGAGCGAGAGAGAGAGCACGCGAGTGAGAGAGAAAGAGAGCGATAGAGAAAGAGAGCGAGCTCGCGAGAACGAGAGCGAGCTCGCAAGAGAGCGAGATGCTTCACATATTATTAACCAGGCTGCTGCGAATGTTATTTGTATAAAACAAAATTTTAAAGGCTAAAGAGAAAGCGTTGCGCATAATGGAATAACACTGTTGATAAAGAATGCATCGCAGAGAGTACGTGAAGGGGTGGGGCGGAACATTGGCATGCTCCGTCCTGATATGACCTTAGATGTTGCCAGGACGTAAAACTCCAACAACCAACCAACATTGACATGCCATGTACATGACAAGTGTGTGTCTCGACTGTGAAACATGAATCCGTCATCCAACATGTGTGTTAGTGGACCAGATAGATGGGAGATGTGTGGGGAGGAGGCAGAACGGGAGATTTGGATCGCGTGAGATTTATTTTTTAATTTTTTATTTAACTTTGTTTTATTTTTGTACACATGGCGTCTCTTTGGTTAGGTTTATGGAGGAGCTATATCATATATGATATACAATAAAACCTCCCTAACCGACCACCACCACAGATCGACCACTCCACTATATAGATCGCTTTATATGGGTGTTAGAATATGGTTACAATACCATTGTAACCACATTCTAACATCCTAAACCGACCACCTCCCTAAATCGACCACTTAAAGTGGGTCCCGAGGTCGGTCGATTTAGGAAGGTTTTTACTCTATTTGATACGCGCCACCTAACGGAATACATCGATCCTGTCCTCCCAGTGTTTTACGGATAATAAATAAACTCGAACCTCCCGCCCACCCCCCTGAGTGATGGGAATATACTCAGTATTTAGCAGGCGATAGATAAATAAATATACACAAGGAAATAAACCCTTGTCACTATGTCACTTTGCCGTCTGCCGTCTCCCCTCTCTGCCGTCTCTCCTGTCTGCCATCTCCCCTCTCTGCCATCTCCACTCTCTGCCGTCTCCCCTCTCTGCTGTCTCCCCTCTCTGCTGTCTCCCCTCTCTGCTGTCTCCACTCTGTCATCTCCCCTCTCTGCCATCTCCCCTCTCTGTCGTCTCTGCTCTCTGCCGTCTCCCCTCTCTGCCGTCTCCCCTCTCTGCCGTCTCCCCTCTCTGCCATCTCCCCTCTCTGATGTCTCCCCTCTCTGCTGTCTCCCCTCTCTGCCGTCTCCCCTCTCTGCCGTCTCCCCTCTCTGCCGTCTCCACTCTCTGTCATCTCCGCTCTCTGCTCTGTCTCTCTCCCTCTCTGCCGTCTCCCCTCTCTGCCGTCTCCCCTCTCTGCAGTCTCCCCTCTGCTGTCTCCCTCTCTGCCGTCTCCCCTCTCTGCCGTCTTCCCTCTCTGCCATCTCCCCTCTCTGTCATTTCCCCTCTCTGCTGTCTGCCCTCTCTGCCGTCTCCCCTCTCTGCCATCTCCCCTCTCTGCCGTCTACCCTCTCTGCCATCTCCCCTCTCTGCCATCTCCCCTCTCTGCCGTCTCCCCTCTGCTGTCTCCCCTCTCTGCCATCTCCCCTCTCTGCCGTCTTCCCTCTCTGCCATCTCCCCTCTCTGCCATCTCCCTTCTCTGCCGTCTCCCCTCTCTGCCGTCTCCCCTCTCTGCCATCTCCCCTCTCTGCCATCTCCCTTCTCTACCATCTCCCCTCTCTGCCGTCTCCCCTCTCTGCCATCTCCCCTCTCTGCCATCTCCCCTCTCTGCCATCTCCCCTCTCTGCCATCTCCCCTCTCTTCCATCTCCCCTCTCTTCCATCATCTCCTCTCTGCTGTCGTCTCCTCTCTGCCGTCGTCTCCCCTCTCTGCCGTCTCCCCTCTCTGCCATCTCCCCTCTCTGCCGTCTCCCCTCTCTGCCGTCTCCCCTCTCTGCCGTCTCCCCTCTCTGCCGTCTCCCCTCTCTGCCGTCTCCCTCTCTGCCGCTCTCCCCTCTCTGCTGTCTCCCTCTCTGCCGTCCCCTCTCTGCGTCTCCCCTCTCTGCCGTCTCCCCTCTCTGCCGTCTCCCCTCTCTGCCGTCTCCCCTCTCTGCCGTCTCCCCTCTCTGCCGTCTCCCCTCTCTGCCGTCTCCCCTCTCTGCCGTCTCCCCTCTCTGCCATCTCTCCTCTGCCATCTCCCGTCTCTGCCATCTCACCTCTTTGCCATCTCACCTCTCACCCCTCACTTCTCACCCTTCACCTCTCACCCCTCACTTCTCACCCTACACCTGTCACCCATCGCCTCTCACCTCTCACCTGTCACCCTTCTCCTGTCACCGTTCTCATCTCACCCCTCACTTCTCACCCTTCCCCTCTCACCCTTCACCTCTCACTTCTCACCCTTCACCTCTCACCCTTCTCTCACCCCTCACTTCTCACCCTTCACCTCTCGCCACTCACTTCTCACCCTTCACCTCTCACCCTTCACCTCTCAACCTTCACCTCTCTTTTTCTCCTCTTCTGCTAGTCAGTCATTCGTGGAATTTAAAACAATGTATTATATTTAGGATATTTATGTAATGCCTTTATGCAATGTGATCCTTGTGACATGTTAAATATAAACAATTGACGTGACACTCAATCTACGACGGGATGGCTTAGCAGTACGATGTATGCTTACTATGTCGTATGCGGGAGGTTGCGGGTTCAATCCGAAACAGGATCTGGATAGCGGTTTTGGTTTTCAATATATTGACTATAAAGCTGCACATAGTCCGATGAAGCATCAAATATTAGAAACCGAAACATTTCTTTAAATTTTACATTATACATCCAACTGAAACATTTAGGCCGAGTAGGCTCAAAGCCTAGTGGCCCGGGACGGAGCAAAGGGGGCGGAGGCAGAGAGCATATATAGGCTGAAACTGGTTAGCCTATGGGCCTGGGTGGTAATTAAGCCACCACTGGGTATAGATAGCTCTTTAAGGCAACACTATAGAGCCAGGCATGCTCACAGTGTGCGATGTCGGTACTCGCCCTCCTGATACAACTTCAGATGTTGCTAGGCCATTAAACCCCCCCCCCCCCCATTGAGCGGAGTCTATTTTGTTTGGATACGTGTTATTGCGCTGCGTACAACTGTGGCTGAACCTACTTTTAAATTGTAATGTGACGTCACTGCACAGTCAGAGTGGTGTTGTGACGTCATTGGCAGTTACATGGGCATTGTTTCCTCACTGGCATTTCGCAGTGACATTGTGACGTCACTGGCAGCTCATAGTGGTATTGCAACATCACTGGTCGCTCATAGTGGTATAATGATGTCGCTGGCCGCTCACAGTGGTATTGTGATGTCACTGGCCTCTCATTGTTGTATTGTGACATCACTGGCCGCTCACAGTGGTATTGTGATGTCACTGGCCTATCATTGTTGTATTGTGATATCACTGGCCGCTCACAGTGGTATTGTGATGTCACTGGCCTATCATTGTTGTATTGTGACGTCACTGGCTGCTCACAGTGGTATTGTGACGTCACTGGCCGCTCACAGTGGTATTGTGATGGCACTGGCCTCTCATTTTTTGCATTGTGATGTCACTCACCACTCACAGTGGTATTGTGATGTCACTGGCCTATCATTGTTGTATTGTGACGTCACTGGCCACTCACAGTTGTATTGTGATGTCACTGGCCGCTCACAGTGGTATTGTGATGTCACTGGCCACTCATTGCTGTATTGTGATGTCACTCACCACTCACAGTGGTATTGTGATATCACTGGCCTCTCATTGTTGTATTGTGACGTCACTGGCCGCTCACAGTGGTATTGTGATGTCACTCACCTCTCATTGCTGTATTGTGATGTCACTCACCACTCACAGTGGTATTGTGATGTCACTGGCCTCTCATTGTTGTATTGTGACGTCACTGGTTGTTCATAGTGGTATTGTGATGTCACTTGCCGCTCACAGTGGTATTGTGATGTCACTGGCCTCTCATTGTTGTATTGTGACGTCACTGGCCACTCACAGTTGTATTGTGATGTCACTGGCCGCTCACAGTGGTATTGTGATGTCACTCGCCTCTCATTGCTGTATTGTGATGTCACTCACCACTCACAGTGGTATTGTGATGTCACTGGCCTCTCATTGTTGTATTGTGACGTCACTGGTTGTTCATAGTGGTAGTGTGATGTTACTGGCCGCTCACAGTGGTATTGTGATGTCACTGGTCTCTCATTGTTGTATTGTGACGTCACTGGCCGCTCACAGTTGTATTGTGATGTCACTGGCTGCTCACATTGGTATTGTAACGTCATTGACCACTCACAGTGGTATTGTGATGTCACTGGCTGCTCGTGGTGTTAATGTGGTGACGCTTAATATACTATGATGTCACTGGCCGCTAAGATATTCCTTACATAAAACTCCTAGAGAATTGGTTTGTTTCAAGCTGTACAAATTATGACTCATAATTATGTAATCATAATAAATGTGAATTTTGCTCACGTTTCGGCCCTTTTAAAGTTGCATCAAGTAATACTTTTTACTTTCTGTCATTATTTGTTTAACGATGAATATATTAGTAAATTAATCTCTAATAGATTGATGTAATCTCTGTAATAGATTGATGTAACTTTTATTATGTAATAGATTGATGTAACTTTTATTACCAATGGCTAAGTTTGGGAAAATTTGAAGCGAAAATGTGCAAAATTAATTTTAGCGTACACCTCGAAATGCTGACAATGTTAACCTTACAAGTGATTTACTCATTTTTTTCTTTGCAGCCACAAATGTTTGGCGATTGCACCAATCAGTTGAAAAGCCAGGATCGCATCTAGGTGAGTATTTTGGTTGGAGTATAATTATGTTCATACTTATTTCCAACACCATCTGATGACAGCGGCAATAACTACTTTTGTCAACAGTTGGTGGTGGAAATCTTCTAGAGGGCCTTTTTGAAGAACCCCCCCCCCCAAAAAAAACAGCATGCTGCATAAGGAGGTGTGATTCACGGCATTAGTTCTTTGATTGCGTCAGAGGGCAGGTTGGTTGTGGAAATCCTTGTGGAAGACTTTTCCACAGAGCATTGATGCACATTGAGCTGTTACTGTTACTGCCATTAGTTCTTTGATTGCCACTAGAGGGCAGGTTGGTGGTGGTGGAAATCCTCTATAAGACCTTTTCCACAGAGCATTGATGCACATTGAGCTGTTACTGTTACTGCCATTAGTTCTTTGATTGCCGCTAGAGGGCAGGCTGGTGGTGGAAATCCTCTATAAGACCTTTTTCACAGAGCATGCTGCACATTGAGCTGTTACTGTTACTGCCATTAGTTCTTTGATTGCCGCTAGAGGGCAGGGTGGTAGTGGAAATCCTCCGTAAGACCTTTTTCACAGGGCATTGATGCACATTGAGCTGTTACTATTACTGCCATTAGTTCTTTGATTGCCGCTAGAGGTCAGGTTGATGGTGGAAATCCTCTATAAGACCTTTTCCACAGGGCATTGATGCACATTGAGCTGTTACTGTTACTGCCATTAGTTCTTTGATTGCCGCTAGAGGGCAGGTTGGTGGTGGAAATCCTCTATAAGACCGTTTCCACAGGGCATTGATGCACATTGAGCTATTACTGTTACTGCCATTACTTCTTTGATTGCCGCTAGAGGGCAGGCTGGTAGTGGAAATCCTCTATAAGACCTTTTTCACAGAGCATGCTGCACATTGAGTTGTTACTGTTACTTCATTACCGTGATTCAGTAAAATGAACCTTGATTTAGCACGGCTGTGCTTTTTTGACGCTCCTATTTCATGGACCTCAAAAATCATGTTATTATAATGGGGTTTCTCTGTATTATTTAAAGTTGCATGGTCCAATGGTTTTGAATATTTGTCATGTTTCTGAGATAAATATATTAGATTGATCATTATTATCTACCATACTTTAATTTGAAGTCACTTTTATTTTATAAATGGCTAACTTTTGAGATATTTGAAGTGCAAACATGTAAAATTAGTTTTGGCAAGCACGCCAAAACTCTGACACCATAGACTTCTGCAGTAACATGTTCTATTAAATTGACTATACAGAAACATGTTTAAAAAGTACATATGTGTCAAAGTTAGATATCTCAAATTAAATCTAGATTGTTTTGGTTTTGAAATGTTGATGCTTCATCGGATTATGCAGCTTTAAATGAATGCATGGCCAATGTTGACCCTCCCACCAGGTCCAGCCTGACCTCTGAACCCGGCTCGTACCGGACATGGCTGAATCGCTAAGACTGGCTTCCTGCCATGGGTTAGAGTCCTGGGTCAAACCAGTAACTTAGAGACAAAAAGGCATACTTGTCGTTAACTATCCTGATGCTCGGCATTAATAGAACATGACAAGAACTGGTTAGCACAGTTTCAGGATAATGTGACTGAGTGGAATATCAGATTATGGAAGCGGGGGGAGGGGGGGTGGTGATGACGACAATGCCCCAGCCTCTCAGTGGGCAGCACTAAAAAATTGCCATCAGTGTGCACTCTCATAAATCGGTACCCGTCCTCATATGACCCATGGTGTTGCTAGGATGGAAAGCACCATAAAACATCGTGAAGTTATGTTTTTTTTGTGGTCATAAATTGAATAAGTCTGTCATTTTGTGGACTCAACGTTGCTGACATAGTGGCGGCCACTGGAAGAGTGTTCAGAACTAATCTAATAGGTGGCGCTCCTGAGTAATGCAGTAGTGAACAAATAGGTGGCGCTGTGACGGGGTTAGTCAGTGGGTGTATTGGGGGCATTAGGACGGAAGCTGTTGGTGGTGGTGCTGATCCGGTCGTGGTGCTGTGGGGTCACGTGGGTGGGGTGGGGGGGGGGGAGGGTGACCTCTCACCCCCCCCCCCTCTCATCAACCCCCGGCCGGCCCCTATGGACTGGTGGACCGCTCACCGGGTTCAGTGCCGACCGGGCACCAGCGGACACAGGACGGGGCAGGATTATATATGTGTAGGTATATATTACCGACACACCGGTACCAGCGTAAGTAGACTCCGGGTGTATGTGTGTATATGTAATGCATATTGTGTGCAGCATGTGATCATGTAAATAATGTACAGCATAATGTATAGTGTTATCAAATGTATAGTATGTATAGAATGTACAGTGTGTATAATGTACAGTGTGTATAAATATAATGTACAGTGTGTATATAATGTATATTATACATACATAATGTACAGTGTATAATGTACAGTGTATAATGTACAGTGTGTATATAATGTATATAATGTATAGTATACATATAGAATGTACAGTATATATAATGTACAATACATATAATGTACAGTATATATAATGTACAGTATATATAATGCACAGTATATATAATGCACAGCATATATAATGTGCAGTATATATCACATGTGCATATGATGTACAGTATACATATATAATGTACAGGGTAGGCCTACATATATAACGTACAGTATATATATATATATATATATATATATATATATATATACACATACACCCATAGTGTATGTACGCGGGTATATATAATAGTACAACTATGTATATATATATTATATATACATGTATGCATGTTTCGACATATACACATAGATCGATGCATAGATGCATGCATATATACATTCATAGATACATATATATACATACATATATATACATACATACATATACGAATATACACACACAGGGATGACCTTAGGTGTTGCTCAGACCTAAGACAACAAAGACACATACATAGACACAGAGTATAGGGTTAGGGTCACTGTGGTTTTTGGATCCTTATAAGGAACTCTTCACAGCGGGAGGTGACATCGTCACAGACAGGTAGGTAGGTAGGTAGGTGGGTGGGTGGGTGGGTGACAGGTGTTATGTGCAAGTGTCTGTGTGGACACTCTCTGAACATGGACGCTGTGTGTGTGTGTGGAGATGGGGGGGGGGGGCGGGGTTGTTCGCGCCGTCTGGGTGGTCGGGGGTGTCGGTAGAAAAGGGGTGGCGGGGTTATTTTTTTTAATGGCGGTAATAGTGGCTGGAGGGCGTGGAAGGGGAGTGGCTGGGGGGTGGGGGGGGAGTTGACCGGAATGGCCATTCAATTGACCTACTTTTACCTCCCCCCCCCGAGGATTCCTGCTTCGACGTTGTTTATCACAGAATGCGCCTCAACTGGTTAGAAAGCCACTTCGCACCTGCCAACTGACCATGCCATCCTCGAGTCCTGCTTGGCAAGAACAAAAAAAAAAAATTATTTGCCGAAGCAAGGACAATTAGAATCGCAGCCACTTGGTGTTCCTCATTCCACTACTCCTTGCACCCTCCTCCAGCTGGGGTGGCCGAATGAGTTGAGCATCCCGCTCCTGTGTTGGGAGATCGAGGGATCTGAACCCATGGGATTGTGTGTTCGAACCCTGGTCGAGTCAAAGCAATGACTTACAAATTGATACTTGTTGCTTCCTCGCCAGGCACCCGACATTATTACTATTAGGGTAGAGCAAGGACTGGTTGGCTCAGTGTCAGGATAATGCGACAGAGTGGGATATTAGGTCATGGTGCTGGCAGCACTATAAAGTCGCCATAGGTGCGCACTGTCACAAGTCAGTACCCGTCCTGATATGCCCCTATATGTTGCTAGGACGTAAAACAACAACAAACAAACAACAACCTTGCACCATCCCATTAATGCTAAGCACCCGGTGCCAGGCTGGGAGCGACAAGTATAAATTTGGTAATGGGCCAGTCACACCTTACCGGACTGGGGTACCGGACACTGTCCGGTGAAATATGGCAATGTCCGGTACCCATCCGGCGATGTCCGGTACAAGTTTTGAACATGCACACAACTTCTACAGGACACCGCCGGACTGACATGTCTGGTTGGTGTCTGGTATGTCCGGTACCCATCCGTACATGTCCGGTACCCATCCGTTGGTGTCTGGTTGGTGTCCGCTTTGTCCGCTTTGTCTGGTACATGTCCAGTACCCATCCTTTATGTGTCCGGTTCTCGTCCAGTTCTCATCCGGTACATGTACGGTACTTGTCCGGTCGCCTGGTGGCAATTGACCCAATTACGCTCCATTTCGGTACATTTCGATACTTTTTGTCACCGGAGAGCACCGGACTAGACAATTCTTTGTCCGGTGGTGTCCGGTACTCAATCCGGTAAGGTGTGACAGGCGCTTAAGTCATTGATTTGACTCGATCGGTGTTCAAACGTACGACCTCCCATACCAGAAGCCAGCCAGTGCTTTTAGCGATTTAGCCACCCCATCCCATCCCATCCCATCCCATCTCATCTCATCTCATCTCATCTCATCTCATCTCATCTCATCTCATCTCATCTCATCTCATCTCATCTCATCTCATCTCATCTCATCTCATCTCATCTCATCCCATCCCATCCCATCCCACCCCATCCCATCCAATCAGTTATGGAATACACACTCACACTGTGCGCCAAGGGTGTGCCCACTTCAAACTGCCCCGTCCTGATATGACCTTAGATGTTGCCAGGACATAAAACCTCCAATAACTAACCCAACTTCAGACTGCACACACTTACACATACCATTGATGAATAACATTAATTCACAAGCCAAACCAAATAAGGGCATACACAGATTCTTGTGCGCCCATATATGTGCATTATGAACCCATGTAGACCGCATAGCCAAATGAGTTGAGCGTCCACTTCCAATTTTGGTAGGTCATGGGGACGCGACCCTGTGAGCTCGAACCCTGGTCCCGTCAAACCGATGACTTACAAATTTATACCTGTCACCACCTAGCCTGGTGCTTGGTATTACTAGGATAGGGCAAGGAGCGGTGGAATGAGGAAGACCAATTGTCCGCGATTGAAATTTCCCCTGCTTAATCAACTAATGTACAAAAAGAAAATGTGGGACATACTTTTGATTCATCAACTGAGCAAATGGGGGCCCCCATCCTTTCAAGTTCCCAGACGGATCGGCGCAGTGTGCTTAGCGCAGGTTGACCTACTTTGACCTATTTTGACCTATTTCTGTGGAATGTGGGCGGGTCCTTACAACAAGAGCTCTCCCCCAGTGGATGGCTGACACCGGGAGACGTGTGTTTACTTTTGGTTGGTTGGTTGTTGGAGTTTAACATCCTGCCAACATCTAAGGTCATATCAGAACGGGTACTGACTTGGAACAGCGTGCATTCATCATGACTTTATAGTTCTGCCCCACTGGGAGATCAGGCCGCCAGTGTAATGTATGTGTGTTCCAGTTGTGTAGTTGTCCGAACACCCCCAGTGTGGCACAGGGTGATGTCACGACAGAACGTTCTAAATAAATATAAAGACAGTTGCAAACTAGAACTCACAGTGTCGACATCAACATATACCACAGCCACCACCATGACCTAATATCCCACTCGGTCACATTATCCTGACACTGAGCCAACCACTCTTTGTCCTATATTAATAATGCCAAGTGCCTGGCTAGGAAGCGATAAGTATCAATTTTTTTAAGTCATTGGTTTGATTCCACCAGGTTTTGAACCCGTGGATTCGAATCACACAATCTATCAAAACGGGAGGGTCGTGCAACTCATTCGGCCATCCCGTCTGGTGGTTAATTTTGGTAAGACATTATATTTCCACATAGCTAGACAGTACTGTAGAAGTCTGCACTGATCTCTCAGGCAAGGAGCCACACTAGACATGTAGGTTGTGGATAGGGTGATTGGACTAGAGCCTAGGTAGATAAAAGATTCACCCTGGACTAGTACACTGGTGAAGGACAACGTAGTGTAAATACGGGCAAAAATAGCTTTAGTATGAAACAGGAACTAGAAACTGTGGTTCCAGGATCAAATGGTGACATATATTGGCACAGAGTTGGTGAAATGGGAGAGAATGCAAAAAGACAAGATGACGGCCATTGAACGCCGTTGATTTCACATTTAAATTGTAATAAATTATATGTTTTATTATATTTTTCAACTCAAAGGTAGCAGGGAAATAATAAGACATGTAAAGAATAATTGTTGCTTCTTAGATTGTGAAATTAGGCTCTCATTTCATTTCCCCGCATTTTCAACCGTTTTTATATAGGGCTGGTATTCACCCGTGTACTGCGAGTACAGGGTGAATCCTTTATCTAGAGCCTAGGTAGTGTAATGTTGGGCGTAATCGATTAATCAACTCGGGTGACCCAAGCCACTTTTTGGTGCATGCGCACATCCTACAGAC
>CM059192.1:48800088-48832309 GCA_030323885.1 Branchipolynoe longqiensis
ACATTGGTCGTAATGCTCGCATTGCGTTTGATGCGAGGGAAAGAAGAGACCCTCCCCCCGCCTCTCCTGCCGCCGCCCGGCTTTCTCACCTTCCCTGTCATCCGCCCCTCAGCTTTCTCCCACCTCGCCCTCTCTCCCTGCCCCGCTGGCTTTCTCACCTTCCCCGCCTTCTCGCCTCCCGCTCCTTCCCTTATAAGGCCGCCCGCCGGCCTCCCTCAGCCACTCGCCCTCCAGCCCTCCTCCCTGCACAAGCTCCTTTTTCTCCACCCACCCACCCAACTCTCCTTACAAGCCAGTGGAGGGCTCTTCGGCGCCCCTCGCCACAAACACTGAAAGCTCCCCCGGAGCTCATTAGTCCTAAGCTTATTTTCTCGCTCCCTATGAGCCTTTCCTCTTCTTGCTCTCACCGCATTGTTTCCTTGTATATAGCTTGTCTTGTTTTCCATGTTCTACGGTGTTTCAATAAAGCGCCTTTTTTCCACCCCCGCCTTGCTTTCTTCCTTTTCGCGCATCAGGGTTTTTTGCGGGAGTGTATGGCGGCGTAAGCGCGTTACGTCATATACGTCGGTATACGCCGCCATACGCTACGCATATGCCGTCATATGCCGTCATACGTTGTCATACGCCGATCCTCCAACAAGCCTGTTTCCTTGCTCAAAATTTTCAGCGTATGGCAGCGTATGGATCATACGCTGCTCATACGCTAGGCGTATGCTATGGATATGCGGGCATAGGTTACGCATAGGTTAGGGGTACGTCGGCATAGGTTGGGCGTACGCTGGATTGACACCCACCGGGTGTCTCTTGCGTACCCCCAACATTCTGTAAAAGTGGTGTCACACTACGGCGTATGGCGTTAGCGTATGTATTTTCGACCCATTCGCCATCATATGCCGTCATACACTTCGCATATGCTGTGCAAGCCCCGTCCTGATATGACCTTAGATGTTGCTAGGACGTAAAACAACAACAAACAACAAACAAGCATATGCTACGCATACGCCCTCATACACCCTCATACGCGCATCTGTCCAAATTTTGTTTGAGCACGCTCAAAAATGTTCAGCGTATGACGGCGTATGGCTCATACGCTGCTCATACGCTTGATGTACGCTATGCGTACGCTGACATAGGTTACGCATAGGTTGGGCATACGCTGAACTTGTCAATCACAACCGTCAAACCTCATCACAGTACACTGCGCATAGGTCGGCGTACACTTTGAATACGCCGCCATAGGCTAGAGGTAGGTTAGGCATAGGTTAGGCATATGCTGGGACCTCGTGCATAGCGTTTGACGGCGTATGACGGCGTATGACGGTGTATGGGTCGAAAAGAGCATATGCTGGCATATGCTAATGCCATACGCCGTAATATGACAGGGCCTTTACAGGCTGTAGGGCTACTTACACACACACATGTGCGCATAGTCAAAAACATACTGACATACACATACATGTATGCCCAGACATGTACCTACTTACACACATACATCATATATTTACACACACATGGATGTACGTACACACATGCGGGCACATAGTCAAACACATACTGACATATACATACATATATGGCCACACATGTACCTACTTACACACATACATCATACAGAAATATGTCTACACGTTACAAGTATGACCATATGTTTGACGTCCAATAGCCAATGATACGAAAATCAATGTGTTCTAGAGGTGTTGTTAAATAAAACAAGCTTTACTTTTTTACATTTTCCGTGCTAATTAAAGGGACCCAGTCTTGACCCTTGTGACGTGAACTGTGGTCGAAGATATGCTCTCCAGCAGAACTTTTGTGAGTAGTTTTTTTCTTTCTGTTTGTATTTATATAACCATGCATGAGTATGGAGAGTATCGGGGTTGTAACGGGTTGTGAAGGGCCTATCGGGTGATGTTACTCCTCCTTAGTGTAAACTAGGTCACTGAGCTGAATTGCACAGTGTGATGAAAGAGGTGGCGCCACCGCCGCCACCGATACCAACTACTGACCCCCAACACTGTCATTCGCGCCCAAGACTCTGCGAGACTGAAAGATTCTCCACAAACTCCACATATATGTAAATAAAACAAAAACAAAGTATATAGTTTATATGTACATAAAATATGTGCCTGGAGAATGCGAGTATGCTCTAGTCAGCGGACCTTGAAAAGTGTACAGTAGACGCATAAATTGGGTCACGTGGCTAAATGAGTGAGTGAGAGAGTGAGCGAATAAATGACTGACTGACAGCCTAATGACTCTACCATTAAACATTAAAGCTGCATAGTCCGATGGTTTTGCGTTTTGGTAATTTTTTCTGAGATAAATATATTAAATTGATCATTATAATCTACCTTATTTCAGGTTAAAGTAACTGATTTTAAATGGATAAGTTTTGAGATATTTGAAATTCAAACATGCAAACTTAGTTTTGGCAAGCACGCCAAAACTCTGACACCATAGGCTTCAACAGTAACAGGTTCTATCGAATTGTCTCAGTATTCCCTTCTATGCGGCAATAAATGCTTAATATGTGCATCAATATCTGAGTTAGATATGTAGAGTCAAATCTATATAATTATTTTGGTTTTGAAAATGTGATGCTTCATCGGAGTATGCTGCTTTAACTGAATCACAGGACCAAAAGTTGGGACTATAGTCTATAGCTGCCCCTCCATCTCATCCTACTGATTCCACTCCAGTCCATTTGTGATATTCAAGCTGCACAGTGCGATAAAGCATCACAACACCAAAACAGCAGAAGAGCTCTTTTCCAAAACGCGATAAGTACCGATCCAAAAATAAAGAGCTTGCAATGCCAATAGCAAGCTCGTAGCTCGTGCTTTGGAAACTAACTCTTCATATTATATAGATAGCTCTTCAATTATCTAGATTAGATTCTATATATATCTAACTTATACTAGACACTGTTGCATTTACTGTATGTAATTGAAAGTTCTTGACTGAGGTATTTTAGGAAAATTCCGGTCTTGACAGATCTCTATCAGTTACTCTTGTGGAATTGTTGTCAAAACATTGCATACTTTTGAGTAGATTGTATAAAATTATGGTATTTTTTAAATTTATTTATTTTTTATTGAGGCTGTATTTATACTGTCCATAGCATATAAGCCCGGGTACCCAGGCTTGTTTTCAATGCTGGCCAATTGTAGTGTTGGTGTTATCTTACCACACAGTGGCTGCTGATAAGGTATTTGTTTGCCTGCATTTCAGTAGCAGATAGATAATTGGTTGGTATGGTTAATAGCCTATGTTAGTTTTTTTGGATTTTCTTGGTATATATGTATTTATTTTTTCTACTCTTATTACTAGACTAGCCTACTCCTATTTACATATCATAGGCTTGTACGTAGCTGTGTTGTGTGTTATCTGGCTACTTTTGGCATGGTTACCTTCCATTGGGCGTCCCGCTGGTGGGCCGTGACATATCACATGCCCCTTTGGAGTGCAGCTTAGTGGGGGTTTCCTAGCCTTATTTTGCACAGATATTTTTTGTAAGTTTTTAGGTCAGGAATTTGTCGTTCCTTAACCGTTTGGGCATTCCATACCTTGGCAGCCATTTCCAGCGTGCTTCTCTCATGAGCTTTTATTTGGCTTCTGGTCTGCTTTAGTAGTGGCGCATTATTTGCTCTAGTAGCCCTTTGTGGTTTTGTTAGAAGTTTAATGTTGGTGGGTCTCCTTGAAAATGTTTTTGAATGCAGTCGCCAAACCTGGTCGTTAAGGAATCGTGGGCACGGCATGTGTTTGGCCAACTTTACCGATCCCGATGTTTGCAATCCTGTTGGTAGCCTTATCAGCACGTCCAATAAATATCACCATGAGTCAAATTAGAGCAGACCATTTTGTTGTTACTGTTGTCCATTAATTGATTAACCAGGGCAGATTTGAGTACTATGGTGTAAAATCTATTCTTTTAAACATTTTTTTATTTATTTAATCTTAACCAAAAGGATTTTGTAATGAAAATGGTGTTTAATGAGCACTCGCGGGCATTTATAACTTCTGACTCTCCACCGACTTGCTTTCGAAAGCAACTGAATTACACCTCACCTACGCTTGTTGTTGAAGATTTATACTGCCTATCAAGGATAAGCCTGAATAGTCTTTTTTCACCATTAGACAGTTTGTCGATAGAAAGCCCAAGCCTACACTTTTACTGACCCAAGGGATTTTTAACCTCCCACACCACATAGAGATGGTATGAGAGCTACTGGCCTTTGATGATGCTGTAAGTTATACCTAGCGGTGGAAATCCAAATTGGCAGAGATGGGGGCATGGGGAATCGAACCACTGACCTTCAGATTAGGAGTCCGACCTAGAAAAAAGTCAAACACTCTAACCACTCCGCCACAGAGAACACCACGAGTGTTAGTTATAGGGACATTGTAACATCCTTCTCAACCATATCTTGGGTGCCCCGCTGCTGGTTGTCGCTGCCCCTCGTTGCAATGAAAATGGTGTTTATTGAGCACCGGCGGGCATTTTTAACTTTTGACTCTCAACCGACCTGCTCCGAAAGCAACTGAATTACACCTCACTTATGCTTGTTACTTAGGCACATTGTAACATCCTTCTCAATCATATCTCTTTACCGCTTCATGGATGGGGGAGATTGAAGACCTGAACAGAGGCTCTGTAGTTACCTGTCTATTAGCATGTCATAATTTGGGACCCATATGGGATCAACATGGGTCCCAAATTATGACATGGCAACAGACAGGTAACTACAGAGCCTCTGTTCAGGTCTAGTATCTCCACCATCCATCAAGCGGTATAAAGATATGGTTGAGAAGGATGTTAAAATGTGCCTAACCAACAAACATAAGTGAGGTGTAATACGGTTGCTTTCGGGACAGGTCAGTAGAGAGTCAGAAGTTACAAATGCCCGCCAGTGCTCATGAAACACCATTTTCATTGCAAAAGTGTTTTAGTGAGGAGTGCTGCGGCTTGTACAGCAGGCATCATCTCTTAAGCCCCATCACACCTACCCGGATCAGGTGCCAGACGAACCCTGTGGCGATCCGGGGTGATCCGTGGCTCATCTGTGGCTGGTTCTTGGTGATCCGTGGCTGGTGTTTTAAAATGTTTTAAACATCTGGGGCAGTCCGTGGCATTTTGCGATCCGGGCTTGATCCGGCATCGTTGGGGATGGTCTGGGAGTGGTCCAGGTAATCTGGGGTTGCTCCAGGGGTAGTCCGTGTACCGTCCAGGGTCATGGTTTAACCTGGACCAGCCCTGGACTAGTCCGGACTAATCCCGACATAGCCACGGACAACTCCCAGACTGCCCGGATAAGACCCGGACAAACCGGATGAGCATGGATAGCCCGGTTTACCAAGAATCAGTCCAGGATGAGCCCCATTTTTGTATATATATGTACATAGCAGGAGCAAGTCCACTTCAACTCTGGGACTACTCCATGGACACACCAGGTAGTCCGGGGGGTGGTCCAGCTCAGTCCGGGGCGATCCAGCCTCTGGTCCGGGGCTAGTCCGTGGCTCATCCGGGTAGGTGTGACCACGAGGCCAAAAAACAATCAAAATAGTGATTTTATCCGGGGCTGTATGGGACAGTCCGGGTGAGTGGTCCCGGGGTGGTCCGGCTAAAAATCCGGGGCTCGTCCGGGTAGGTGTGACTGGGGCTTTAGCTTAACTTTTTAGCCAAGATTAGTGTCTTATCAGCTAAATATCTGATAATAGGTGCATGCATCTCTATGATATTAAACTGATTTAAAAAAAATTGGAGTTTACTCCTCCAGTGTCATGCTTTGCGGTAGATGTTACCTTTCTGTTCCTCAAAAGGAGGGTTCTCTAGCTACAATTTAGGTCTTTTTTTCATGATATAGAGCACAGATTTCTCTACAAAATCTTCATCAAATCACTCAAAGGGGGTTAAAAGAGTTCTCGAATGTTATAAAAAAAACGTCCTATTGACGTTAAAAAATGTTGCACTAATGTTAAATTTAGTGACGTTAAAAAGCGTCTCTATAACATGATAAAATAATGTTATATGAAGTTATTTAATCCATACAAAATAACATTTATATGATGGGTTTTAATAACGTTATTGTAACATTCAATAACGTTATACTGACGTCAGTGTGACATATTTTGGTTTGCTGGGTGGTTTATCTCACCTAGGATTTGAACCCAAGGGGGTTGGAATCACACGACTTACCAAAACGGGAGGTGGAGGCTCAACTCATTTGGCCATTCCTAATGATAATATAATGCACAGACATAAACACAATATTGTCTGATGTGGGATTTGTAACATGGGTGAATCACTGGACGAGTATTGACCTACATAATTGGCAACAACCGCGGCAAACCTTCATGTACTTACTCTATCACTTAAAGCTGCATAGTCCGATGAAATCATCAAATTTCCAAAACCAAAACAATGATCTAAATTTGATTCTACATATCTAGCTTAGATACTGATGCACTTATTAAGCATTTGTTGCCACACAGACGGGAATAGTGAGGCAATTGAATAAATCATGTTACTGCAGAAGCCTATGGTGTCAGAGTTTTGGCAAGCTTGCCAAAATTAATTTTGCATGGTTACACTTCAAATATCTCAAAAGTTAGCCACTTAAAATAAAAGTTACTTCAAGCTAAAGGAAGGTATGTTATAATGATGAACCTAATGTATTTATCTCAGAAAACTTCTGAAACTCAAAACCATCAGACTAAGAAACTTTAAATCATAGTGTTCAAACCTTGACCCAGTAGAAGTATGCAACCTTAAAGGCTCCGCTAGAAGCTGATTGGCGCTAAATCTACTACACATAGGTTCTATTCATATTGTCAAATGTATGTCTGAGAGCACCAGAACTGACATCCTTTTTTTTGTTGTTGTTGTTGTTGTTGTTGTTGAAGATGTATACCGCCTATTATGGATAAGTCTGAATAGACTTGTTTTCATCATTAGACAGTTTATCAATAGAAAGCCCGAAACCTACACTTTTACTGACTCAAGGGATTTTTAACCTCCCACACCACATAGACATGGTATGAGAGCAACTGGCCTTTGATGACGCTGTAAGTTAACCACAGCAGTGGAAATCCAAATTTGCAGAGGTGGGGGGCATGGGGAATCAAACCACCGACCTTCAGATTAGGAGTCTGACTTAGAAAAAAGTCAGGCACTCTAACCACTCCGCCACAGAGAACACCACAATCACTCAATCTAAGCCTAATCACTCAACCCTATTACAGCTGTACAGTCTGATAAAAGCACAAATTTTCAAAACCAAAGCAACTATCTAGATTTGATCCTACATATCTACCAAACCCACCACCACAAAAAAAACAAAAAACAGTTCGGTGGTTCGAACCTCTTATATGACCTTAGATGTAGTTAGAACATAAACCTAAGCAAGAAATAGTAATAATGCAATCACAACAAGGCTTAGTTCAGACCTGACATCCGGTATTTTTCCGCGATTCCCTGACAATGCTAAACCTATGGGAGAATATCAGCATTTCCGCTTTTTTTCCCGGAGACCACTTTCATCCCTGAACTTAGATACTGGTGCACTTATTGAGCAGTTGTTGCAATACAGAAGGACACGCTGAGTCAATTTAAAGCTGCATAGTCAGATGAAGCATCACATTTGCAAAACCAACACAGTGATTTACATTTGATTCTACATATTCAACTTAGATACTTATGTACTTATTAAGCATTTGCCACCACATAGAAGGGACTAGTAAATCAATTTAATAGAACCTGTTACTGCAAAAGCCTATGGTGTCATAACTTTGGCGTGCTTGCCAAAACTAATTTGAGATGTTTACA
Organism: Branchipolynoe longqiensis; assembly: GCA_030323885.1. Taxonomy (NCBI): domain Eukaryota; kingdom Metazoa; phylum Annelida; class Polychaeta; order Phyllodocida; family Polynoidae; genus Branchipolynoe; species Branchipolynoe longqiensis. Next base: position 48,807,914 of record CM059192.1, read on the forward strand.
CTTCAAATATCTCAAAAGTTTGTCATTTAAAATAAAAGTTACTTCAAGCTAAAGTAACGTATATTATAACAGTCAAATTAATTATATTGATCTCAGAATAAAGGACTGAAACGCAAAACCATCGGACAGCAACTTTAATACAACCTGTTACTGCAGAAGCCTATTGTAGAATCAAATGCTCAGATCGGTGGCTGTGTATGTAGGCTATGAGGAAAACAATACAGACAAAGAGAAAGGAAAAGAGAAAGTATAATGGAAGAGAAGAGAGTCCAGCCCTCTGGTTTATTGCTTATATAGTTACATGGGTTCAATGTAGAGTATCACACCACCTCCTTCCCTCAATGGGAATCGAGCATTCCTGGCCCCACCAATAGGGATCCAGTATTCCTGGTCTCCATGGATACCAGTGGTCTGCCCACCACCAGTAGCTGTGTGGCCCCATGGCCATGACCAACCTTGACCTTTTGAATGTGGTGACCACTACCCCAGCAGATTGGGTAGGCCCTGAGTGCAATCACACCCAGACCTGCCAGCACCACTATGACTATTTACATCCCACTCAGGCAGCACCAACCCATATATATATATATAAATATATATATATGCACCTGGTCACGTACACCGATCAGTAATAGAACATTTGCATTCACCCTCTTGCTGAATATCGGAATATTTTACTCTATGATGTCAGAGTTTGGCATGCCCGCCAAAACTAATTTTGCATGGTTGTACTTCAAATATCTCCAATGTTAGCCATTTGAAATAAAAGTTGCTTCAAACTAAAGTAAAGTAGATTATAACCATCGATCTGATATATTTATCTCAGAAAACGACAGAAACTCAAAACCATCGGGCTATGCCACTTAAAAAAAGAAAAAAAGAAAAAGAAAGTTAACTGTACAATTGCCAGCCCCGCATCCCAATTCCCCTGCACTACTCACACTCTTACCTGTCCAGGTACCGCCATCTCCCACCAGAGAGCGCCACCGCTGGCACACCCAGAAACCACTGCGGTTTGCTCCTCCAGGTGGCGCTGGGCGTCTCGAAGCGTGCTCACCTGTGTGGTGCCCTACATTACTCCTCCCAGCCGCATGTGTATGTAGCCTGTGTGTATCCCCCGGCGGGACCGGTGTACACCCACGCCCACCCACCCACCCACAGGTCGGGCTCCGGTCGCTTAGCGGTCTGGCTATAGGAGGAGTGAGGGGGGGGGGGGTCACGTGACTGCAGTGGGTACGCCTATACGGACGCGCATGCCTCAAGCAACCATGGCAGTGGAGTGAATACAGTGGAGCGGCGACCAGAGGGGGTTCAGCACACAAGGACGTGGTGGAGGTATGTGCCGCTAGCTGCAATCAATGACAAGCAGCCAACCAGTGGGGACTGCATATGCAGGCTGGGTACCAGCGAGGCAGTGCTTGGCTTCCCACCAACCAGCCGCACAAGTGACTGACTGACTGACTGTAGATGCCTCAGAAGTAGAGATTGCCATGGTCTTGCCAGGTTTACAAGTTACAGGCCGGAGGAATTTGGACTTATCGATTTAGGCTTCGTTCACTGTTGAAGGCGTGGCGCGCTTCTTGATTCGTTTGGCCACGGTTCGGTTGGTGGAGGTGGGTTTTGAACACAGGAGGTGTTGGCTGTTGACTCTGCTAGTCTCTCACCTGTCTCAGTGTGTGTGTATGACGCCTGAGAGTTATTTGTGTTGATCGACTTAAATATTCACTACCTCAACCCCACAAACAAACCCTCCACATCCCCCATCCCCACAACCTCCATGTGGAGGAGCAGACGAGGCGCTCCCCCACACCCACCGACCCCCGGCAGCTTCCTCGTATTTAATTCAGTCTGAAAAACGGGAATCCTTCTCCCCGAATCAAAGTTGTGGTTGTGGTCCCTAACAACACGCGCATGGACCAGTGTAGTTCTAAATAAACGCGAGGCGGTGGACGTACGTGTGCGCGCGTGTGTGTGTTTGCGCGTGCGCGTGGTAGATCCCACCGTGGAGAAGGCGACTGGCTCAGGTTAACAGTAGTGACAGGTAGCCGCACACCGTTGAGCGCCTGAAGTCCTGATGAGTATGGGCGGGGAGAGCCGACGTCGCTCAGCTCCCGACACCTGTCAACCCAGCCGCACCGCCATGTCATGACATCACCTCCTCTCACCGGAAGTGACCTCGACCTTTCAGTTGACACCAGGTGTCACTGCTCTCACCGCCCTGCTGAGGACAATCGTCGCGAACGCGCGGCAACACCACGTGAGCGATGGCTAGTTGCGGTGCCTTCTGGAGCTGGCACGGTCCCGGCCCTGGAGTGGGTGGAGGAGGACAGGGGGCGCGGTGGCACAGGGGGAGGTGGAGGAGGCAGTGGTGGTGGTGGAGGGAGGATGCCTTTCAGACAATGACCTACAGCCGACTTCCGGTCTCGGCTGAAAGTGGAACTGCGCCGACGTCGCCACTGGAAATGGGCAGATGTCGCGGCGTGACGTCACTGTCACGCTGCCTCATCACGCTGCTGCTTGTGGCATCATGCATGGCACACGTTGACACATGCGCAAACGTGACGTGTCCCGCCAATTGTCATTGCGCCCACGCTTCCGGTGGGACCGGATGTGACATTAACTGCTCGTCGGTGTTTGTGCACAGCCTCATGAAGCTGCTGATGCAACTGCGGCCATCCAATCACGTGACCTCGCTGTAAGTAACACTTCCTTCATCTTGTTACATTCACTGATACGGGCCGCGGTGGCCGAATCGGTAGAGCGTGGGCCTCGCATGCGGGAAATCGGGAGTTTGGCTCCCAGTCGATTCAAACCAATGACTTACAAAATTGATACTTGTTGCTTCCTAGGCTAATGCTTGGCATTAATAGGATAGGGTATGGACTGGTTAGCTCAGTGTCAGGATAATGTGACTGAGTGGGATATCAGGTCATGGTGCGGTGGCCTGATTTCCCAATCCCAATGGGGCAGCACTAAAAAGTCAACATGAGTGGGTACCTTCACAAATAGGTACCCGTCCTGATATGATCTTAGATGTAGGCAGGCCATATAACTCCAACAACCAACCAACCAACCATTCGCTGATTAATCAGAAAGAATTTCAATCACAGAAAATTGATCATTCTCCATTCTGCATTCCCCCTACTTGATGTTGGTAATACTGAGTGCCATGCTAAGTAGCGACAAGTATACATTTTCAAGTCATTCGTTTGATTCCATTGGCTTGCTTCTCACAAGTGAGCACTCAACTCATTCGGCCATCCCATCTGGTCAGCCCTTCTTGCGGTGTGAAATTCACTGTGTGCATAGCGTACTTATCTTGAAGCGCATGCAGTTTGATCTTTGTTTCTTTATTTTTATGTTTTCTTTAATCTGAAAAGGCTCTATTAACACCAGGTGAATACAAGGGTTTCTTGATAGGTAGAACAAGAATTGCTGTAGCTCGCGACCTTACTATAAAAAGGTTCTATCTGACAAAATGGTGCTTTCGGGATAATGAGGACTGAAGCTGTGTAACTGCATGATAGCAAAGCAGATAGAACAATATTATTTTTAATATATCTCAGTGGAAAATACCAGTTGAGAAACAATTGATAGCCTTTTGTAGATAGAACATTTTTACATCCATAACACCAATTCAATCACTTTGTCAAATAGAACCTTTTTATAGTAAGGTCACGAGCTATCTTTTGTCATAGTGGCACATACTTCTCATCCAACCTTCTTCCAGTTTTACCCAAAATTTGCTTGTGATGACATTGCTTTGCAATTTTGGATGATGGTAATGTATGCAATTATCATCACTGCTTACATAACTAGATTCGTCACACATGGGAGAGGCAGGAAGATATTAAGTGAGTCGCTGAGCGCTAGTTTGTTCATTCAGTGTTGGTGCAATGTGGAGTTGGATAAATAGCCGGCAATGGAGTGTTTGCGCATTGTTCAGTGTAATTTTATTGACAGTTGGTTGTTAGAGTTTTACGTCTTTGCAACATTTAAGGTCATATCAAGATTCATACCGACTTGTGATAGTGTGCACTCATGGTGACTTTATAGTGCTGCACCACTGGGAGACCAGGCCACCAGCACCATGACCTGATATCCCACTCAGTCATGTTATCCTGACACTGAGGAAACCAGTCCTTGCCCTATCCTAATAATGCTGAGCGCCAGGCTAGGAACTGACAAGTATCAATGTTGTAAGTCATTGGCTTGACTCGACCAGGGTTCGAATCCCATGATCTACCAATCCCATGATCTACCATTGATCAGTGGTGGGTTTTGTTAGCGCTTCTGTGACGTCAGAAGGCGCTTCACCCATGTGGACTCTTTATTAACAACTTGACACCACTTAGTTGCTCCCATATTGTACGCCAAAGGAACCAATCAAACATGGCCGTATCTAGCAGGGGGTTATGGGGATATACCCCCCCCCCCTCCCCATCTCTACCATGCCAAGAAAACCACCCAGTGTGTAACCTCCCTGGAATGGCTGGAAATGGCATTTCACAGCCTCTAGATTTCATAATTTCCCTTGAGGGGAAAACACCCAGATCTCTATAGTGCCTCGCGTCTTCAGCACTCGTCCGTTCCAAGAATTTATCAAAACCCACAAATAAAAATTCCTAGCTACGGCTCTTTCACACCTGCCACCACAGGATCATATGGAAACTACACTGTAAGTTAGGAAACCAAACACTAGAAAATGTAGACCATTACAAATACCTAGGCCTTGAGTTGGACAGCCAACTAAACTACAACCTATGTATAAATAAAATTATACAAAAAGTAAACCACAAACTGTGGCTATTTGCAAAGCTAAGAGACTACATGACACAAGAAATGTCAATAAAAATCTTCAAGGGCATGGTGCTCCCCTATTTTGACTATGGAGATGTAAACTACATGGGTGCGAGAAAAGAACTACTAAAAAAACTGCAAACACTGCAGAACAGAGCCCTAAAAATCTGTCTAAGAGTAGACAAGCTGCACCCAACCTATGACATACACAAAAGAACCAAAGTGAAACTACTAGAAAATAGGAGAATAATTCATTTGAAAACATTAGCATATAGCTATAGTCAAAACATTAAACTTCTAACAAAACCACAAAGGGCTACTAGAGCAAATAATGCACCACTACTAAAGCAGACCAGAAGCCGAATAAAAGCTCATGAGAGAAGCACGCTGGAAATGGCTGCCAAGTTGTGGAATGCCCAAACGGTAAAGGAACGACAAATTCCTGACCTAAAAACTTACAAAAAATATCTGTGCAAAATAAGGCTAGGAAACCCCCAGTAAGCTGCACTGCAAAGGGGCATGTAATATGTCACGGCCCACCAGCGGGATGCCCAATGGAAGGTAACCATGCCAAAAGTAGCCAGATAACACACCACACAGCTACGTACAAGCCTATGATATGTAAATAGGAGTAGGCTAGTCTAGTAATAAGAGTAGAAAAATAAAAACATATATACCAAGAAAATCCAAAAAAACTAACATAGGCTACTAACCATACCAACCAATTATCTATCTGCTACTGAAATGCAGGCAATCAAATACCTTATCAGCAGCCACTGTGTGGTAAGATAACACCAACACTACAACTGGCCAGCATTGAAAACAAGCCTGGGTACCCGGGCTTATATGCTATGGACAGTATAAATACAGCCTCAATAAAAAAAAAAAAAAAAAAAAAAATATGTGTGAACTGAGTGTGATTTGTAGTTTGTTGCTTTACTGAGATGGCAGGAAGAACATGAACATTGTTCAAACATGCGCATTGCATCAAGCTGACATTGTTCTAACATGCACATTGCATCAAGCTGACACTGTTCTAACATGCGCATTGCATCAAGCTGACACTGTTCAAACATGCGCATTGCATCAAGCTGACATTGTTCTAACATGCACATTGCATCAAGCTGACACTGTTCTAACATGCGCATTGCATCAAGCTGACACTGTTCAAACATGCGCATTGCATCAAGCTGGCACTGTTCAAACATGCGCATTGCATCAAGCTGACATTGTTCTAACATGCACACTGCATCAAGCTGACACTGTTCAAACATGCGCATTGCATCAAGCTGACACTGTTCAAACATGCGCATTGCATCAAGCTGGCACTGTTCAAACATGCGCATTGCATCAAACTGACACTGTTCAAACATGCGCATTGCATCAAGCTGGCACTGTTCAAACATGCACACTGCATCAAGCTGACATTGTGCAAACATGCACACTGCATCAAGCTGACATTGTTCTAACATGCACATTGCATCAAACTGGCACTGTTCAAACATGCGCATTGCATCAAGCTGGCACTGTTCAAACATGCACATTGCATCAAGCTGACACTGTTCTAACATGCGCATTGCATCAAGCTGGCATTGTTCTAACATGCGCATTGCATCAAGCTGGCATTGTTCAAACATGCGCATTGCATCAAGCTGACACTGTTCAAACATGCGCATTGCATCAAGCTGACATTGTTCAAACATGCGCATTGCATCAAACTGGCATTGTTCAAACATGCGCATTGCATCAAGCTGGCACTGTTCAAACATGCGCATTGCATCAAGCTGACATTGTTCTAACATGCGCATTGCATCAAACTGACACTGTTCAAACATGCGCATTGCATCAAGCTGGCACTGTTCAAACATGCACACTGCATCAAGCTGGCACTGTTCAAACATGCGCATTGCATCAAGCTGACACTGTTCAAACATGCGCATTGCATCAAGCTGGCACTGTTCAAACATGCGCATTGCATCAAGCTGACACTGTTCAAACATGCGCATTGCATCAAGCTGACACTGTTCAAACATGCGCATTGCATCAAGCTGACACTGTTCAAACATGCGCATTGCATCAAGCTGGCACTGTTCAAACATGTGACTGCATCATGCTGACACTGTTCAAACATGAGCATTGCATCAAGCTGACACTGTTCAAACATGCACATTGCATCAACCTGGCACTGTTCAAACATGCGCATTGCATCAAGCTGACATTGTTCAAACATGCACACTGCATCAAGCTGACACTGTTCAAACATGCGCATTGCATCAAGCTGACACTGTTCAAACATGCACACTGCATCAAGCTGGCACTGTTCAAACATGCGCATTGCATCAAGCTGACACTGTTCAAACATGCACATTGCATCAAGCTGGCACTGTTCAAACATGTGACTGCATCATGCTGACACTGTTCAAACATGAGCATTGCATCAAGCTGACACTGTTCAAACAATGCATCAACTGCACTGTTCAACATGCCATTAAACGCTTGTTCAAACATGCACACTGCATCAAGCTGACACTGTTCAAACATGCGCATTGCATCAAGCTGACACTGTTCAAACATGCACACTGCATCAAGCTGACATTGTTCAAACATGCACACTGCATCAAGCTGACACTGTTCAAACATGCGCATTGCATCAAGCTGACACTGTTCAAACATGCACACTGCATCAAGCTGGCACTGTTCAAACATGCGCATTGCATCAAGCTGACACTGTTCAAACATGCACACTGCATCAAGCTGGCACTGTTCAAACATGTGCATTGCATCAAGCTGGCACTGTTCAAACATGCACATTGCATCAAGCTGACACTGTTCAAACATGCGCATTGCATCAAGCTGGCACTGTTCAAACATGCACACTGCATCAAGCTGGCACTGTTCAAACATGCGCATTGCATCAAGCTGACACTGTTCAAACATGCACACTGCATCAAGCTGGCACTGTTCAAACATGCACACTGCATCAAGCTGGCACTGTTCAAACATGCGCATTGCATCAAGCTGACACTGTTCAAACATGCACATTGCATCAAGCTGGCACTGTTCAAACATGCACATTGCATCAAGCTGGCACTGTTCAAACATGTGACTGCATCATGCTGACACTGTTCAAACATGCACACTGCATCAAGCTGGCACTGTTCAAACATGCGCATTGCATCAAGCTGACATTGTTCAAACATGCACACTGCATCAAGCTGACACTGTTCAAACATGGGCATTGCATCAAACTGGCACTGTTCAAACATGCACACTGCATCAAGCTGGCACTGTTCAAACATGTGACTGCATCATGCTGGCACTGTTCAAACATGCACATTGCATCAAGCTGGCACTGTTCAAACATGCACAATGCATCATGCTGACACTGTTCAAACATGCACACTGCATCAAGCTGACACTGTTCAAACATGCGCATTGCATCAAGCTGGCACTGTTCAAACATGCGCATTGCATCAAGCTGGCACTGTTCAAACATGTGACTGCATCGTGCTGACACTGTTCAAACATGCACACTGCATCAAGCTGGCACTGTTCAAACATGCACATTGCATCACGCTGGCACTGTTCAAACATGCACACTGCATCAAGCTGGTACTGTTCAAACATGCACATTGCATCAAGCTGGCACTGTTCAAACATGCACACTGCATCAAGCTGGCACTGTTCAAACATGCGCATTGCATCAAGCTGACACTGTTCAAACATGTGAGTGCATCAAGCTGGCACTGTTCAAACATGCACATTGCATCAAGCTGGCACTGTTCAAACATGCGCATTGCATCAAACTGGCACTGTTCAAACATGTGACTGCATCATGCTGGCACTGTTCAAACATGCACATTGCATCAAGCTGGCACTGTTCAAACATGCACACTGCATCAAGCTGGCACTGTTCAAACATGTGACTGCATCATGCTGACACTGTTCAAACATGCACATTGCATCAAGCTGGCACTGTTCAAACATGTGACTGCATCGTGCTGACACTGTTCAAACATGCACACTGCATCAAGCTGGCACTGTTCAAACATGCACATTGCATCACGCTGGCACTGTTCAAACATGCACACTGCATCAAGCTGGTACTGTTCAAACATGCACATTGCATCAAGCTGGCACTGTTCAAACATGCACACTGCATCAAGCTGGCACTGTTCAAACATGCGCATTGCATCAAGCTGACACTGTTCAAACATGTGAGTGCATCAAGCTGGCACTGTTCAAACATGCACATTGCATCAAGCTGGCACTGTTCAAACATGCGCATTGCATCAAACTGGCACTGTTCAAACATATGACTGCATCATGCTGGCACTGTTCAAACATGCACATTGCATCAAGCTGGCACTGTTCAAACATGCACACTGCATCAAGCTGGCACTGTTCAAACATGTGACTGCATCATGCTGACACTGTTCAAACATGCACACTGCATCAAGCTGGCACTGTTCAAACATGCACATTGCATCAAGCTGGCACTGTTCAAACATGCATACTGCATCAAGCTGGCACTGTTCAAACATGCACATTGCATCAAACTGGCACTGTTCAAACATGCGCATTGCATCAAGCTGGCACTGTTCAAACATGCACATTGCATCAAGCTGGCACTGTTCAAACATGTGACTGCATCATACTGACACTGTTCAAACATGCGCATTGCATCATGCTGACACTGTTCAAACATGCGCATTGCATCAAACTGGCACTGTTCAAACATGCGCGTTGCATCAAGCTGGCACTGTTCAAACATGCGCATTGCATCAAGCTGGTACTGTTCAAGCATGTGACTGCATCATGCTGACACTGTTCAAACATGCACACTGCATCAAGCTGGCACTGTTCAAACATGCACATTGCATCAAGCTGACACTGTTCAAACATGCGCATTGCATCAAGCTGGCACTGTTCAAAGATGTGACTGCATCATACTGACACTGTTCAAACATGCGCATTGCATCATGCTGACACTGTTCAAACATGCGCATTGCATCAAACTGGCACTGTTCAAACATGCGCATTGCATCAAGCTGGCACTGTTCAAGCATGTGCTCATGCCCCTCAGCAAACTGCTACAGTATAATCCCGTTAAACCAAACTTGAAAGGACCCTAGAAATTTGTTTGGATTAACCGATCATTAACTGAGCTTTGGCTTCGACTTTGACTTGGCTTTGGCAAAAGCGTGGGTGCATTATGAATGCAATATACAATGTATGTGGACATTTTGATTATTGTTTTTTATGTATATACAGTATAACCCAGTTAAACCAAGGTCAGTTAAACCAAACGATCGGCTAATCCTACAAATTTTCGGTGGCTAGGGAAAATACTACAATTTATCATATAACAAAATCTCAGATGACCTTATAACCACATGAAAGTTTTGTTTAACCGTACCGGAGGTGGCCTGGGGCCCGACAATTTTGTTTGGATTAACCAATAATTTGTATTAACCAACTTTGGTTAAACCAACTTTTTTATATGATAAATGGTAGTACTTTGCCGGGCCGCCGAAACAAGTTTGGATTAACCGATCGTTGGGTTTAACCGACCTGGTTTAACGTGGTTATACTGTAGTTTCCCAAACCACGAACCACAGTTTTCCCAATTTCCACCTTATTTTCGTATGAAGGTTACGTAATCTGCTGAAAGCATAAACTTTTCGAATGCAAAACACTTACTTAGTTTTGATAATAATTATGTATCCAACTTAGACACAAGTGCTCTGATTAAGCATTGATTGCTGCGTGGAAGGGGATGCTAAGTTAATTTGATAACACCAGGTGTTGCGGATTCCGAGGGACACCAGTTTGCCAGGGACACTTCCATTCAAATGCATTGTCAACGGCCGTGAGCAAATCTTCATACAGAAAAAATCAAATATCTCTAAAATTACACCACCTAGAAACAAATCACTTCGTACACATATAGAAAACATCTTTACCATTAAGATTATATTAAATTGATAAGGTTAAGGTTCTTGATTTCTATTAATTTTGAATAAAACTAATGTTTTTCACTGCACGTACCGTCTAACTCAAGGCATTGTCAATGGTCATGAGCAATCTTCATACAGAAAATACAGGAAAAGTTAAATATCTCTAAAACGACACCACCTAGAAACAAATCGTTTGGTACACATATAGAAAACATCTTTACCAAAAACATTATATTAAATTTATACGGTTAGTGACGATGCTGTTCGATTTTGTGGCAAACCGCAACAGGGAATGGACTGGCTTGGAGTTGAGCAATGCTACAAGAGAACCTACCCAGGCATCACCACACCCAACACACAACTCGTATCTGAAAGACTATCACATATTTTACCCATTTAAATAAATACTGTCGTTATTTGTTCTGCAGCCTTAACAGGTTTATTAGAACATATTGCAGGCGTCCGAGTCATGAATGGTTGTCAGGTTCTTGCACCTAATCGTGTGCCTCGGGGATTTAATCCTTTAATCTGATTAGCTGATACAATATCCACACTTAAGTTATTTCCACAAACAGCAATCTGCGATTTGTATGCAAGTAACGTAGAGTGCTTAAAACACACATATGTAGTAACTCTAGTGTAGGACTTACAGCACAAGTGGTTGTGTACAGTACAAATACAGTGTTTATAATATGCATCACGTGATAATACCACCAGTGGTGTGCTTACCATACAATAGGTGTGTACAGTACAAATACCGTATTTATAATACATGTCACATGATAATAACACAAGTGGTGTGCTTACCATACAAGTGGTTGTGTACAGTATTAGTACAGTGTTTATAATACATGTCACATGATAATAACACAAGTGGTGTGCTTACCATACAAGTGGTTGTGTACAGTATTAGTACAGTGTTTATAATACATGTCACGTGATAATAACACAAGTGGTGTGCTTACCATACAATAGGTGTGTACACTCCAAATACCGTATTTATAATACATGTCACGTGATGATAACACAAGTGGTGTGCTTACCATACAAGTGCTTTGTACAGTCCAAATACCGTCTTTATAATACATGTCACGTGATGATAACACAAGTGCTGTGCTTACCATACAAGTGGTTGGGTACAGTACAAATACAGTATTTATAATACATGTCACGTGATGATAACACAAGTGGTGTGGTTACCATACAAGTGGATGGGTACAGTACAAATACAGTGTTTATAATACACATAACATGATAACAACACAAGTGGTGTGAACAGTCCAAATACCGTATTTATAATACATGTCACGTGATAATAACACAAGTGGTGAGCCTGCCATACAAGTGGTGGGTACAGTCCAAATACCGTGGTTATAATACATGCCACGTGATAACAAGTGTTGTGCTTACCATACAAGTGGTTGTGTACAGTACAAATACAGTGTTTATAATACAAGTAGACTAATACATGTCACGTGGTAATAACACAAGTGGTGTGCCTACCATACAAGTGGTGTGTACAGTCCAAATACCGTGTTTATAATACATGTCACGTGATGATAACACAAGTGGTGTACTTACCATACAAGTGGTTGTGTACAGTCCAAATACAGTGTCTATAATACATGTCACGTGATGATAACACAAGTGGTGTACTTACCATACAAGTGGTTGTGTACAGTCCAAATACAGTGTCTATAATACATGTCACGTGTTGATAAAACAAGTGGTGTACTTACCATACAAGTGGTTGTGTGCAGTCCAAATACAGTGTTTATAGTACATGTCACATGATAATAACACAAATGGTGTACTTACCATACAAGTGCTTGTGCACCGTACAAATACAGTGTTTATAATACATGTCACGTGATGATAACACAAGTGGTGTGCTTACCACGCAATAGATGTGCTGACAATACAAGTAGTGTACTGGCAACACAAATGGTGGCCTCACAATACAAGCCCTGGGCATGCAACACAAATGTTGAGCTAACAACCTGCGTCTTGGGATTACAACACAAGTGGTGTGCCTACAACACAAGTTTTAGTTGACAACACAACTGGTCTGTTTACCACATAAACATTCGGGAAACAATACAAGTGATACGCTCAAAACACAATTATTGGGTTACCAAAAAATGGCGTACTTGCAACACAAATGTTGGGTTGACAACCCACAGTTTGATCTTACAGTACAAGTCTTGTGCTTGTAACACAAGTAGTGTTATTGCAATACCAAGGTTCTGCTTACAACACAAGTGGTCTGTTTGTAGCACAATGTCAGGTGTTCATGGCAGTGGCAAATTACGAGGAGGTTGGTTGCTGGAGTTTTACGTCCTGGCAACATCTAAGGTCATATCAGGACGGGTACCGACTTGTGACAGTGTGCACTCATGGTGACTTTATAGTGCTGTCCCACTGGCAGACCAGGTGTCCATGACCCGATATCCCACTGAGTCACATTATCCTGACACTGAGCTAACCAGTCCTTGTCCTATCCCATTAATGCCAAGCGCCAGGCAAGGTAGTGACAAATATCACTTTAAAAATAAGTCCTTGTGAAGAATAACTGGTTGTTTGGCCATCTTCAGTTACTCATCTTATACTCACTACTATCAGGAGGATCCTGGCAACTGTCTGCCAGTCTCCCCCCACTAAATACCAAAACACAACTCATAAGAAAGAAAGGGACACAAGTCACGCAAGATTAACAGTCATATGGTTGAGCTTTATTGCTACAACTCTTGTTCACCTACTAGTGACCTGCCACCCTGACTCACCTACAACCTGCTACACAGACCCACATAGCTTCTGCTTGTTCAGTCAAAATCAGTACCTACAGTCCATGGAACCTAATGGCCCTGTCACACTACGACGCTTCTCTCCGGCGACCCGTGAACGTGAAGCGCTGGTGGCGCGTTATGGGCGCGTCGGTACACGTCGGTACACTATCCTTGACGTTGACGGTCGTCGGCGAAAGTCGGCGCGCGTTATTGGTCGCTGAGTGTTTTGAACCTGTCCAAAACAACCCAACGACCGCCAGCGCGCGCAAATATATGGGTAAGGACGTTAGGCGCACGTCGCGCTCCGTTGGACGCGCCGGAATAACGTTATGGGAACGGTAGGAAGACGGCGCGCGCGCGGGAGGGTCGTTGCTCACGCGTTGCGCAAACTGGGCCGTTTTTGTTTTACGCCCTAGCATCATTTAAGGTTAAATGAAGACGTCGCACCAAACTTTTTTTTTTTTTCCCCCAGCGCGTCGACACACGTTGGCCGCGCGCGCATAACGCGCCGCGCTGACGCCGATCTTTTCCCCCAAACCGCCGAAAAGTTTGACGTTTCTCGACGCGCAAGATTTTATTTTCAACGCTGACGGATCGCCGGGAGAAGCGTCGTAGTGTGACAGGGCCATTAACGTCAAAGATAGTGTACCGACGTGTACCGACGCGCGCATAACGCGCCCCCAGCGTTTCTCGATATTTCACCCATTTTCGCCCAAATACACCACACGTTGACGGGTCGCCGGCGAGAAGCGTCGTAGTGTGACAGCCCCATAAGTCCTGTGGGGGTTACACACAGCTCAGTGGTGAATTGCTTCCTTTGGTATCTCTAGAGTGAGTGTGTGGTCTGTCCAGCAAGTGCAAGGAGTACAAGGATGACGGGCTCACACAGCCAGCCAATCAGACACCTCTGCAGCCTGGGAGGGGTGGCGCCCAAGAGGGGGACCTGTCACTCAACCCCAGGGCTGGTTGTGTCCCTAATGTATGCAGAATGGCTGGGTGTGCTCACTGAGCGGTCCTGTGGTAACAAGTAGTCACCATACAGTTACATTAAACAATAATACATGTCCCGCTCCATTTGCACTCTTCCTGGTGCATGGAGGGAACCTTCCTGTAATTAGTAACTGTATCTTAATATCCGGACATCATACCGCAATCCTGGTCACCGTGAGTCATAACATTTACACATAGTTATTTCCATGTCACACAGCGAGTGGGCACACATTGTATCACTATTACATAACAATGGTCCCCAACTCTATTGCCCAATATATTGATATGATTCCAAGCTCGGCTATCCCGACCGAAAGACTGTATATTTTTAAAATTGGTTTGATTCGACCAGGAATCGAACTCCCGACCTCCCGCAGAGGAAGCCCACCTTCTACCGACAGAGAGGAGCTCACATAGAATCTTCTTTTCTCTTCTATACTGAAGGATTCCAAGTTAGAACAATGCATTATATATTACACTTATATTGTTTACTGGAATGCCGCATGATTTCACACGATATAAGTTATTGATACTATCTTGGATTTAGTCTAACAACGGTAGTGATATACACTATTACAAATTCGTGACAGACAAGTAACATTAGTCATGTTCAATTGAATTGCTGAAATTAGAAGTTATTATACTATAAGTTGTTAGACCATTAGGTTTGCTAAGTATATCAATATCATCACCACTATTTAGATATTTAATGAATATATAGTTATCTGAACCGACCTCTTAGGTAAGGAGCCACCTAGACAGGTAGGCGTGGATATTGAGATGACATCAGGGAGTCTGGGTGGTGTAATGGTTAGCACACTAACCTGGAATGCGAGAGGTATTGAGTTCGAATCTTGTCATAGGCATACTATTTCCAATTTTCATCACTCCACGACAAACACATAAAGAAGTAGTTTCGGCTACCCATAATCACTCTGAAGATCCCTTCTGAATCAAGTCTATGTGCACTGAATTGTGAGGTGGAGAGAGGTGGGTGTATGTGGAGGGGGGCAGAGAGGCACTGCATGTGTTGCCAGGACTAGGACTGCATAGAGCACACATACAAGAATTGATTCAGGAATCAACACACAAGGCACATCCACATATTGATTCAGCATACAACTGTACTTATACGTATTAATTCAGCACACAATACATTTAGATATATCGATTTAGGACACAAGACATACGCTCAAGAATTGATTCAGCATACAAGACCCACATAGAACTATTGATTCAGCATATAACGCCCACCTAGAACTCTTGATTTCTCATACAAGACATGCATAGAACAATTGATTCAGCACACAATACACACATAGAACTATTGATTCCGCATACAAGACACACATAGAACTATTGAGTCAGCATACAAGACACACATAGAACTATTGATTGACTATACAAAACACACTTAGCACTATTGACTCAGTGTACAATACACACATAGGACTATTGATTCAGCACACAATACACACATAGAACTATTGATTCCGCATACAAGACACACATAGAACTATTGATTCAGCATACAAAACAAACATAGAACTATTGATTCAGCATACAAAACACACTTAGAACTATTGATTCAGCATACAAGATGCACTTAGAACTATTGATTCCGTATACAAGACACGCATAGAACAATTGATTCAGCATACAAGACACGCATAGAACAATTGATTCAGCACACAATGCACACATAGAAGTATTGATTCCGTATACAGGACACACATATAACTATTGATTCAGCATACAAAACACACTTAGAACTATTGATTACGTATATAACACACACATATAACTATTGATTCAGCATACAAAACACACTTAGAACTATTCATTCCGTATACAAGACACACATAGAACAATTGATTCAGCACACAATACTCACATATAACTATTGATTCCGTATACAAGACACACACAACTATTGATTCAGCATACAAAACACACTTAGAACTATTGATTCCGTATACAACACACACATAGAACTATTGAATCAGCATACAAGACACACATAGAACTATTGATTCAACATGAAAAGTCACATATAAGTCTTTATTCAACATTGAAGACACCATAATATGAATACGTACACAAGTGCCATTTCGAATTCGTTTAAATATGATTGGTGGTGGCATGAAATCTATGCATTTTAAAATTAGTTTTCTTTTAAACAAGAAGGTAAACAAAAACTAAACTAAAATGCATTCAATTCACGCAACCAATCATAAACGGATTCATCCACCCACCACCACGAGTGCGCCTGTACCGGAAGTAGAATGGCGGCGTCTCATTGGAGGTCAATAAATAGGATGCGCAATAAACGCGTACACAATGCTCATCTGAGTAGGTATGCTCTGTTATCAGATAGGACTTTCCTCCACTGATAATACACCTGCCCGCCCCTCTCCCCGCCCCCCTCATGCATATAGCAACTTGACCTCACTCTCTCGTTGTTTTCTGACCAGTAGCTTCATGCCTAGAAACCAGAAGGCATTGTCTAACTCATTTATGCATCTTATTCTTGTGCTTCTTTCAATGGGACAAACCTCCACACTTAAAGCTAAGAAGTAAGATTCCTTACACGCGGTATGCAGTATGCGGCATGCGAATGCGAATGTGAATGCGGCAAAAAATCGAAAAGCATGTAACTGAATAGTGGTGCTTCCATACATCCGAATATGAATGCGAATGCGAATGCGAAGGCGAATGCGAATGTGAATGCGAATGCAGCAACTCAATCGGTCCATGGGCCGATCGGTGCAGCATGCGAATGCGAATACTGGTGCGTTTGCCATAGAAAACAGTTGTGAGAAACCTGTTACTATGTGTGTGTGGGGGGGGGGGGGAGGTGAGGGAGGTGTTATGTCAGGGTGGGTGGCGATTGGATGGGTCATTCTCATGTTAACACTGCAGGCATGCCGCTGGGACTGGAGTTAATTACGTGTATACAGATGGCGAAGGATAATTGTTTGAGCACAATTAGATATGTTTGTGTAGTGTGGATTTCCAGCTAACTATTTGCAGATGAGTGGGCTTTGTAAATAGTACTTTGCTGCATGCTGCGTGCCATGTGCCACCCATTGGCATGCTGCATGCCACATGCTGCATGCCGCATTCGCATGCCGCATACCACGTATAAGGAATCTTAACTTTAGGTATCACGTTGAAGTTACATAGTCCAATGGTTTTGAGTTCCGGTCATTATTCTGAGATAAATATATTAAACTGATTGTTGTAATCTTCTTTGTTTTAGTTTGCGGTGCCTTTTATTTTAAATGGCTAACTGTGGAAATATTTGAAGCGCAAACATGCCAAATTAATTGTGGCAAGTATGCCAAAACTCTGATGCTCTAAAGTTTATGCAGTAACATGTTCTATTAAATTGACTCAATATTCCCTTCCATGTGGCGAGAAATGCGTAATAAGTGTATCAGTATCTAAGGTAGATATGTAGAATCAAATCTAGATGAATGTTTTGGTTTTGAAAAGTTGACACTCCAATGGACTTTTCAACTTTAAATCGCTACATGCTAACTATTTCGACCTAAATCATCACAAACTAACAAACGATTGCAATGTAAATCACTACAAACTTATAAAGGACATCGAGGTAAATTGTTGCACACCAACTATAATTGCAATGTAAATCGCTACAAACTTATAAAGGACATCGAGGTAAATTGCTGCACACCAACTAACCGTGTCAACCAAGATAGACACAAACTAACAAACGATTGCAATGTAAATCGCTACAAACTTATAAAGGACATCGAGGTAAATTGCTGCACACCAACTAACCATGTCAACCAAGATAGACACAAACTAACAAGATTACAATGTAAATCGCTACAAACTTATAAAGGACATCAAGGTAAATTGCTGCACACCAACTAACCGTGTCAACCAAGATAGACACAAACTAACAAATGATTACAATGTAAATCGCTACAAACTTATAAAGGACGTCAAGTTAAATTGCTGCACACCAACTAACCATGTCAACCAAGATAGACACAAACTAACAAATGATTACAATGTAAATCGCTACAAACTTATAAAGGACATCGAGGTAAATTGCTGCACACCAACTAACCATGTCAACCAAGATAGACACAAACTAACAAACGATTGCAATGTAAATCGCTACAAACCTATAAAGGACATCGAGGTAAATTGCTGCACACCAACTAACCATGTCAACCAAGATAGACACAAACTAACAAATGATTACAATGTAAATCACTACAAACTTATAAAGGACATCAAGGTAAATTGCTGCACACCAACTAACCGTGTCAACCAAGATAGACACAAACTAACAAATGATTACAATGTAAATCACTACAAACTTATAAAGGACGTCAAGTTAAATTGCTGCACACCAACTAACCATGTCAACCAAGATAGACACAAACTAACAAATGATTACAATGTAAATCGCTACAAACTTATA
Source organism: Branchipolynoe longqiensis (assembly GCA_030323885.1). Classification (NCBI taxonomy): domain Eukaryota; kingdom Metazoa; phylum Annelida; class Polychaeta; order Phyllodocida; family Polynoidae; genus Branchipolynoe; species Branchipolynoe longqiensis. The sequence goes on from CM059192.1 coordinate 48,826,912, forward strand.
AAGGACATCAAGGTAAATTGCTGCACACCAACTAACCGTGTCAACCAAGATAGACACAAACTAACAAACGATTGCAATGTAAATCGCTACAAACCTATAAAGGACATCGAGGTAAATTGCTGCACACCAACTAACCGTGTCAACCAAGATAGACACAAACTAACAAACGATTACAATGTAAATCGCTACAAACTTATAAAGGACGTCAAGTTAAATTGCTGCACACCAACTAACCGTGTCAACCAAGACAGACACAAACTAACAAACGATTACAATGTAAATCACTACAAACTTATAAAGGACGTCAAGTTAAATTGCTGCACACCAACTAACCGTGTCAACCAAGATAGACACAAACTAACAAACACTGTTAACCTAAATTGCAACAAACCAACTAAGCACATCAACTTAAGTCATCACATATCAACTACATTGACTAGATTGCCACGAACTAACAAAATCTATCAAACGGAATGCCACAAACTAATCAAACATGTCAACCTAAATCACACCAAAGGCATCAACCATGCCAACCTAAGTCACACCAAAGGCATCAACCATACCAACCTAAATCACACCAAAGGCATCAACCATACAAACATAATCACACCAAAGGAATCAACCATACAAACCTAAATCACACCAAAGGAATCAACCATACCAACCTAAATCACACCAAAGGCATCAACCATACCAACCTAAATCACACCAAAGCCATCAACCATACCAACCTAAATCACACCAAAGGCATCAACCATACCAACCTAAATCACACCAAAGGCATCCACCATACCAACCTACATCACACCAAAGGCATCAACCATACCAACCTAAATCACACCAGATGTATCAACCATACCAACCTAAATCACACCAAAGGCATCAACCATATCAACATTATCACTCCAAAGGCATCAACCATATCAACCTAAGTCACACCAAAGGCATCAACCATACCAACCTACATCACACCAAAGGCATCAACCATATCAACCTAAGTCACACCAAAGGCATCAACCATACCAACCTAAATCACACTAAAGGCATCAACCATACCAACCTAAATCGCCACACATTAACTACATCAACTAAGTCATCACACACTAATAAGCCATTGCTTGTTGTTTGTTCTTTGGGGGTTTATGTCTTAGCAACATCTAAGGTCATAGTATGACGTGTACCGACTTGTGAAAGTGCGCACTCGTGGTGACTTTATAATGCTTCCTCATTGGGAGACCATGCCGTCGGCACCATGACCTGATATCTCATTCCGACACATTATCCTGACACTGAGCTGACCAGTCCTTGCCCTATCCTATTAATGCTGAGCGCCAGGCTAGGAAGTGACAAGTATCAATCTAATAAACCCTGTCAATCAAAGCCACAACAAATTAGCTACATCTCCTAAATCGGCACAAATTAACTTTCCACAGCAACCTAAACTACCACAAACCAACAAACCATATCAACCTGAATCATAAACCAACCAACTAGCCACACAAACAGACAACTTGAGTAAGTCAGTCCATGCATTCTATCAGACTTTTCCTGACTTCGCTTTACGTAGACCTAACCACCCATTTTGTGATATATACTTCATGTACCTAGATCATCACACACAAAAAAACACCCCAAGAAAAGCGCTCTGAGTTCTTGTAGCTAATTAAGCAGTCTGTTGCACCAACGCTTTGGCTTTATCTGTGCATTGTGTTTTTTTGTGTGTGTTTTTTTTTATTGAGGCTGTATTTATACTGTCCATAGCATATAAGCCCGGGTACCCAGGCTTGTTTTCAATGCTGGCCAGTTGTAGTGTTGATGTTATCTTACCACACAGTGGCTGCTGATAAGGTATTTGATTGCCTGCATTTCAGTGTTCTGCTGATACATTGTTGATAAATGATGCTCGTTGTTGCCTGTATACTTTGTGTACACTGTTAAACATTTACACTGGTTACAAAAAATATAAACCGATACGATACACACAAATTTTCTTCTCATGTGACGTTCATGGAAGCAATCAGATTCGTGTGTGATGGCCTTTAAATCTGCATATGCCGATAAAAAACATAATTTTAAAAACCAGGAAGCGCTTACCAATATTTGATACTACATACCCAACTTAGATACTGGTGTACATATAATTTATATAAAACATTATTTCCGGGCAGAAGGAATATTAAGTCTGTTTAATAGATCATGGCACTGATCGCGCCTAAGGTACCCAGCATTTCGACGCGTATGCCAACATTAGCTTCGTATGTTTTCACTTCAAATATCTTTAAACCTAACCTTTAAGACAACAAATTATGTACTCAGAGGACTTCATGTTTGAATCACGTGACCTGATGTGGGAGGTCAGAGTGTTGGATGCCATGAACACAGTGGTGGGTGATGACGTCGTTAGGTGGCGCTATGAGGTGAGAGTGTAGGATGCTGTGAACACAGTGGTGGGTGATGACATTGGTAGGTGGCGCTGTGAGGTGAGAGTGTCGGGTAGCATGAACACAGTGGTGGGTGATGACGTCGTTAGGTGGCGCTATGAGGTAAGAGTGTAGGATGTTGTGAACACAGTGGTGGGTGATGACGTCGGTAGGTGGCGCTGTGAGGTGAGAGTGTCAGTTACCCTGAACACAGTGGTGGGTGATGACGTCGTTAGGTGGCGCTGTGAGGTGAGAGTGTAGGACGCTGTGAACACAGTGGTGGGTGATGACGTTAGGTGGCGCTATGAGGTGAGAGTGTAGGATGCTATGAACACAGTGGTGGGTGATGACATCGTTAGGTGGCGCTGTGAGGACACTCCACATTACAGGTGGAAGGCTTTAATCTCGGCTTATCACCTGCTTCTTATCGCAGAGTCCAATGTTGACAGGCCAGCAGCGTTGCCATGGCAACTGACGGAAAGGTCGCACGAATGTGTGAGGTGAAATTGATCGCTGGAACGTTGATGTTTTTATTGAGTAGGGAGACGGGTGAGAGGGTGGGGAGGTGTTTGTGTGTGGAGAGAGGTGGGCAGGCTGGGACTGCGGGAGGTGGGTGGAGAGATGGAAGTGTGTCTGTGTAAATAGGGTGTGTGGAGGGGTAGTGTCGTGGGTGTGTGTAGAGGTGGGGGAGGTGTGTGTGGAGAGAGGTGTGTGTGCGGGGGAGAATGGCAGGTGGGGATTGGGGGAAGTGGGTGTCTGGAGAGATGGAGGTGTAGGGGTATGTAGAGTAGAGGAGAGGTAGTGTAGTGAGGGGGTGAGGTTGTGGCGGGTGTGGGGGAGAGATAGAGGAGGTTGTGGCGGGTGTGGGGGAGAGATAGATGAGGTTGTGCTGAGTGTGGGGGAGAGATGGGTGAGGTTGTGGTGGGTGTGGGGGAGAGATGGGTGAGGTTGTGGTGAGTGGGGCAGTGACGGGTGAGGTTGTCGCTTCATATCCTGGCGCTCAGCATTAATAGGATAGGACAAGAACTAGTTAGCACAGTATCAGGATAATGTGACTGCGTGGAATATTGGGTCATGGTGTCGACGGCATGATTTCCAAGAGGGGCAGCACTATACAGTCACCATGAGTGTGCACTGTCACACGTCGGTACCCGTTCTGATATGACCATAGATGTTGCCAGGACGTAAAACTCCAACAACCAACCAACCATAATCTCAAACTATGCAAGGACTCAAAATCAATAATAAACTCCGTTAATGCATATATTCAAACACTAAGCGTGCACAGCTTCCATAACTTGTTGACAACTCGATGACTTCATGGAATATTCATGAATTTCACCTCCACACCAGGACACTGGCCCGAATAAAAACATAGTATTATTAATGACCGCAAAAGTAGTATCTGGCATATATTGTTGGAGTAAATAAAGATCACGTTCTTAGCTTTAGTCAGAGATTTCTTAAAACTGCATAATCCGGTGGTTTTGAGTTTTTGCAATAACTTTATGTAAAAATATGCGGATTTTCGGTTCAGATTTATATATTGGCAAAGAACATTATTATTCTCAGGAGATGGAGTGGGGACCATGACTATGTAACAGAGAAGCAATGGGTGCCCCATTCGCTTTGTGACATAAGCGCCTATGTGGAAATGTGATAACACATAGCGACCGAGATTTTGATGTGATGTTCATACTTACGAGATAGTTAATAATTATTTAAATGTTCCCTTCATGCACCAGAAAGAGTGCAAGTGAAGGAGAGAAGCATTGAAGGTTTGTTGTAACTGTTGACGACTACTTGTTTTTGTTCGGATTTAAAGATGGCTGCCATTCACCCCTACAGTGACTAGGAGTGGACCTTTAATCTAGGCGGTGAGCGGTGTATTTTCAACGGGGTCGAAGCCGAAGGCTGAGCCCCTTTTAAAATACATTGAAATACATTGATTTCAAATGGGTCAAAGCCGAAGGCTGAGCCGCATTTGAAATCACTGCGCCCACACATGCAGGGCTATTATGAGACCTAAAGCTATGAACAATCAGGTCTTTCTCTTCTTGTTATTGTATCTATATTATATCGCGGCGATCTTTGATCCTGCCATATAGCATCTGATCTTTGATTTACACTAGTCCCAAATGTGACGGGTTTAGGCAGACTGCCAAATATCGAACACCACAAGTACACGTTTTACTAACTAACAACACAAGACAATTCGAATAGGAAAGTCACTACAAATCCCAAAATTTTCACTCAAATTCAAATGCCCAAATCAATTTATCTGGGGTATATAGCAGGGATGAAAGATGTCTGCGATTTTGCGGATTTCTATGATTTTTCATAATCGCCGATCAACTGTCACAAAATGATGAGTATAATTGACAAGAGTCGCGCAGTGTAATATCAGGATGGGAACCGACTTGTGACAGTGTACACTCATGTTGACTTTATAGTGCAGCCCCACAAGGAGACCAGGGCGCCGGCACCATTACTCGATCGATACCCTTCACAGTCACATTATGCTGACACTGTGCTAATCAGTCATTGCCCAATTCCATTAATCCCGAAGGCGCGGGGCTAGGTAGCCACACGTGTCTATTTTATAAGTCATTGGTTTGATTCAGCTGGGATTTTAACTCTTGACCTTCCCCGCGGTAAGAAAATATTTGGTGTTTACTTCACGCAAACTAAGACACATTGACAATGGACGCGGCAGACGACAATTAGCTCGATGAGTCGGGCCGACTCAGCTCCTGTCGTCTCGGTTAAAACACTGCATTGTGAGATAAATGCTGTTGTTGTGGTCTGTTGTTTTGCGTCCTAGCAACATCTAAGGTCATATCAGAATGGATACCGACTTGTGACAGTGACAGTGCGCACTCATGACGACTTCATAGTGCTGCCCCATTGGGACACCAGGTCGCCAGCACCATGACCTGACATCCCACACAGTCACATTATCTTGTTACAGAGCTAAC
>CM059192.1:48832809-48856795 GCA_030323885.1 Branchipolynoe longqiensis
GCTGCGGTAGAAGGTGGAGTGGCCTGCGGACAGGGCTTGGCAGAGGTGGTTTGCCAGCAGCTGTTGTCCGCGCAGGTGGAGTGGTGGGAGGTTGGCCTCAAGGAGGAGGATCTCAACCCTGGTTGTCCTGCGAGCTCGGGTGATGAGTCGCGCTGCCTGGTATTGGACTCTTTCCAGGGTGAGGAGGTCTTTGGTCAGGGTGCTACTGGCAGGCAGGCGGGTCTTGCGGCTCTCTCTGCAGTGGCCAATCCAGGTGATGGTGATGGCTGCATAGTCGTAGAGGGCCCGCACGGCCTGTCTGTAAAAAAGGCTGAGCACCTCAGCTGGTGCTCCCCAGTTGAACCCAGAGATTCTAGTCATTAGAAGAAGTCTCTTGCTCATTCTGGAGGTGAGGTGCTTTACCAGTGGGCTCATGGAGAGTTTGTGGTCGAGCCTGACTCCGAGGTAGTCGAAGGCTTCTACCCACTCGACGTCCAAGTCCCCGGCACGGAGTGGGTGGGGAGGCTGATCAGCAAACATCATCATGGCTTTTGTTTTGTCCACGGATATTTTAAGCCCCAGCTCACAGCAGGAGCTGCTGAGTAGGAGCAGGACATCCGCCGCGAGGAGGGCCACGTCCCTTGTGCGTGAGCAGACGACAGCGATGTCGTCTGCGTAGCACAGAATCTTGACGTGTTTGAGGCGCCGTGCAGCAATGCCTGTTTTTAGTCGGCTTATGAGGGCAGCGACTACGGCATTAAAGAGGAAGGGGCTGAGAACAGCCCCCTGTGGGACGCCGTTTATTAGGTGTTGGAGGGGGGAGGTGCTGCCCTGGAAGCGGACACTGGCTCGCCTGTTGCTTAGGTAATTCTTGACGAATGCCAGGGGCTTCCCGGTGACTCCCAGCTCAACCAAGGAGGCGAGGACCACGTTGTGGTCGACCAGCTCGAAGGCCTTCTCCAGGTCGAGGAAGATGACAGCCGCGCAAGAGCGAGTTCCCTTGGCTCGTGCTATCTCCTCGATGAGGGTGAGGACGGCGTGCTGCGTGCCATGCCCAGCTCGGAACCCGACCAGTTCTTCGGGGAAGCCATTGGCCGGGTCACTGGAGAAGGTGTCGAGTCGGCCCAGTACGACTCTCTCTACCACTTTCCCGAGGGATTGCAGCAGTGAGATCGGCCTGAACTCGCCTGGGACTTTCTTCGGGATGGGTACGATGGCCGCGTCCTTCCACGATTGAGGTATGTTCGCTCGTGTGTAGACCGAGTTTAGGAGGGGGAGGAGAGTTTCCCTGTTGTGGGTGGACAGGCGGGTCCACACCGTGGTAGGTACACCGTCTGCTCCGGGGCTCGTTTTCTTCCGAGGGGGTTGGAGTGCCCTCCCGAGCTCGGCCTTTGTGAGGGGGCGGTCAAAGCCATGGGCGGAAGGGAGGTCTATGGCATTGTTGATGGCTTCCTCTCGCTGGGTGGTGTCTCTGGCGAGGGTTTGTAGGTGTGTGTTTGGTAGGCAGAGTTGTGGGTCTGTCCTGTTAATGAAGGTGGTGAGTTGGTTTGTGGCTGTTTGTAGTGGATTTGGCTTGTGGGGTGCCCGTGGGGTGGTTCCCTGCAGGTTGCGTAGTTTTTGCCAGAGGCGTGTGAGTGTGGTGTGACATGAGATGTTGGCACACCACAGTTTCCACTTTCTGTCGTTTTCCGTTGTGATGACCTCGTTCAACCATTGGGTGGCAATGTTTACTAGTTTTTCAGTGCCTGGGTTGGGGTTGGAACGGAGTTTGCGGAGGAGTTTGTTTTTGTGGTGTTTGGCTCTCCTGATGGCGGGAGAGTTAGTGGTGCCCGGGGGGCGGCGGTTTGTTGTCTGTTGGATGGTGGCTTCCATGGTGTGGCGGACAAGCGTGGTGAGATCGTCGCAAGTATTGGGAGGGTTGGTGTGTGTGAGGTGTTGTAGGTGTTGGTTGAAGGCTTCCCAATCGGCTCCGTCCAGGTTGAATCTGGGCGGGGTTTGTGGGGGGGTGACCTTGGTAGCGTCTGTGCGCAGGAGCGCTGCGTGGTGGTCTGAGTACAGGTCAGTCAGCTCCCACGAGGCTGTGGCTGCGAGTTGAGTGTTAAGGATGCAGAGGTCAATGGACGAGCCACTGCGATGAGTGGGCGAACCATCGTTCAGTAGTGTGTGGCTCGCCGAGTCAAGGACCTCTGCGAGTAGGGTGCATCCTCTGGCGGTGTCTCTGTTGTTGCGTCCCCAGATGGAGTGGTGGGTGTTGAAGTCTCCCATGATTATTTGGTGAGTTGTTGTGTTGGCGTGTGCCTGGAGGATGCGCTCCAGGGAGTATTGAGTGTTGCAGGGGTTGTATATGTTGTAGGTGTCTATTGTGGTAGTGGCCAGCTTGAGGCGTGCACGTAGCGTGTCGGCCGTGGGGTTGGCTCTGGACGTTGGTATTTTGGTGGCGTGGATGTGGTTGTTGACTAAGGTGGTGGTGCCTCCCTTTGGTCTGCCTCCTACCAGTGACTCCACTGCGGGGATGTGGTAGGTGGTGTAGCCTTTGATGCATGGTGGCTCAATTTTCCATGTTTCCTGGAGCATAGCCACATCTATGCATTCAGTTCTTAGTTTGTTGATGAGGGTTGTGAGCTTTGTCTGTAGGCCTGCACAGTTCCAGGAGAGGACTGTGAGGTTGGAGGAGTTGGTTTGAGGTGGGGTGGGGTGTGTGTTGTGGGCGGTGTTGTGGTTATTAAGCTGATTATCCATGATGGTGGCTCAGGGTGTTGGAGTTGATTGGTGGTGTGGAGGTTGTGGGTTGAGGAGTGAGGGTTGAAGTGCGGAGGAAGGCGATAAAGAGTTTGATTATGGACCCCAGCGGGTCGCTGGCTGTTCCTTGGGGGAGGTTGTTTTCGATTGTTTGGAGTATGTCATGGGGGTGTGTGGGTGCGGGTGTTGGGATGGGGGTGGGTGCGGGTGCGGTTGTGGGGGGGGGTGTGGGAGTGGTAGCGGGTGTGGTGGTGGGTGTGATAGCGGGTGTGGGTGTTGGTGTGGGTGGGCGCGTGGGTGGGCGCGTGGGTCTGGGTGGTGGTGTGGGTTTAGGTGTGGGTGTGCGTGGGGTTTGGGTGACGGCGTCACACTTGGGTGTGGCGGTGCTGGTCTGCCTGGGGGTTTGAGTGGCGATGGACCGTGTGTGTGGGCGGTGTGTGGTGGTGGTGGTTTTGCTGGGGTGGGGTGGGTGTGGGAGGAGGGGAGGGCCACGCGGGGTTGGGAGGAGGGCGCGTCTTGGCTGTAGTGGGGGGAAGTTGATGAGGGGAGGTGTGGGTTGGGGGTTGGCGGGTGTGTGGAAGGGAAAGGGTGGGGGTGGGTTGGTTGGTTTGGGAGTTGGTTTAGGGGGTGGGTTGAGCCTGCTCCAGAGTTTGCGTTTCTCTGGGCAGCGGGGGTCTCGGGAGGTGTGGTCGCCACCGCACGCTGTGCATCTGGCATTTAGCGCGCACCCCTCCGCGACGTGGCCCGGTAGCGCACAGTGCCCACAGATCACGTCTGTGGCACTACACTCACTTTTGTAGTGCCCATACCTCTGACACTGGGTGCAGTAGGTAGGGCGTTTGTGGGGGGTTGCCACCCGAAGGTGGCCTAGGGGGCCGAAGTCCAACTTGGCGAGGGTGGTGAGGGGAGAGGAGGTGTAAATATTAACACAGTGGGTGGGCTTACCACCTTTGGGGGCGATGCGGGAAGCACGGATGATCCCGTGCTGTCCTACCAGGTCGGACGGGTCAGCTAATGGGTGGAGCCCGGTTATCACGTAATGGTGAGTCTTCGCCGAGCCTCTGATTTCGGCGAAGTTGGGGGCTGCACGGAGTCTTGAGAGAGACTCCGGCGTCCGGGCTCCAATCACCATGTGGTTTGGATATTTATCTAGGGAGAGGGTGTCGGTGCCGGCAGTCCTGTCTATTAGGAAGAGGGCCCTCAGGGTTTCCTTGGCGTCGCCACTATACAGGAATAGGGCAAGGAAGCGTTTAGGGCGGCGTGAGTCGGGGTGGAACTCTGTGGGGGAGTTCTTATTAGGTGTGGCGGTAGTTTTTTTCGACCTCCGGATCGCGGTGGTCCATCCCAAGTCTGCTGAGGGAGGTTCGGTGGCTGAGGAAGCGGTGGCGGCGCTGGTGCCCGGAACGGGGGAGGTGGGGGTGGTGGTGGAGGTGGTGGTGGCTGCTGAGGGTTTGCTGTTGGTTGGATTGGAGGATTTCCCCTTCCCTTTGCCCTTCCCTGTGGGTTGTTGGGCATTGGGCTTGGCGGGGCTGTGGGTGGGGATGGCCCGGTTCTGGGGAGTTGAGATTGGCTGGTGGTCAGGGCAGGGAGCGGCGGGGCTTGTGTTGGTGGTTTTGGGGCGTGTTGGCGAGGTTGGGGGGGGTGTTGGGGGGGAGTCTACATCAACGGTGGACTCGTCGTCCGAGCTGGACGACGAGTCGCTGTCGTCGCCCGAGCTGGACGACGAGTCGTTGTCTTCTTCGGACAGGGCAGGGGGATGGGTGTTGGAGTAGGCGTGGTCGGAGGCAGGTTTGGGGACCTGTGGGGGGTTGTCTTGGGTATACACTCACAGAGACACACACAGAGACACACACACACAGAATGGGACGGTCCAAACAGGGCTCAGTTTAACTTGCTTGGAGGGATGTTAGGACCGTCCCAAATATGAAGACTGCTTCCTAACAGGTCCGCCGCATAAACCTACATGTTTGCACTGTCCCATAAACAATTATTCTCCATACTGCTCTGTATATGACCAAATATTGCATTTATATCTATGTAACTTTGTGTACGTCACATGGGGGTTCCTACCTTTATTATAACCAAATTATAGATAAGTATTCATATTTCTGTGCATATGGTAGCATTTTTAGCTTTCCCATAACCGTCAGTCTCCCGATTGGGACGGTCCTAACACTCACTATCATGAGCCATGTTTGCACCGTCCCATTCTTCATATTTCTCATAAAGACTGCTTCCTAACAGGTCCGCCGCATAGTCTAACACACATGTTTGGACCGTCCCATTCTTCATATTTCTCATGCGGCGGACCTGTTAGGAAGCAGTCCTATTCTGTCGCGGCGCTGTCGCGGCGCTGTCGCGGCGCAGCCGCGGCGCTTGGCCCGAATTTGCATATGTCGTCGGGTTTTCACAAAATCCATGTCGCTGGGCTGTCGTCGCCGCTTGTCGTCGTAGTGTGACAGCTACATTAGAATTCGACGTTTGTTACCCGGAAATGTTTGACAGCTGGATTGAAATATTTGGAATTTCATCCTGAACGAACCAACCCACCACCACCGCCCCCGCCACACACCACCACACACCACCACACACCACCACACACCACCACACACCACCACACACCGCCACACACCACCACACACCACCACACACCACCACCACCACCCAGGCCTGTCCCGCCCACCCCTGGACCCACCTGTTGGTGCTCGCCATACTTGGCAGGCGGAGGTCTCTGCACCTTCTCAAACATTGACGGTGAGAAAATGCACGGAATTATAGCTCCTGCCGCCAAAAAAAAGAGGAGAGGAGAGGGCATTTTTAATTGTCGTCACGAATTATCTGCTTTGACTGAAATGTCGTCTGTTTTGATTAGAATATAGACTGTTTTGATTATCATGTAGTCTGTTTTGATTATCATGTAGTCTGTTTTGATTATCATGTAGTCTTGCTTTGATTAGAATGTAGTCTGTTTTGATTAGAATGTAGTCTGTTTTCATTATAATGTAGTCTGCTTTGATTCGAAAATTGTCTGTTTTGATTCAAATGTAGTCTGCTTTGATTCGAATGTAGTCTGCTTTGAATAGAATGTAGTTTGCTTTGATTCGAATGTGGTCTGTAGTGATTAAAATTACGTCTTCTCTGACTTGAAAATCATTCGATTTGATTGTCATGCCGTTTGCTCTGATCCTGATATCGGCTGCTTTTAATCTAATGTCTTATTATTGCCAGCATCTCGTCCTCTATGATTAACGCCATGTTCTCTTACTGAAATATGTTATCTAAGAGACATGGCAATAACTTTGATGTCATTGCGCTGAACAAATTGTCAAACTCGCCATAACTTGTGTTTTGGTTAAAATGTCGTCTCCTCTGATAACAAAAAAGAAGTCGTTTGCTCTGATTCAAATGTCTGCTGTTTCAAAGTCAAATGACATGTTCGGACTAATACTTAAGTCTTTTCTACTACCCAATCGCCGTGTTCAATCTAGTAATTGTCGTCTGCTTTGTTCAAAAGTAAAATAACCTCTGATCTAACCGAACATTACATAGCAATAAAAGGTACCCAACGCTTCAGCTTAATCAAATATTCGTTCAAATGGGGCGAATCTTTCATCTACAAACTATAACATTTTCATTTACATCAGTAATGAAGGAATATTCACTAAATACACTCATCATACAAATGGAGTTTACTTAAATACAAACTTACTATATATTCTATCCAACAATACCATCGTATAGAACATATGTTGATGTTCTAGGTTATGTAATTTCATCTAAATCATATACATACAGAAATAGTTACAAAGCATGTGAATATTGATGACAAAAGCACCATTCCTGGACTTTTAATGGGCGCTGCCGGTACCTATATTAACAACTTCAATTTATCCACTGTTTAATTGTATTCCTCCTCGGCAGACGACAATAATTTGGCGACGGCAGGCGATGCTGCGCCGTGGGGTCACACAAAGCAGCGGGATGGGGAAAGCGCGCCGTTTCTTGGTGCGGCGCTCTATAGGGCGTTGATTTATGTGTGTATAAAGCCTGTTCCACCTCCCTTTCTGAGCGATACCTCAGACTGGGAAGAGGCGGCCGGCAGATAGAAGCCGTTCACACGGCCCGCCCCCGATATACAGTTACAATAATAAAGGGCTTTGGTTCCCTCTACTCTGCAGTTGTCGGCCATTTCGTGTTCTGAGCATGACTTTGCAAAATAGCAACAACAAAATCATGTTTGAACAAAAAAATCGTACTTTTTCCCCCCTTTTTTTCTCTTACTTTTTTTGTTTGTTTTTGGCTTCGGCCCATTCCTAGCGGTGGTCTAGAACTATGCCATCTTAAATTCTTACAATATATGTGTATTCCATTATCTATTTGCTCTGGAACTCACCGCAAGAAAGCTAGATGGTTGTATTGTGTTAAGGAGCTATTCAATGTGGCATGGTTGTGATGAAAACTGAATAATATTGCACCTAGATCAGGATTCGAACCCACACCTTGGATTCCCGGCTAGTGTGTTAAAGTTGCATAGTCCGATGGTTTTGAGTTTCTCTCATTTTCTGAGATAAACATATTAGGTTGTTCTACCTTACTTTAGTGTGAAGTAACTTTTATTTTAGATCGCTAACTTTTGAGATATTTGAAATGGAAACATGCTAAATTAATGTTGGCAAGCTTGCCAAAACTCTGACACCATAGGCTTCTGCAGTAACAGGTTCTATTAATTGGCTCAGTGTCCCCTTATATGTGATGACAAATGTTTATTAAGTGCACCAGCATCTAAGTTAGATATGTAGAATCAAATCTAGATAATTGTTTTGGTTTTGAAATTTTTTCATCGGACTATGCAGCTTTAACCATTTCACAACCTAGGCTCCCTAATGTCATCACCCTATTTACAGCTGCATGTTTACGTGGGTCCTTGCCTGAGAGGTCGGTGCAGACTACTACAAATGCAATGATTATTGAACTCTCTCATGTGTAAATACGATGCCTAAAATAAGAAATTGACGATCAGTGTGTGATAGCTTCCTTATAAAAAATGCAAACATAGTAGCAACTAGTATTTGAATTAGTAAATCTAGACATATCTAGCTCTAATTCTAGGCCTATCGAGTTCTATAATTGTCTGGAGATAAATTCAGAGAGTGTCACTTTTGCCAACAAAGATTTGCTTCAGAATCTTGGGTAACGATGAGTGCCGGACCCTCCCCATTATCTATGCTAACTGTGGTCCATAATAAATAAAAAGATAAATAAAATAAGAACATGTGATCGTCAACTTACCTCTTATTCTAGACCTAAATGGAAATGTGGATGACAAATGTATTGAGAAGAATTTAATTAACATTAATGCATTATTAAGCTGACATTAAATGGTGTTTTCTACTATTATCCGATTGGTTCTGAAGTCCCACCCACACCACAAGTTCTTGGCCCTGCCATCAGAGGGCGGGTTAGGGGAGGAATTCCTATATTATCGCCCCTTAAATATCACCCAAATTTCTTGTTTCTTTCATTCTTTCTTTTCTTCTTTCATTCTTTCTTACTTTCTCCTTGTTGCTTTCTGTTTCTCTGTTTCTTGCTCCCGTTCTTTCCTGCTCGCTTTCTTTCTTGCCCACTTTGCTACTTTCTTTGTCTTCTCTCTATCTGCATCTCTCTTAATTTACTCCCATTTTCTTTCTCTTTGTGTAATATTTCCCCCTGTTTGCTCTTTTTCATTTCTCTATCGCTCTTTCATTGCTCTATTTCTATCTGTATATTCTCTCTCCTTTCTTTCCTTTCTCTCATTTCTGTTTTTTTCTCGTTTTCTCTCTTTTCTCTTCTCTTCTCGTCTATTCTATTCTATTCTCTTCTCTGCTGGTTGTCTCTCTTCTGTCTTTTGCTCTTGCTTTCTTTTCTCTTCTTTCTCTCTTCTTTCTCTTCTCCTTTTTTCTGTCTTTCTCGCTGTCTCCTCCTTTCGCCCAGTTTTCGCGCCCTTTTGTCAAGGGACGCTGATACCTGACGACAATCAGCTCGCTGGTCCCTAATCAGATGCTGCTTCGGAGCGGAAACACGCGTGTCTGGTTTCCAGCGACAGACGGTGGGGCAATTCTAAAGGATCCAAGCCGATTATTGAAGCCACACCCCCGCCACACCCCCGCCACAGCCCCGACACAGCCCCGACACAGCCCCCCACCCCCACCCCCCACCCCACGGCCCGGCCACGGCCCCGCCACGGCCCCGCCACGGCCCCGCCACGGCATCGCCACGGCATCGCCACGGCCCCGCCACGGCATTGCAAAGGCCCCGCCACGGCCTAGCTACGGCCCCCCCACGGCCCCGCCATGGCCCTGCACGGCCCACACACGGCCCCGTCACTGCCCCACCACAGCCCAGCCACAGCCCCACCACAGCCCCGCCACAGCCCAGCCACTGCCCCACCACTGCCCCACCACTGCCCAGCCACTGCCCCACCACAGCCCAGCCACTGCCCCACCACAGCCCCACCACGGCCCCACCACAGCCCCACCACTGCCCAGCCATTGCCCCACCACAGCCCCGCCATAGCCCCGCCACAGCCCAGCCACTGCCCCGCCACAGCCCTGCCACAGCCCAGCCACTGCCCCACCACTGCCCCACCACAGCCCAGCCACTGCCCCACCACTGCCCCGCCACAGCGCAGCCACTGCCCCGCCACAGCCCAGCCACTGCCCCACCACAGCCCAGCCACTGCCCCACCATAGACCCGCCACAGCCTAGCCACTGCCCCACCACAGCCCCACCACTGCCCCACCACTGCCCCACCACATCCCTGCCACTGCCCTGCCACCACCTCACCACAGCCCCGCCACAGCCCCGCCACAGCCCAGCCACTGCCCCACCACAGCCCCACCACTGCCCCGCCGCAGCCCAGCCACTGCCCCACCACAGCCCAGCCACAGCCCAGCCACTGCCCCGCCACGGCCCCGCCACAGCCCCAACACAGCCCCGACACAGCCCCGACACTGTCCCGACACAGCCCGAGCTTTGAACACTCCCTCCCCTCCCCTCCCTCGGCTCCAGTAACCAGCTCGCTGAGGTGCGCGCTCAGCCAACTATCTGAATCGATCTGAATCTATCTAATCACTGTCTGTCAGTGAAAGGTGCTCAGTAGATAACGGCTGGTGAGGAGGGGGTGAGATGGGGGTGTGTGGGGTGAGGGGGGTAGAGTTGATAAGGTCTGGTTTAGCATGTGTAGTTTGTATGGGTGAGCTGGATGGGGTGGGTTGATTGACAGGTGAGCATGGGTTTGTCTACTGGTGGTCTCGGGGATTGTATACGTGTGGGATGAGGAGTGGGGTGAGGGGTGGAGTGGATGAGGTGAGGGGTGGGGTGGAATGGGGTGATGGGTGGAATGGGGTAATGGGTGGCGTGGGGTGGGGGTGGATGGGGGGGGGAGTGAGGGGTGGAGTGGGGTGAGGGGTGGTGAGGGGGTGGGGTGAGGAGTGGTGGGTGGTGTGGGGTGAGGGGTGGTGTGGGGTGAGGGGGTTGAGGGGTGGTGTGAGGTGAGGGGTGGTGAGGGGTGGTGTGGGGTGAGGGGTTGTGAGGGGTAGAGTAGGGCGTGGAGTGGGCGATGGTTGAGGGGTGGTGTGAGGTGAGGGGTGGTGAGGGGTGGTGTGGGGTGAGGGGTTGTGAGGGGTAGAGTAGGGCGTGGAGTGGGGCGATGGGTGAGTGGTGGAGTGGGGTGAGGGGTGGAGTGGCCTCCTATTCCCAATTCGGCTATCCCTTCCGATGAATTCGTCTAGAATCGAACGCCTTCTCTGTAGATGAGCAATGGTGGATTGGGGGCGGGGGGAGTGCAACTTACATAAAACAAATATAAAACAAATTAAAGGTGAATTGTCAGGAAAACTCCATTTGTCAAATTACATAAAGCCGCACATCACGCCTACGGCTGATTTGTATGCAGGATGCTGACAGTTACACATTTTGCCAAGTCGGGAGTGTGATGTGTTTTCTTGTTTGTTGCTACTGTTGTTGCTTTTGTTTTTCAACGCAGTAAGTGCTGTTTGAATTTCAAGGAAGAAGTGCATAAATTCTATTAATGTGTCGTGTCAACACGCCTTTAGAATTGGTTGCATGTTTTACGCCTCGCACGCACAAACATAAATGAATCACCTTTTGGACAAATTATCGTCTGCTGTAGCAAAATGTTGTCTGGTCATGGTATCGATGAGAACTATATGTGGGTTTTCATCTTAAGAATTTCACATCTTGGTTATTGCTAAATGAGCATCGCGTGTGTGTGAGACAATGAGAGGGAGGGAGAGAGGAGAGGGGGGTGGGAGGGGAGAGGGGAGGGGGAGAGAGGAGGGGAGAGAGAGTGGGGGAGAGGAGGAGGGAGAGGGAGGAGGGCAGGGAGGGGAGGGGAAGGGTGGGGAGGGAGGAGGGGGAGGAGGGATGAGTGGGGATAGGGAGGGAGGGAGAGAGGGATGGGGGAGAGGGGGGGGGGGGAGAGGGAGGAGGGGAGGGAGAGGAGGGGAGAGAGAGGAGGGGAGAGAGGAGGGGGAGCGAATTAGAGACGGGACAGTAATTTAGCTTGGCGCTATGATCAGACTTCATTCAAGAGCAGACGACAATCTCTTGAATAGCAGACCATACTGCTGACTTACTTACAATACACATTGATAGTCCTTTATTCTTTAAAAAAAACCCCGAAAGAATGAGGTGGGGGGAGGGGGCGTCTATGTTGATGTGCGTGATTTCCGCCCTCTGTCGGCCTGACGAGAAACCAATACTCCCCCCCCCCCCTCCCTGCCCCACGCCAAATGTACTATCCACGCTGATCCGCACATGCATGACAAAATGTGTCAAATGTGTAAAATATATATTGCAAATTTCAGTAGGTATTTGGCTACTCTTGCCACTTGCGATATTGAAAATAGTATGTTTCTTAGTATTTTTGTTGTTTTGCATCCTAGCAACATCTAATCAGCCTGTCCTGATATGACCTTAGATGTTGCCAGGACGCAAAATTACAACCAACCAACCAACCAACCAACATCTAATCATGTATATGCTCATTCACTCACATATTTTGTGACACTGACAGTGCATATTCATGGTGACTTTATAGTGTTTCCCAACTGGGAGACCAGGCTGCTGGCACCACATACCCGATACCCTACTCAGTCATATTATCTTGATACTGTTCTAACCAGTCCTTGTCCTATCATATTAATGCAGAGCGCCAGGCTAGGTAGCGACAAGTATCAGTGATTGGTTTGACTCGGCTGAAATTCCCAACTCTGGATCTTCTGCATGTATTCTACCAATTCGACAACTGCGACCGGTGAGACCAGATGGGATGGCCGAATGAGTGGAGCGGTCCGCCTCCTGTTTTGGGAGATCGGGGGATCCGAACCCATGGGTTTGTGTGTTCAAACCCTGGTCGACTCAAACCAATAACATAAAAATTGATACTTGTTGCTTCCTAGCCAGGAACTCAGCATTATTAGGATGGGGCAAGGACTGGTTGGCTCAGTGTCAGGATAATGTGACTGAGTGGGATATCAGGTCATGGTGCTGGCAGCCTGGTCTCCCAGTGGGGCAGTACTATAAAGTCACCATGTACGCACTGTCACAAGTCAGTAGACATCCTGATATGACCTTATATGTTGCTCGGACATAAAACAACAAACAAAGAAACAAGCATCCGGTGAAAATAGTATGTGATGCAATATTATTTAAATGGCAACACTCTGTGAAAGAACAGGAATTTCAACAGGAATTAATTAGCTCAAATGGGTTCAATTCTGGAAGGGGCATTTTCCCAGTGAACTCAATGCTGTCATCAGACTATTAACAATAAGAATCATCTGCCTATTGCCCAAACTATAAACGGAATGTATTTAATGAAAACTGATCTAAGCATTGACATGATTTTAATAGATCACTACAATAGGTGAGGAAAGTTGGAAGTGGGCTTAGCTCTCTACTAACCAACGTATCCCATACGATACAACATTTCTTGATCACCATAGCCAAACCAGCTGTCATTAATTTACCTTTTTTATAAAAAAACAGTATCACCATCTATTATATAGTTGTAGTACTATTTCACTATGGTTATCATCATCATCATCATGCTGTCAGTCGCGATTTGACAACGACTGCTTTCATTACTTGACTGCCGCTCTCCATTTAGCTCTCTGCTGTGAGAGTTGCAACATGTCATGAAAGCTGCCTGCAAAAGTGTTGAAGTGCTGCTGGCTTTACCAGCGGCACTCTCTCGGGGAGCAAATAGAGGTTTCATACTGGCAAGAACATGTCACGACAGGCGCAAAACTATTTGACCCTGCAGAGGCTGGTCGGGAGGTGTTGGGAGTTCCATACATCAACCACCCTTAATGCTGCCACAGTGACATGGTTTTCTGTTTAGGGTTTGCTCCCTTAGCCTTTGGTTCTGTCAAGAACCTGTACCACAAGGCAGTGGTTTACAATGCAGGGCAGGGGCGTCAAACTCCCTGAGGTATTGCTATGGTTATAAAAAGGGTAAATTAATAACTGCTAGTTTGGCAATGGTGATCAGGAAATGTGTGTATCGTCTGTGATACATTGGATACTAGAGGGTTAAAATACTTACCCACATAGGTCTCTGCCTCAAGTTCACTCATCCCAGTATGGAGTCGCATGGGGCTCACCCCCCCCCCCCTCCCCCCACCTCCCCCACACACACCCACACTCGCAGAAGCACGCCACACTGACTGCGCTCTGAAAATGGAAAGGCGAGAGGATATTGGAAATGTATTGTCCGCCGACTAACGACTAAATGCTTTTAAAAGGACTGGCGTCCATATTGAGACGTGCCTCGCCCGTCTGGTACGACGGGCAGTGAGTCGGGGGGGGGGGGGGAGACCAGGGGGTGAGGGAGGCTGAGGCTGGTGAGACGGATGCGGGGGCGACTTGACATGGGCTGGAGGTGGGGGGTGGGGGGCACTATTTGATTTTGAGGTGGTGGTGGTGGTGGGACAATGGGCATTGCCCCGCGCTGGGAGATGATTTCTCATATTTCTCCTTCCTCCTTAAAGTACCTGTGCTTTAGAAACTCTTAACTTCCCACCCACGATGCTGCTGGAGCTGGGAGGTGGAGAGGGAGGCGGTGGTGGTGGTGGTGGTGGTGGTGGGGATTTGGGGGTGGGTGGGTGGATAATAAGATGTGTTTGGGTGATGGGGTATACTGGCGTCAACATAAAGGTGATAGTGTCTGTCTGTATTCTGCGTCGGGGTTTCAGCTTGCTCTGATCTTATGGCTTGCTGTGTGGCCAAAGTCAAACCAAAGATTTGTGAAATGGGTACTTGTCACTCACTCTCTCTGTCTTGCCCACTCTCTCTCTCTCTCGCTCTCGCTCTCGCTCTCGCTCTCGCGCTCTCACTCTTGTCTGGTAGTGGTATGACACTTGCTGTTATACTAGGACTAGGAGAGGGCAAGGACTGGTTGATTCGGGGCCAGGATACGTCAGATGGCACCGTCCCCCAATAGGGCAGCACTATATTTATGGAGGTGATGCAATGAAGGGGAATATCGTGCTTAGAACGGTGCTCGAACCCACAATTCTGCCATTCCAGGGCGATCATCATAAACATAGGTTCCCTGATGCAATCACCCTATCCATGTATGTGCATCTCGACACTCTGGCTCGCTCTTGCTCTCTCTTGTAGTCTCATTCTTGCTCTCTCTCTCTCGCCTTCACTCTCACTTATCTCGCTGTCTTCCCTACCCTGTCTTGCTCTCGCATTTGTTCTCTCCCTCGCTCTCACTCGCACTTCTTACTCTGTTGCTTTGTCTTAATCTCTCACTTCTCAGGCTTTCAGTTCTTACTCGCGTGTTCTTTCTTCTTTATCTGGATTATTTCCTGCTTTCTCACTGACCCTCGTACTCTCCACATATCTCCCTCTCTCACTTCACACTCTGTTGCTTCATACTGTCTTCCTTCTCATCATATTTTGCCTCTTACTCTCTCTTGCCTCTCACTCTATTGCCTCACTCTCTTGCCTCTCACTCTCTTGCCTCTCACTCTCTTGCCTCACTCGCTCTTACCTCTCATTCTCTTGCCTCACTCGTTCTTGGCACTCACTTTCTCTTGCCTCTCACTGTCTTGCCTCTCACTGTCTTGCCTCTCTCTATTGTCTCTCACTATTTTGCCCCTCACTCTCTTGCCCTCAATATATTGCCTCTCACTCTCTTGCCTCTCACTCTCTCTTGCCTCTCACTCTCTTGCCTCTCACTCTCTCTTGTCTCTCACTCTCTCTTGTATATCACTCTCTTGCCTCTCACTCGCTCTTGCATCTCACTCGCTCTTGCCTCTTACTCGCTCTTGCCTCTCACTCGTTCTTGCCTCTCACTCTCTTGCCTCTCACTCTCTTGCCTCTCACTCTCTTGCCTATCACTCTCTATTGGCTCTCACTCTCATGCCTCTCACTCTCTTGCTGCTCACTCTCTCTTGCCGCTCACTCTCTCTTGCCCATCACTCTCTCTTGCCCTTCACTCTCTCTTGCCCATCATTCTCTCTTGCCCGTCACTCCCTTGCCCATCACTGTCTCTTGTCCGTCACTCTCTCTTGCCCATCACTCTCTTGCCCCTCACTCTCTTGCCTCTCACTCTCTTGGCTCTCACTCTCTTGCCTCACTCTATCTTGCCTCCCACTCTCTCTTGGCTCTCACTCTCTCTTGCCTGTCACTCTCGCTTGCCTCTCACTCTCTCTTGCCTATCACTCTCGCTTGCCTCTCACTCTACTTGCCTGTCACTCTCCTTGCCTCTCACTCTCCTTGCTTCTCACATTCTTGCTTCTCACTCTTGCTTCTCACTCTTGCTTCTCACTCTCTTGGTCTTCTACCCATTCTTGCGATCTTGTTCTTTTTACTTTGCACTCTTTGTCTCTCGCCCTCTATTGCTCTTTCTCTCTCCCCTCGCCCCTCTCCCTCTACCTCTACCTCTCCCTCTCCCTCTCCCTCTACACTCTACACCTCTCCCCCACACCCCTCTCCCCCTCTGCCCCTCTCCCCCCTCTCCCTATCCCTCTCCCTCTCCCTCTCCCTCTCCCTCTCCCTCTCTCCCTCTCCCTCTCCCTCTCCCTCTCCCACTCTCTCTCAAACTCCCACTCCCACTCCCACTCGCCCTCGCCCTCCCACTACCACTACCCCCTCGCCCTCCCCTCCCACTTCCACCCACTCCCCTTCGCCCTCCCCATCCCACTTCCCCCCACTCCCACTCCCCTTCCCCCTCCCCATCCCCATTCCACCCTACCTCCTCCTTCACACGCCCTTCATCCTGCAGCCTCAGCATCCCCCCCCCCCCCACCCCCGCCCCCCAGTCCCGGAAGCGGTGCCGACGAGGACTGGGCTGGTTGGCTATCGTCCCCACAAGGTTTGTTGACATTGTCACCGGAAATGCGGGCGGGTGCTGATCCGGACAATTTGGGGGCACCTCGGTGTCGCCCCCTGCCGGGCTTTCCTGGAGTGACGGCCACCAAAGGGGCCGGGCCCAGCTGGTAGAGCGCCCACATCTGCCGCTCCG
This sequence comes from Branchipolynoe longqiensis, assembly GCA_030323885.1. Taxonomy (NCBI): domain Eukaryota; kingdom Metazoa; phylum Annelida; class Polychaeta; order Phyllodocida; family Polynoidae; genus Branchipolynoe; species Branchipolynoe longqiensis. The sequence continues at coordinate 48,849,068 of CM059192.1, forward strand.
CCACCAGGGGCGCCACCACCACATCCGACTTGCTAACCTGTTCGCACCGAGCACCCCTGGTGGCGACCACAGGAACTAGTGTAATGGCTTATGCGGGTGTGATTAATTAGTAATAGCAACTGGTGTGTTAACAGTTGTTCTACTAGTAGTCGGGGAGTCCGGACCGGGCGGCGTGGTCGAATCGGTAGAGCGCAGGCTTCCCAAATGGAAGGTTGGGAGGTTGGTTCCAGGTCGAGTCAAACCAATGACTTTAAAATTGATACTTGTCGCTTCCTAGCCTGGTGCTTAGCATTCATAGGATAGGGCAAGGACTGGTTGGCTCAGTGTCAGGATAATGTGATTGAGTGGGACATTGGGTCATGCTGCCAGCGGCCTGATTTCCCAGTGGGGCAGCACTGTAAAGTCACCATAGGTGTGCACTGTCGGTACCCATCCTGATATGATCTTAGATGTTGCCAGGGGGTAAAACTCCAACAAACAGACATCAAGCCAATGACTTACACATTTCACCAACTCTGTGCCAATATAAATATAAACACTTCAGACTGGAACCAGCCGCTCCGCAGTTAATTTCTCCTGAAGCCAATGTTGCTTGAATTAAAAGCTGCATAATCCAATGAAGTTAGAAATTGACAAAACCAAAACAATTATTTAGATTTGATTCTCCATATATGTAACTTAGGTAGTGATGCACTTATTGAACATTTGTTTCTGCATAGAAAGGAATATTGAGTCAATTTAATAGAACCTGTTACTACAGATGCCTGTGTTCATGCTTGGCAAAACTAATTTGATATGTTTGCACTTCAAATATCTATTAAAAAAAAAATTGCCATTTAAAATAAAAGTTACTTCAAATTACAGTAAAGTAGATAATAATGATCGAGCTAATTAATTTTTTTTTTATTTATTTGTCTCAGAAAATGACAGAAACTCAAAACCATCGGATTATGCTACTTTAAGCACGATTGTCATTCAATCCTACTCTGGGATGGAGCAATTGAACCAAACATCGCAGGGTATTCAGGGGTTGCATCGTGGACTGCGTTAGATCTATTCCAGAACTGGTCAAAGAACGAAACACCAATATATTTCTAATATCAAGAACTGACATTGTCATCTCATCCTTGACTTCTCCTTCCATTGCTTCCTGAGCCCACCCCCCTCAGGTTTTGGGACAAAGCAACCGGATGTAGAAATATACGCTAGGGGTCATCCAAAGTTTTCAACATTCAACAAGTATGCCGAAAAAATATCAACATTTTATTAAATGATAAGAATCATACTTGACTGACCCCCCCCCCCCACCCCCCACCCCCCACCCCCCACACCCCCGTCATGTTTTGTAGAAAATGTTGAAAACGTGGGTTGGCCCCTTGTATATGTGTGTATGTTTAATGAATAGCGGCAATGACTTGCATATCGCAACAATAATAAGTGTAGTCATGTTTTGGCCTTTCACAGACACACGGGAGAATGGTCATGAGTAGAGAGGGACTGATCCACTTCTGCCATTTCTCGACAAGGGTCCTAACCGCTGGACCACATAGGCTCCCTGATGCAGTCTGCCTTCCACTGCCTACCTCTTGCACCGGAGCCTTTCACCAGGTGAGTGTTCATAATCCTGACAAACTGCTCATGCACATGTTGCCATGGCGACACTTTCCTAACGAGTAACACTAACAGTGACACGGCCACCTGTGATTGGTTTCCCATGAGCTGTATGAACAGTTTAAGCACCTAAATAAGATTATAAGGGGTGATGCAGTGCAGTTGTTCCTAATAACAACTGTCCGGTTGTTCCTAGTAACAACTGGCTAGTTTTTCCTAACAACTGTCTAGTTGTTCGTAACAACACCTAGTTGTTCCTAACAACTGTCTAGTTGTTCCTAACAACACATATCTAGTTCATATCAACACATATCTAGTTGTTCCTAACAACACATATCTAGTTGTTCCTAACAACACATATCTAGTTGTTCCTAGCAACTGTCTAGTTGTTCCTAACAACAACCATCTAGTTCCTAACAACAACTATCTAGTTGTTCATAACAACAACTATTTATTTGTTCATAACAACAACTATCTAGTTGTTCCTAACAACAACTATCTAGTTGTTCCTGACATCAATTGGCCAGTTGTTCCTAACATCAATTGGCCAGTTGTTCCTAACATCAATTTGATTGAATTGCCTCCTATAATTCTAGCCATGTTTTATGAGATAAATTGCGCTGTCATTTGATAGAAATTTAACCACTTCGAAATTGCATCTGAGATTATTTTTGTTGCTCGCATTTGACACAAATCTGACCATTTCAAATTTTCGTGTAAATTACAATGTAGACATATAAATGTGATTAACAAAACTAAAGGTTTCACTGTGAATATGGTAATTGCTGCTGACACAGCATTAAACCATCAGCAAATTGTGTATTCAACAGTTATTGTATACCTTATTCTATATACCTTTTGTGTAAATAACCCTGAATTGCAAAATGGCTGGAAGACCAGTGCTTCGGCACTGACAAGAGTTATTCAGCAGAACAAACATATTTACCACACACAGACACACACACACAAAGACAAATCATCAGTGGAAGCTAAATGAGACTAGCTATCACCAACCTAATAGTTCTCTCACGAGAACCATGTAGAAAGGAGCTACAGCTTACCATCGACTCGTATATTACCATTTTACTATTCTCTTCTACATTGCATTTTCTTGAAGATTTATACTGCTTATCATGGATAAGACTGAATAGACTTGTTTTTGCCATTAGATAGTTTGTTGATAGAAAGCCTGAGCCTACACTTTTACAGACCCAAGGGATTTTTAATCTCCCACACCACATAGACATGGTATGAGAGCAACTGGCCTTTGATGACTCTGTAAGTTATACACAGCAGTGGAAATCGAAATTGGCAGAGGTGGTGGCATGGGGAATCGAACCACTGACCTTCAGATTAGGAGTCCGACCTAGAAAAAAGTCAGACTCTCTAACCACTCCGACACATAGAACACATTGCATTTAATAATATTTAGTCTATGTTTATTTCATTACACCTCATATGCAACAATAAAAACAGTAAGACTTATGCAATGGTTTATGCAATGGTGTCCATATAAGATTATTCAGAAGAAGAACAAAATATTAAAAAACAAACAAAATTTCTCCAAACAGATTTTGACAAGTTTGTTTGATAGAGTTTGAGAGGTTAAAGGGTCAGAATGTAAAAAGGTAATTAAAGTTGTCTATTCCAATGGTTTTGAGGTTGTGCCATATTCTTTAGATAAGTATAAATACAGTAGAACCTCTCTAACCGACCACTTCGACAGATTGACCACTACCATATATTGGTCGCTTTACTTGGGTCCCAAACGATCACCCATACAAATACCATTATAGCGAAATGAAAAACTCCCTAAACCGACCACCTCCCTAAATGGACCATTTGAAGTATGTCCCATGATCGGTCAATGTAGAGGTTTTACTGTATGTTAAGACGATCATTAGCTTGAACTGCCTTATTAATATTATTAGAAAATAAAATTAGAAAATATTTGAAGTGAGGACTATCAGAATTAATTTTGTTGTGTAAATATATGTAGTGTGAACAAGCAGAAGTAATTTTGGTGTACACCAAAATGTGTGGATATTGGCTTTGTTTAGCTTTTTTCCGCCATAAATCTAACCTTCGCTGACGACACCATGTAACAGTATCTCTAATCTATCAAGTAGTTTCAAGTGTAGGTGTGTGGCAGGGTCACATAGGAGCACCAACCTGCAAGGAATGCTTAATGAGTGCACCGGTATCTCAGTTGAATATGTAGGACAAAACCTAGGTAAGTGATTTGGTTTCGAAATGGGATGCTTTCGTCGGATAATGCAGCTTTAATTGGCACATTACTGCAGGTTTATTTATCCTTTACATCCTGCTTCCCTCCCTCGTTCACCACCACGCCTACACCCAAGACCTACACCTACACCTATACCTACAACTACACCTACCACTACACCTACACCTACACCTACCAGACGGGATGGCCGAATGGGTTAGAGCGTCCGTCTCCCGTGCTGGTAGATCGTGGGGTCGTGGGTTCGAGTCCTGGTCGAGTCAAACCAATGACTTTAAAATTGATACTTGTCGCTTCCTAGCCAGGCACTCGGCATTATTAGGATAGGGCAAGGACTGGTGTGCTCAGTGTCAGGATAATGTGACTGAGTGGGATACCAGTCATGGTGCCGGCGGCCTGGTTTCCCATGGACAGCACTATAAAGTCGCCATGAGTGCGCACTGTCACAAGTCGGTACCCGTCCTGATATGACCGTAGATGTTGCTAGGACGTAAAACAACAACAAACAAACAACAAACAACAAACACCTACCACTGCACCTCCAACTACAACTACACCTACAACTACAACTACATCTACATCTACATCTACATCTACATCTACACCTACCTACGCACATGCACATATTTATTCATACTTACACACATGCATATCTATACACTCACCCAATGAGTAGAGCGTCCGTCTCCCATTTTGGGAGATCGGCAGATCCGAACCCATGAGTGTGTGGGTTCGAATGCTGTTCAAGTCAAACCAATGAGACCAGACGGGATGGCCGAATGAGTTAGAGCGTCCGTCTCCCATGGTGGTTGATCGTGGGGTTGTGGGTTCGAACCCTGGTCGAGTCAAACCAATGACTTAAACATTGATACTTGTTGCTTTCTAGCCTGGCGCTCGGCATTATTAGGATAGGGTAAGGACTGGTTGGCTCAGTGTCAGGATAATGTGACTGAGTGGGATAGCAGGTCATGGTGCTGGCGGCCTGGTCTTCCAGTGGGGCAGCACTATAAAAGTCGCCATGAGTGCACACTGTCACAAGTCGGTACCTGTCCTGATATTACTTTAAATGTTGCTAGGACGTACAACAACAAACAAACAAACCAATGACTTATAAATTGATATTTGTCACTTCCTAGCCTGGTGCTCGGCGTTATTAGGACTGGTTGCCTCAGTGGCACATTAATGTGGCTGAGTGGGATATCAGGTCATGGTGCTGGCGGCTTGGTTTCCCAGTGGGGCAGCACTATAAAGTCACCATGAGTGTGCACTGTCACAAGTCGGTACTCGTCCTGATATGACCTTCGATGTTGCTAGGACGTAAAACAACAACAAACAAACCTATATATTCACACTTACACACATGAATCTATACACTCAATCTCTCGCACTCACACACACTCACACCAGACATGATGGCCAAAATCACTAAGACTTTAGTAAGAGCACAGGTTTCCTATGTGGGAGAGCTCGTGGATGTTGAATCCCGGACCGAGTCAATCCAAATCACTAATGGCCAGTGCACACCTACCGTATACGACTTAAAACTGCCCGTTTCACGCATAAAACTGGGTTTTAGTCGTTAGGTGTGCGACCCCCTAGCACACTAGACGCATGCGATTCGCGCATAAAACTCAGTTTTTAGTGCTAAAAGCGGCCGTTTACGATTGCGATTCGCGATTCGAAAAACGAATCGGCCCGTTTTCAGTTTTAAGCGGGTCGGGTCGAGTCGCGAGTTTTAGTGCGCGAATCCTATACGGTAGGTGTGCACCGGCCATTACACAATTGATACTTCTCACTACCTAGCCTGGCGCTTGGCAGTACTAGACTAATTGCTGGCGCACACCTCCCGTTTACGACCTAAAACTGCCCGTTTCGCGCATAAAACTGGGTTTTAGTCGTTATGTGTGCGACCCCTGCGCACACCAGAGCCTTGCGATTCGCGACTTAAAACTCAGTTTTAGGGCTTAAAACTGGAATCTTATAAGATTCGAAAAATGAATCGGCCAGTTTTAGGTCGTAAACGGGTCGCGAGTCGCAGTCAGTTTTAACGCGCGAATCGTAAACGGGAGGTGTGCGCCAGCTATAAGACAAGGACTGGTTAGTCAGTATCAGGATAATCTGACTGAGTGGGAAATTAGGTCATGGTGTCAGGTAAGTGTGAGGGTATCAGGGGTCTGGTCTACCAAGGGGGCAGCACTGTAAAATCGCCATTGACTGTGTACTCTCATAAGTCGGTGCCCGTCCTGATATGACCTTAGATGGTGCTGGGACATAAAGCCCCAACAGACGTACACCTACACACAAACAGATACCTAGGCACTCGCGCACACATTCAGACTCTCTCACCCTCACTCTCACCATCACTCTCACTCTCATGTCTCAGTCTCAGTCTCACTCTCCCACTCACTCTCACTCTTACTCTTACTCTCTCTTTCACTCTTACTCTCACTCTTACTCTCTGTCTCTCTCACTCTCGCTCACGCTAACTCTCACTCTCTCTCACTCTCACTCTCAGTCACTCTCACTCTCAGTCACACACCGCAGAGTACACATAGAACATGTGTGTCCCATAGTGCCCCACTCAGTCACCAGGGAACCTCCTCTCAAGTAGCTCGGAATGGCTTCGTTCCGGGCATGCGCACTACTCTCACGTAGGTGTCACCGGACGCGCCAGGAACGCCGTCAGACCGGGGTACTTCCGGGGCGGACGCTAACAAGTTACCACCCCCCCCCCTTTCCCCGCCCCCTTCAATCCCCCCGCCCCTTCACTCCCCACGCACATACCCACACTCACTCAACTTACACACTCACTTACCTACTTTCACTCACTCGTACGTATATACACTCGGTTACACCTACATGTACTTACCCACACATACTTACCCACACACTTACCGTCACACGTACCATCACACTTCCCCTCAAACTTCCCCTCACACTTCCCCTCACACTTCCCATCACACCTCCCCTCACACCTACCATCACACTTCCCCTCACACTTCCCCCTGTCACTCTCACTGTCAGACTCACTGTCACACTCACCATCACACTTACCTTCACTCACCATCACACTTACCGTCACACCTACCATCATACTTACCCTCACACTTCCTCTCACACTTCCCCTCACACTTCCCCTCACACTTCCCCTCACACTTCCCCTCACACATACCCTCACACTTACCCTCACACTTATCGTCACACTTATCGTCACACTTCCCTTCACACTTATCCTCACACTTACCCTCACACTTACCCTCACACTTACCCTCACACTTACCTTCACACTTACCCTCACACTTACCCTCACACTTACCCTCACACTTACCCTCACACTTATCCTCACACTTATCCTCCCACTTACCCTCACACTTACCCTCACACTTACCCTCACACTTACCCTCACACTTATCCTCACACTTACCCTCACACTTATCCTCACACTTACCCTCACACTTACCCTCACACTTACCCTCACACTTACCCTCACACTTACCTTCACACTTACCTTCACACTTACCCTCACACTTCCCTCATCACTTACCCTCACACTTATCCTCACACTTATCCTCACACTTACCCTCACACTTATCCTCACACTTCCCCTCACACTTACCCTCACACTTACCCTCACACTTACCTTCACACTTACCTTCACACTTACCCTCACACTTACCCTCACACTTACCCTCACACTTACCCTCACACTTACCCTCACACTTACCCTCACACTTACCCTCACACTTACCCTCACACTTACCCTCACACTTACCCTCACACTTACCCTCACACTTACCCTCACACTTACCCTCACACTTACCCTCACACTTACCCTCACACTTACCTTCACACTTACCCTCACACTTACCCTG